>CM032663.1:22184055-22232600 GCA_019095985.1 Streblospio benedicti
CCTCCAGGCCCTTTTAAAGGGTGTCACATGCTAGACTGCTACTTTGTTAGTGGCTGCACACCAGGTCCTGTCAACATTTATAATTGTTGCAATGCATTGTATGAGATCTTACAACAGTTGTGAACCTTCCAGGTCTGTGCACTGTTATCATCAAATTTTAAATATTAACGTAAGTCCGTCCAGAGCTATTAAAGTGGGTCACTCGTTTATCTATCTTGGTTTAACCTTCCTTTAATGACAAAGTTAAAAGGGAGTAATCCTTCGGGCTAAAGTGTCACTGTAGTTTAAGTTGATCTGTGTGTTTTGGTGCTATGACCAAAGATATTATGTCTTGTTAATCTGTTGTGCTTTTGTTGTGTGCTTGTGTGTGTGTGTGTGTGTGTGTGTGTGTGTGTGTGTGTGTGTGTGTGTGTGTGTGTGTGTGTGTGTGTGTGTGTGTGTGTGTGGTGTGGCTGTGTGGCTGTGGCTGTGTGTGTGTGGCTGTGTGGCTGTGTGTGTGTGTGTGGCTGTGGCTGTGTGGCTGTGTGGCTGTGTCTATGTCGCGTAAGATACCATGTAACTGTGTGCTTAACTTTTTTTTTTTTTGCAGGGGGGGGGTGATATGATTGGATGCATTGTTAATACAATAACTACATAATTCCTTGGATTTTCATTTTCACTTGGACATTGGAATTTATGTATTAAATCAGGCTCTGCCACCCCAGCAACTAGGACAATATGAAATATAGTATAACAAAAACAAAATGTAGTCTACCCTCCTACGGTTGGGTGGGCTCTAAATGTCAGCTGCTATCAAGATTTGTATATAATGCTTTATATAAAAATACAATTATCCACATTTATTAGTGCAAGCCAGTTAGTGTAAGGATTCACGGTAGAACAGTTCAAAAATGAACTTGTACTTGAAATTATGAACAGCATATCTACCATATTGTCTGGTGAATAAGTAATGTGTTCATTTTGCAAAAGATACGCACTTATGATAGTATACGTATTTGTAAGTCACTAGTGGTACATGTATATAGATTATTAGATATTGACTGAATTTGAAACCAATGCTCTAGAATGTTGAATTAAGCAGACATATCTTGAGTAAATTTCATGACACAGTAGACCTCTATATTAAGACTACTCAGGGGTGAGTGGCTACCTCAAGTTGTCTTAATAGGGCGGTGGTCTCTGTAGGGGGTTTATGTTGGTCTCTTTGTTATTACGATTTGATGGGACAAGACATCTCTTGTTAAAGAGGTGGTCTCTTTATAGAGAAGGTCTTTCCACTCTCCATCGGATGTTCTACTGTATATTTAAATCATGGTCGGCCTACGGGAGCTTCTTTTGCACTGCACATATGTTCAGTGTTACAATATCTACGTGTGGGTTAGGTAGCAGCTTTTTAAGGGTAACATTCGGTGGGCTAGACTTGCTCCAAAAGCAAAAGCAATGCTCAGTTTTTCTTACTTAAATGTAATATGGTACGTCTGACGTTTGCAAACATTTTGTATATTCTTTTTTTCCACTCTTCTCATATTTTCTCTCCTTCAGCACTCTACAGATATCCATTCAGAAATCATATCACTTTTTCAACATTTGTAACTAATTGTTATTAGATTACATGTTAGTGTTTGTTTAGTTATACATGTATTTTATTTACCAATGACATAAATTGCATTATTATAATGTAAATTAATCTATCCTATATAGTGTATATAGGGTCCACATAAAATACAGTTTATTACTTTGAACCAAGAGATGATATAAACAAGAAAACTTGTAAGCTTTCCCCCATAGTATGGGTGAAAGTTCACAAGTTTGCTTGTATATATTATCCTTTGATTCAAAGTAATAAACTGTATATTTATATGAATTACATTATCCGCTACCAAAATCGAATCCATGGGAATTTGAATACAACAATCTATATTGTTGAGCCATATTTTCTAAAATTATCATATTTCTTTTATTAATTGATAAATGTCACGAATCAACACTGAAAACAATATTATAAATAGCAGTAGAAAGAATTTTCTAATTTTGAAAAAAAAATGTATGTACCTCAACATACATAAATGGTCTGTCATGAAAGAGAAAAGAGTCGCTTCGTATATCAGAGCGACACGGTGCATAACGCAAACAGAACATATTATTATTACCTCTTGCCGATTGCATTGTGATTACGATTCCCAATGAAGTGATTGTTGGCCTTGTTGAATTGATAGTTAGTTGTCTTGAGTTTTATAACTATCACTGTCTATTTGTGCAAGTTTACGAGTATTAATTTAGATTATTTCTATTTAAAACTATATTTCTAAAAGTATAAATTAAAAAATGAACCACTCCGCGTTTAACCATGAATTTATTTTTTAATCTTAATCCAACCGGTTTTGTGGTTAGCTAATCTGTTATAGAGAGAAGCCTATACTACTTAAAGCATGTCCATCAAAGGGATTAAATTGCATCACTCACTTTTACAGTAAACCTCCCAGGGTTTCATTCATAATTGCTAGTACTTTTAGTACGCGATAATGGGATTAATTCAATTAACTTTATATTGTCTATTTTGGACCATAACATTCATGCCTCAATGATTGCGTACAATATGAGTAATGAAGCAGAATTAATTTTACTCACAACATTGGAGTCCTCGGCAGGACAATGCTCTGTACTTGGCTAAGAGTAATTTATTTATTTGGGAACACAGCCATGCATGAGAATAACGTCTTTGCGGTAAGCATAGGCTTGTACAATGCATCAATTTTCAGCTTTCGGTCAACTTCCTTTATTGGTTTTAGCTGATATTGATATGAGTATTTTTACATTTAGACTCGCATATCTCTTTCGCTGAGTGCAGTTCTATCACTATATTGACTTTAACATGAAATATATCAATTGTAGAAATTTCCTTGGTGTCAGACATGCGAGAAAAGCAATGTGAGAGATGTGTGATTTACATTTACTCATAGATTTAATTACTGTTCCAGTCATTTTTGCTATCTTAAACTTATTCGGCTTCAATATTCGGGAATTCTCTTACCCTAGCTTCAGGTCCAGTGTGGTGAAGACAATTCCAACCTCCCTTCAAGTTCACTTTAAACTTTAAAAGTCAAATATCAAAGGGGGAAAGCTGCATATTTCACAGTGGAAGTAACATCTTGTAAGGGATGTGCTACCTAAACGTTTGATCAAGACACAAAGCTGAATTACACCCTGTTAACTTGCATACATATTTTAGGTTGCCTTTTTAATCAGGAAGATAGCTAGAATTTTTAGCTGCTACCCGTGATATAAATGTGTCTGTACATGCAGTGAGCTGGAAGATGTTTTATACTTTTTACACAGTATAAGCTCGAATACAGATCACCACTATGTGAGATTCGCATATATATAAAGGCCCATTTTTAAAGTTGGAAAATCAGTGTTAGATGCATAGAAAAATACTGTAAAGTGCAAACAAACTCATTATCTATTCTGATTGCATAACACTTATTCATTTTATTGCGTGGTATGACAAACTGAAACATTTGAAGCAAGCATTTCTATGTTAATCATACTAGTTCTCCTATACATCAAATGTAGTATATATACCCACCTTCCTCTCCCTCTATGCTGGAGCATGACACACAAACGCACACACACACACACACACACACACACACCAACACACACACACAGACACAGACACAGACACACACACACACACACACACACACACACACACAGACACACACACACACACACACACACACACACACAGACACACACACACACACACACACACACACACACACACACACACACACACACACACACACACACACACACACACACACACACACACACACACACACACACACACACACACACACACACACACACACACACACACACACACACACACACAGATCATTGACCCTCAAGTTAGCCATGATTAAAACCTGTGTCAAAGTAATAGGGTCCTAATTTCCTCCCAGAACTGACATGCATTAATGATTAACCCTCACAGCGAACAGGAAAAACTGGCAGCTGTCACTCTTTAACACCCAGCCTGGTGAAATTAGTCAGGTCAATGAGGTGGCTGGACTCATTGGGTCAATATGAGGAGCAATTATACCTTCTTGCGATACACGAATGGAGAGACCGGCAAACCTAGGTCCTACTTAACGGTTCGGTGGAGGGGGGGGGTATAAGGATGTAAGATGTGTGGGGATGGCTGAAGAAAGAGGGGGTGGGGAAAGAAGAATTTGGGGTGGGTTAGGGCAAAATAGAGATATGGAAAATTAGACAAAAAATGAGGGAAGGGCTAATTTTTTGACTCATTATAAACCCCATGCATAGGGGCAGTTAGGTTTGTCTTTTAAATAGGACATCCAGATCTCATACAGTGGAACTCTGGTAACTCGAGTTGAAGGAAGGATGAAGCAATTTCAAATTAAGTTTGTCTTTTAAAGTGGATCATCTGATTAGAAATCTTTAGTTTTGTCATGGGCTACCTAAACGTTTGATCAAGACACAAAGCTGAATTACACCCTGTTAACTTGCATACATATTTTAGGTACCTGAACAAATAATGGTATTTTCCCACAAATAATGGTATTTTCCCCAGAGCTTCAGCAAAACCAGCATAATGCTAATGCACAAGTGCGTGCAGATGCTAGACCCATGTACCATTTACATCTCTGTCGTGACCATTTTGTTTACATTATAAACAGTTTCTTTTCTTTTATCTATTAAAACCATTAGCTGTGTATATTTAGGCTGGGCTCTCACTGAATTAATCCATTAGCGTTTCTGTGGCAAAATTGTCAAATGCTTTTGTACGAAAAAAAGGGTGTGCATGTGTGCACACAGTCATGTCTGGATCATGTCGGTTGGGGTAAACTAGTCCAGATTATTGAAGCTGAATCAATCACTGTGATGTAGATATTGTTAATTGGACAGGTTTGAAAAATGAAGAATAATATTTTCCCCATATATAATTATAATTATGTACGGCACAGTTGGATCTAATTTCAGTGGAATCTTTTTTACATATGGACACCTTTGAAAGAAGGCACTAGTCTTCATGACCAATAAATGCGGGCTGACTTTGGCTATGATATATAAAACGGAGTAAAAGAAGCATGTTCAGTGTTTGCAGGTGTCCGGTATAGACGGTTTTTGTTATATCATTCATGAAAAAAGGTGAACCAAAACCATATTCAGGGGTAGACCCCGCTGCCCCCCCCCACCCACCCTTTCTCACAAATTCAAAAACCTGGATCTACTAGACTTAGTGCGAAAAGTGGTCACGTAAATCAAGTGTCCATTATTCAAGTAGAATAAACGGCCTTCACTTCATGTTAGTTGGACCTTATCTGTAGAATAAACAACCATACAATGACAGAGTAACCACTGCTCTCCAGACAAGACAAATCTTCATGTAAACAGATTAAAAACAGTATTAAACAGTATGTCTAACACATGTGTGTTTGACATATACAATGCACATGGTGAATGCAATTCTATTTATAGTGAAGCTGATATGCCTATATAGTACAACACACATTTGCTATAAAGTAACAACTCCCCATTTATAGTCCGCGATAACTTGCAGGAAAACTCCGTAGGCTTCCCGTGACTTGCAACAATGAACCGCATATAGGTAAGGTACCAAGAATGAAGCAGACTATTTACACTCCCGAGCTTTGCAGTCAGCCAAGGTACGCTGTCACATTTATTTTCCCGGGGATTAGCGCGTTTGCTAATTTTTACATTGTCGTTTGGTCAAAAGGGAAAAGAAATGGCATTTGGAAAGGGCTGTATCTTTTTAGAGCTCATGTTCACATGGATTAGTTGGTTGAGTATTGGTTTGTAGGATTGGTAAATATTGTGAAGCTGTGATGCTGCCAGTCCCTCAGAGTTGTTTGGTTACAGCAGAACCTGTACATGTGGACACTTCCCATTTAAGGACACCTGTCTTATGTGGACACTTTTCACTTCTTCTTTTCTCATGTATCATAACTTAAATGAAACACTCTTTTCTTATGTGGACACGTTTCACTTCTTTCTAAGGTATCAACGTTCATATTCCATTGCAGGCATCTTTTAATTAATGTAAAATCACCTTTTTAAGAAAAAAAGGCTTTCTCATCTTCTCCTGCAGAGTAGAAATTTATGGGATGAATATTCGTGCCTGTCAGACTGGGGCTTTAGGGGGACAAGACCATGAATGTATATGACATACGGATATGGCGCTGTCGTGATGCAGATGTTCCAAATAGGGGCGCGTATTGCTCATTGTCAAAGGCTGGTGACAATATAGGGCTTAATTATGCACGAACACCATGGTTACGGCATTCTGGACACAGATACGAGGACATTGATATGATGTGGGATACTAAAAAAGGATCTTGCCATGCATGGGAATTTATATGTGGATTTGAGATCGGTGTTTTGTATAATGTTTGCATGCGTTTTTTTCTTGTGCTATTCTTTTATACCATGATTCTAGGCGGGTTGATGTGCGTGCGTGCGTGCGTGTTCTGATATCTCAGACTATCATTAGGAGCATTTCCGACCTTCGTATGTCAGTTTTATATGGGGTTGAATCGAATCTCCCCATACCACATAACTTTAGAAATGCCATATAACCTTTCTCAACACACACACACACACACACACACACACACACACACACACACACACACACCGCTCTTGTAAACCTCCCTCTAATTTAAGACCATACCATAATTCACTTAATATATTAGAGAACTTCATACTGTATTATCTCCAACCAATGCCACTTCAGTAACATAAACACATTTCCATTGTCCCAAACCTCCACAAACCCACAACAAACCTCCATAATCAGACCTCGGGCAACCTGCATCCTGCGACCACCTCTATAGAAGCAATTAAAACCAACCACGGGTGGTCCTAACAGAGAGGTAGCTCTGTAGCTACTGCCCATGTCATTTCACTGATTGACGTTATTCGGGTGTTGCTGGTTCCGAGTTGGTCCGGGACCTGCTGATAATAGCACCCTCAGTGGCCTCTCACCCTGTACCCAATAATCCAAAGTGCCGGCACTGATGGCCTAACTCTAGCCCCTCTCTGCTCAGGGGCGGAAGTAGCTATGGCGTGGGCTTAGCTTGTTGTTCGTTTGTCCTACTTATAGGTTTATTTATGCTGTAGGTGTGGGGTGGGCGGGTGCGTGGGTGGTTGGTTCAGTTTTTTAACCGGCCTGCCTGCTTGCCTGGTCATACACTTTGGTCGTGAGCGTTAATCGTATACATTAGCATGGGTATGTAATCTACCACACGTCATAGTCAAGTAAATGTTGGTGGAAATGCACAGATTTGGCACTGCGATAAATTGGAGGCAGTTATTGAAGACAGCGAGAGTAGAACAATTGTTGACAGCACCGAAATGCAAATGTTATGTCGTTTGTCCACTATCTAAAACATCGCGTCTAGACGTTTACAAATAAGGAATGAATAATAGTAGAATTGTGCACATATAGCGGAACCTCTCGAGAGGACTGCTGTCAAGTGGTATCAATAGACGTGAGTTCTTTATGAATGTTCACGTTGGTCTCTATATGAAGCTTTGGGACCGAGAAAAATGAGTCTTATCAGTGAGGTGTCCTCAACAAAAAGGTGGTCGTAATCGGAGGTTCTACTGTACTTTAGCTCGACGGACCCAAGATTATTACCGGAAAGAATCTTAACAATATCGCCTGTTAAGAAAGAAGTCTGTAGACACTGTAAACCATGCTAATGTTCTTGAAAATAACACCCCACTTGGCAAGCGTGAATTGGCCTCAAACATTGTACTACCACCACTCAAGTCGCCCAGATCCCCAGGGAGCAAAAATACGCAAACCCCATTTCTTTTATGTAGCCCGTGACAGTCGTTTAGTGCCGCGTATGAACATAGACCCTTGGAAATAGTCCGGTAGAATAAGTAGAACGAGAAGTCCGCGTCTCTAAAAAGTAGGTCTTTTTGTAATGTAATGCTAAGTATCTTATCTGGGAGAAGCCAGTCCAGAGTGGTTTGTGACATTCAATGCTATGTCCCTCGGTGATAAGTTTCTTTTAATTCTTGGCTATTTTGCGCATGGTGTAAAATGCAGGTTTGGTACGTGTTAGTTTTGTTGTGGCAGGCAATCTGTCTTACGCCAGTAGCAGATCTACATGGGGGTGGGGGTGCTTAGAAGTTCAGCCCAATCACCCACTCCCAACCCTACTAAGAGCATACATATAACATACACATATACACGGGCACAGATACAGATACATTCACAAATCAGCCCCAGTAAGCCTCAGTCTGACAGTGATGAATGTTCATAGCCGAACCTTTTACCGTGTGGTCACATATAATATGAAAGTACGTCGTATCAATGGCTATCACACCACGACTGATTCTTCTTCAATAATGGCCCCAAAAGGAGGAACATTGTACACTTGGGTGAGCTGTATATGTTTTCAACAGACAATAGTTATGTTACTTAAGAGTAAGGCCAATAAAGATGAAATGTGTCCAAGTAAGGGACGGACCATTCGATATTTGGGGGGGGGCGACAAAATGTTTACGAATGAAACAAAAAAAATTTTGACTTTCTAGAGACAATTTTTTTTATTTTCAACTTGAAGTGAGACAAATTTGGTGAACATCAGGGACAATTTTTTTTCCTTTCAAAATCAGAGGCAGTTTTTTTTGTTTTTTTTTGAAAATTTTGTTGCCCCCTCCCCCCCCCCACCCAAATATCGAATGGTCCGTCCCTAAGACGGGTGATCACTATACGAAACTAGCAGATGTGTTCGCATTTTGTATTCTTGGTGAAAACGTAGGGCAGAACTAAAATGATTGTAATCACCGTTTAGTAAAATCTCCCGTTCAGATTACCTCTGTAAAGAGACTGCATTTAAAATAAGACTATTTTTTCTACCTTGCTTAAGATTCATAAAGACATAGGCAGACCCAGATTCAAAAAACCTGGATCTACTATTGCACAAGGAGATCAAAGTGAATCCTCACAAAGAAAAAAAAAAGACGCGTTGTTTTCATAAAGAAGCTATACTGTATCGGAAACACTGAACGCGTGTACACACAGAACAGTTCAAGTGATGGTCAAGTTGTATGTGTCCACTCCATGAGTACTGTATCAAATACGAGTTGAATAATGTAGAGGACCATTTTGGAATGCAATACAAATAAATGAGTACTTAAGTTGTTACTAGAAGTAGCCACCTAGCCTCACTTAGATAATTATTCATTGGGGGATTATTCATTTGCTATATACTGAAGACACAGCTAAAACATATTAATATTCATTTGCCATGAATACTGAAGTTGGTCTGAAAACTGAAAGCATGTAGTCTAAAAGTAACTCTTAGAAGATAATGTTTAATATTTATAGTCCACTTTATTGTTAATTACAGAGTTATGTCAGCACGCGAATCCGTGGCGAGTGAACTTGAACTGGGTCAGTGGCCATAGAATTATGAATAACTACTGATGCACATATAGTAGTTATATGTACCTTATATTGGGAAACGGTCATAGGACTCTTCGTGAATGTACTTCGAATTCGATATAACACAGGAAGCGGATGTATTGAATCGCAAATATAGGCCTACAGCTCATACTGGCGGTCTCTATACAGGGGTGATCATAGATGGAGGTTTTACTGTAGCTTGAATATCCCTTTGTACTTTAACTTGGTTGTCCCAGATAATGAAAACCAGAAATATGCTTATGTACTTTATTTTAAAGAATTGGTTTGTGACACAACATAGATAAATAGCATTGGAAAATATCAGTTCACAAGTTTATGAAGAGTCCAAAGAACACAAAGACATCTTAAATCACGTCGTTGGCAGGTTTTGATATGTAACTCAGATCAGAATTGCTGCTTTGGTCTAACTTGGTTGAGGCTCAATCACACACGGTCGATATATCGTGCCTTGTATATCACACTTATGGGAGATTTAAACCAATGATTTAAGGCGTTTAGACTAATATGACGTGAACGTGATTTAACGCATATTAATTTTCTTTTTTATATGCTACTCTAGATATTATTGATGCGGCCCTTGCATACAGCTTAGGAAGAAGGGGCCACGTTGGGACACATTTTCACATGTTTCTCCAAAGATATACAACAGTTAAACTTCACGATCAGGGACACTGGTGTGGTAGGTACAAGTGGTCTCATTATAGAGGTTTCGGTATTTGTGAAGCAGTTCTACTTCGTATAGGGAAGGAAACCAGACAGTGTCACTTCGTATAGGGAAAAAGAAACTGTACTCGGAGACATTGTAAGACAGTCACTATAATTTTTAGTTGTCCCGTATTAGTGAAGTCTGTTTTACTCATCACACCAAATTACCATAATTCTTATGTTTCATTAAACGTTTTACATTTTACTACACATCACACACACACACACACACACACACACACACACACACACACACACACACACACACACACACACACAAGACACACACACACACACACACACACACACACACACACACACACACACACACTCACACACACACACACACACACACACACACACACACACACACACACACACACACACACACACACACACACACACACACACAAACACACACACACATATATACATACATATTGTACATATTTGCCTTTTCTGTGGCATATTTTACATTTTACATGCGACATATGGTGAAATGAAATATTCTTATTCTTAAACATATTGTGGCTTGTCAACTTGCCCTCTTGTCAACTCTCCCCTCTCCGTATAAGAATGCTTACATCATGTCTCATTTTAATGAGGTAGACGCTTTCAATCGGCCACAAGACTTTCTCACTAGAACACTTAGTCTTCAGTATCAGTACCCTAATGATTTGGTTCAGTACATAGCAACAGAACAGTTTAAACAGTTCAAACGATGAACGCATGAATAGCAGGACATCCAATGGCATTCAGTAAATGTGCTTGTAAATATTCACTTACTTAGTTGATAAAGAATTCATGAGGACTAAATAGAAATATGTCTCAGTTGTCAAAAGAACAATTTACATAAATAATCAAGTTGAAAACGCAAAACACATGAGTTGATTTATAGCATTGTTTATACACAGTACATACACGGAATATTTACTGTTGTTGAAATGGGATGGACTACACACCTATACACCAAATATGCATGGGAGATATGTATTAGTATTTAGTTCAACATACCATTTTTCATTCTTCACCATACAAGGCAATATTTATGAAAAGCTGTTTAGATTGAAGAAATTTAGGGGTGGGGGTGATTTGTAAGTGTTTCCATCATGTGTTATGAACTATAGTTGCGTACTTTGAAATTATATTTTTTGTTTCATGTGCGGGCCATAGCCAAGTTACGTAATAAAATCTCATAAATTATACCAGCACAGTGAGTGTGAGTTACACTCCACTGTGAAGGAGTTTTGAGGAGAACTCACATATTTGGACAGTCACTTACCTGAAGGGTATTGCTCTATAACAGGTGTAGCTGCAAATTACGTAGGATGTGGTAACAATAAGTTTAATTCCTGGATGTGTGTCTGTTCAACTCAGTGTAATATTTGGTGCTAAAAAGACTAAATCAAACGTTACGTAAGACAAACCTCTTTTTTTTTCAATTAATTTACCATGTGCTTCCCCTGTTTCGATAATGCCATTTATGTTTATAGCTATCAAGTCCACACGAGGTGAAATATTGCCTGATCTCTCATTGCTACTAGTATAACTACCTTTTTCTCTCACTTTTATTTTTCACTTTGTCTTAAACTTTGTAGTGTAGGATATAACTCTTTGTGCTCCGCCTCTCTGCCAATCAGAGTCGATTATTTTCCGTAGAGTTGAGAGAAATACATGTATACATAGGTCCTGTTTTCATTTCCTATTCGACCCAGCCGCTTCAAAATAATATTGATAAAAGTTACATAACGTCAGTAACTTCTAACCCATCATAGGCTCAGTGTTTGTATGAAAACTAAATGAACATTGATATGAAATTGAGGGTTTCAATTCTACCGTGTTTGGTAATTGACCAGCTTAGAAAATAGCCCATTTACACCTCTTGACCCAGACGAGAGAGCTCATTTACCTGATTATTACTTCACTCATTCCATAAGATGAGTAAATTGCTATTGATTATTTGGCATGACTTTCAAATGTGTCTTGATGTTCAGAAATGTAATAATTAATGACTGGTATTGGGCTCGTAATGTCTGAATGCCATATGGAGAGCAAGAAATATTACATTTGGTCAGAAGCAATTGTAGTGTGATTTTACATGGTTTAAGTAGGACGGTTCAGTTAGGTCGGCTACGTTTTATGTGTTGAAAAGTAGAAAGGTCGGAGATATATCAGTTGAAATGTAACACAAAAGTGGGTATTTACGGTGTTGAGGTAGGGTGTAGTGAAAACGCATAGCCAAAAATTATTCCATGTAACAATTCATCAACATAACCCATTTTTGATTTATAAAACGTCTTTTGTTGATCAAAGCTAAGTTTAAACTTAACAGCAGACTAGGAAAAGGCAAATGCTCTTTTTGCCCTCTAACAAGCCTTTCTTCTGTGACTAACATGCCACATTGACTTGACACATGCAGGCTGTATACGGGTATATATGGGACTTGACGACTCAATTAACTACGTGTTAAAACAGGGTAATGGACTTGGTAGGGTTACTGTACTTAAAGCCCTGGACTACAAGCACCCTGTAAACGAATATCAGTGAATGTTTCACTATGCTCAAACCTTGAGGTGATTTTTATTATATCATTTTAGCACTAGTGGGACAATCAGACGTCCAAAATGAGTAGTGTACGAATGTTTCATTATATTTAAATATAGAATTGATTTACAGCCTCAAATACATTAAAATCTATCAAGATGGGTGTCTGATTTACCCGAACATAGGGAGTACTAGAGTGTGTCTCCGACCTTATTGAATACGTACGCAATGGTGACTGAAAAAGCAGTAAAGGGCTAAGAATGGCAACTCATGAAGCAATGACTATTCATTTTTAATTCAATAAGCCTAGGGAACCCAACATAAACTATATCAATTCTTTTCATCACATGAAACACTCATGCAAACAATAGTTTAGGTGCCTTATGGTAATATGACCAAACATTGTGTTTCACAAAACTATAACTTTATACCCTCGGCAAAATTATCACTAGTCATGAAAACGTCATCTGAAAATGATGGAGCACGGGCGAAATGAAGCCCAATTTCTGACAGGGATATTTAACATGTATATTTCATGATAATTGTAAAATGCGTGCTATTTTAATTTTTCTCTTTGTGCCTTTCCAAATCAATGAAAAGGTCTCAATATGATAAAATGTGTTCAGTCGTTAACTAAAGAAACTACTTCAGTACTAAATGTGCTAATGCATGTATATTCTTGTACAATTTGGGGCATTTTTCATTCATTTGGTCAGATACAAAGAGAAAAATAAAAGAAATAACCAAAATATGGTACCATAAATTTTGTAAATAATGTTAGGTATATTGAGTAATTTCAAAGGGGATATTTCATTGACTAGAAGTAGTAATGTGTGTGGTTCGTGCCAGAAATGAAGGATTACAATTCAAACTACAGCCTGAACTGATCCGACATGCTACAACCAAACAAAACTGAAAACTGTAAAATATCTCCTTCATTCATTTATATACATGTAACCACCAATACAATGCATTACATAACACTCACACCACCATCAAAATAAACCAATACAATCAAATACAGCAAATAATATCATGCCATTTCAATCCCCCAAATTCTCATCACATCTCATGTTTTTTCTTGATATCCGTAAAAGCCCCTGCTAGTAGAACGTAGCACCCCCATCAAGTTAATACTGCATTCCGTTGCTGAGACGACTGCACAAGACTAGTGGTTTCCGTAGGACCCGCACTTCCGGATCCGTTCTCGACACTCTTTCCGTCCATCAGCGTTGTCGTCTGTTCCACGCCTCTGCTCTGGGACAAGTGCGACACGCTCACTTTGACGTGAAACGTGGCGTCCACCTTGCTAAAGTCTCTTATTTGCGAGGCAAAGTAGAGGATGAATGCGGCGGCCATCACCCATTCTCCGAATGTGCTTGTCAAATGGGCCGTGTAGCCCTATCAAAGAGAGAGGGCAGATGTGAAAACATTCATCTTGCTTGGTGCTGTTGTTTTGGGGGGTGGGTAGCAACAAGCTAGTGCTACTTCATAGATTGTTACTTGAGAGAGGGTCAACGTTTGTTACTCGGGGGTGGCTGTTAACTGCACAGTGGATCATTTCAAATGGGAACTACAGTAGAACCTGTGGGGTCTAAAAAGGGGGTGGTCTCTTATGCAGGTTTCCATTTCGCCGTGATCTTATAGTGTAAGATTTGGGAGATCGAGAAATTCTCTTATTATAGATATTGTCGCTTTATAGAGGTGGTCTTAATTGGGGGTTATACTGTACTGAGCAAAGACGTTACTTATTACACTTGGGGCTATGACTGCTATTGTATATCACTTCAGGTTGGGGGGTATTTGCGAAGGTTAGCACAATAGGATAATACTGTCAGTTGCATGTTTACGTAAAAGAGCACACAGACTACAATTTTAGAAGTATTATTGTGCATAATGGGCCTCCGCATTTGAAGCAATTAGAGGGAATTAGAAGAATGTAACACTCTCTCCCTCATACTGCCAGCACACTGCTAATTTAAACCAAATTACTTCTACTTTTGTCACACCCGACACACCCTAGTTTACTGTGCCATTTATCAACGCCATCCACATGTACATAACAAAGTGATGAGATGACCTAGGGTTTGGTTGGGTTACACCGCTTATATAATAGCACGGAGAGCATAATAAGAAAACAGAAGAAAAAAAGGTAATGAACCAATAATACAAAATACTGAGATTCACACATAGCAACGATATAACACATATATCCTACTGTGGCGATACTAGACCTAAGTGTATCATGCAGGAAATTGAGTTTATCATAATTGAAACTAAGTGTATCGTGCTTGAACCTAAGTGTATCATACTGAAAACAATGTTTATCATAATGTGATGGAAACGAAGTGTGTCATGCTGGAAAGTAAGTAAGCAACAGAACGCCGAGTGTATTAATTATACTGTAAACTAAGAGTAGCACACCATAAACGGAGTGTATCGCAATGGAAACGAAGTGTATTGTAATGGGGGAAAGTGTATCACTCTGGAAGCAAAGTGTATCATACAAGGGGTGTATCATACTGACATACCGGAGCGTCTGGTGGCCAGTGCGTCTTTTCTCCTTCGCCCGTCCATTGGGACATTCCTATGAATCCAGCGATGAGAGCTTTGGAATGGTTAAGGACATTATAACTGAATCATTTTCTGTGGTTATGGCTGAAATGAAATGACTGTATGCCACTTTATCTATGATGTAAAACCGTAGTTTTATACCATTTTTTGTCCTACTATACCCGTTAACCCAAAACAAAACAAAATTACTATTCGTATTGTAATGCTAACCATGGAACGCATTGAGACCTACCTTCATTTTCGTACTCATTTAAGAACACTTCCCATAATCTCTAAAAGGCTTAATTATTCAAACCTCAAGAAAGCAAAATACCACGTTTAATCTGAGAAGAGAAACCTTTAGCACTGGTTAATTTTAGGCTGTTTGTTTTAATAATTCAAAATGAGTGATGTGTTTGCATTACAAGAGAGCATTTACATTTGCATGAGCATTAACATCTTTGCACAAGAAACGATGTATAGTTCTTATTTTTCTCGTATTTTTACTGCACCATCAATTTACCTAACCAAGAATATATATGTGCAGTTTTTCACTTTCTGATCATCACAAGTAGGTTGGGGCCAATTAGTATGACTAGTAGTAATTAAATTATAATTACTTTTTTCTAAATAGTCAAATAACCATTCGATCACTCTTTTAACCTTCTCTCTCATATCTCACTTACTGCTAGGCATAGTTCTACCACAATACACCATGTGATTGTGAGTTCGATTCCCTTCATATACACTCAATGTATACACTCAATGTAGAAGCTTTGGATTGTAAACCGTTCTTTAGCTATAACTGTCATGGTAGAAATATGGTTAGTATTAAGTAAGATTTGAGAGTGCATAAAACAAAGAAATCACAGATATTTTAAAAAAAATACATACATTGTATATAAGCATTCCAGTTTTTGCATATTTGTTGTGCAAAAGGATACTTGAAAAAAAGCCGACTGATCCCATCACGGATATTACAGCTCTGATGTGACCCATGCATCTGCTGTTATACTGGGGTGCCATTTTATAAGTGATTATAGTATCTAAGTAGCAGTACAGGCCTCCAAACCCAAACACAAGAGAGGCTCCAGTAAAATGCACCACTGGCAGTTTATTGTCCTAAAAGATAAAAATGATGGGTCTATAAATTACGTGATTACAATGGGGTATTTTAATGCTATCCAATTTAATCAAATATATTTGATTTGTTATATTTAATTTATTTCATCATGATTCATGTCTATACTTGAAATTAAAATATAACATTTCTACGTTCACATAAAATCATCACATTATGTTGAAAAGCCACACTGCAGAAATTGAATTAATTAATTGATTGATTGATTGATTAATTAATCAATTAATTAAGAAATTGTTGGATTAAATTTGATTCTTTCATGTGCGCCACTGAAATAAGTGTAAATGAAAATTATGTCATTGTACTGCATGAATAAAAATGCTATTTAGGAAAATATACTATGAATAAAATATGAGAAAAAATAATCAACTTGTAAGCCACAATGTTAGATATGGAACAGTGCTACTTGTGTATACATATATTGTCGTGCTTAAGGGTAACAGGGTAGAATCAACAATAACGCTTAACATAAAAAGTAAATTAAAACTATATTGGTTCTGACTTATTACCACAATATAAATATAAGTACTTGCCTCAAGCTAAAAGTATATTGTTCTTGTAATAGCAATGCATATACAGTGTACATTTAACACATCAAATTTATTTTTTTCTAGACAGGAAGAAAAATTACAACATAACTAAATATGGTTTGTCTGAAAGATAATACAATCGTTCGTTAGTCATTGATTTTATTTTTCTTGTTTTTTGTCTTGTCTATATGATTATAACTTAATAGTGTAATTTAGAGTCTGATTTAAAAAAACATAGGAACATTCTTTTCTGTGAAGGGGGCTATAGCCCATTAATTAATACCTGAAAGTTGCCAACTAGACTGAGACCAAAAGAGGCGAGAATTCCCAGCACCAGATTGACAGCTGACAGACGGTAAATCAGTAGACTTTCTTCCCCTGTTAGATCCCGGATGATTTTGTAACGCATAAAAAGAGTTGCACTAGCTGAGAGAAAAAAACAATTATAAATTTAAGGTTTCTTCCTTTTATTAAGGAAAATGTACAAGATGCAATACTTTTGACGAAATGTATAACTACTGGACAAATAATTAGTTAAATTAATAAACTGAATCAAATCAAATCAATTTCAATTCCACTAAACAACTAAAATTAGATTCAGTTCCGAAAGTTAAAAATTCTCTACCTTGATTTATATACTTTTCAAGATATTTTAGAATATCAAATAGTTTTACATAATATTAGTGACTTATTGATACCTATACAACTAGAATTAGAATTGAATTTTACGTCCAAACGAACAAACCTTTTCAGTGCTACATTACCATTTACGAGAAAGCACACAGATGAGACTACCAACTTCTTAGAGGCTACCAACATTCACATATTAATGTAGCATTATAAGTATTCAGTATCGTGTATAGAGCTGACCTGCACACGCAGCAACGTTGAGGAACTGGGCAAATATGGCGCTTTGTGGCAATTCTGCTCCTGCGTCACTATAGTGGGGTGAAAAAATATTTTTTTGGTAAACTATTTTAAAGAGCTTGAAGAGTAATTAAAAATGCCACCTCAAAAATACTGTAAATTGTGACCATGGTATTATAAAATTGGCTTAGTAAGTTAAAATGCGTATAGTGCATTTGATAGTTGCCTTTAATCAATATCTATATCTTAATATAAACATCTCATAAAAGAATTGCGTTGGGACAAAGGCCTCTAAAATTATGTTTTTGGTTTAATGACATGCCATCTTTACCGACTTTATTATTGCGTCACTTCAGCTGCTGAAGCAAAGCTTTGTGTTTGTTTCTTTTGTAACTATGTATGTTTTTATGTACGTCTCTGGACAACATAGAGTGGTTACCGATGAAATGATTTCTTTCAAGCTTTACACACCTATGAGGTATGAGGCGACACCAAAGTCATTCGATTTTGGGCATTTTGCCAATGAAAGTGTGCTTTACACATGGCCATTAATGGCCCATTTACTAGTATCGAATGCACTTAAGCCAGCATGGACAAACCAATATTATAGGCAGCAGCAATAGTCAATTTCTCGGGGGGCGGGGGGGCTACTTCAGGGGTTAATGGGTAGCGGGGTGCCACTGAAGGTCCAAAACCATACCCCTTAGTGAAACCAGTGAAACTATGAAAATGACACCTCTAGTGAAACCACCGGATGAAAACAATGGGGTATTATCCCAAGGGGTATTATTCTATGTGATACTGTAATGAAAACAAGATTTTCTACAACTTAAATTTACCTTTTATGCTTTTTTATGGCTCAATAATGCAAAATCACATGAAAAGAGAGCTAGATATTGAACCTCGAGATTGAACCTCCCTTAGTGAAACTGGCTGGAATGTTGAAATCATGACCCCTAGTGAAACTGAGTGGTGGAAAACGTGACCCCTAGTGAAACTGAGTGGTGGAAAATGTGACCCCTAGTGAAACTGAGTGGTGGAAAAGGTGAGCCCCAATGAAACTGAGTGGTGGAAAATGTGACCCCTAGTGAAACTGAGTGGTGGAAAAGGTGACCCCCAGTGAAACTGAGTGGTGGAAAAGGTGAGCCCTAGTGAAACTGCGGGGCTGAAAAGGGTGAGCCCTATCAGTGGCACACGCGACTACCCCCCGCCCCCGCCCCCGGGGTCAATTTGGTGTTGTGAGCTGCTTCAAGATCAATATGCATGATGATACCAGTATTTTTTCAGTACGCTGTACAACCACACAGATTATGTTTGGACTACCTTATATTGGACTACCCTAGACAATAGAAAAAAACATCACGGCCGTGGATTAAGTGGGTTTAAATAGGCTATCGCTATTTTGAAGATGTGAAACTTGAGATTCATTCTTCTTAGCACACATCTATTTCACTGTTATGTTCCATGGCCCATGCCACACACCACCAGCAAATTGGTATCGTAATACTTTGCAAGGGATTTACGTTTTGTATATCTCAGGGGAAAAACCAAGCCAAAACTCTTTGACCTATGTAAATTTGAACTAAAATTTCTTGATAGTTGGTTTCATTTAAGACAAACGTTGCACACTTCATTAAGTTTAACAAAATAATGATTACCACCATATTGTTGTCAATGACCCAATATGTCAACCGAGGGGCTACTTAAGTCGCATATACTAGTACAGTCTTGCTATTTCCCACACTTGCTCGTCTGTGTGGGCGATAATTGGTGTCACTGGCTTATTGCTATATCCAAATTGATATAATCATTGAGCTAGGAGTCATTAGTCATATTATATGTACACGTGGTAATTTAAATGTTATGGCAACCATTATGGGTGGGGTGTAGGGGATGAGGCTAATTCTTGCCATTTATGACTAAGTGTAAAGTTGTGTATATGAGTTTTAGTTTGTTTGTTCTTGTTGTTGTTTTGGGGGTTTTTTGTGAATGCTTTCAGTTGATCTTATATTTGAATTATCAAAAACACATCAGCATCACAGTAATATTTACTGGTTATCATATTGTTTGTGGTGTGAGGTGAGTTTTTGCCAAGTGGGTAAAACCTCATCTCATATACAAAGTCATTTTATAATTAAATAGCTTTTTATGTACGTCATCGAGAATAAGCGGTAATTAGGCCACTTCACAGCAACGTAGTCTGTCTGCCTGTTTACCTTTAAGTTAATACAGGTGGTCGCCAAGGATGTGTCCTCTCTGCTTTCTTATTTGTGATATAGAATTACCCTGTGAAATTGAACTCACAGAAAAGCAAAATTATCAAATATGCAGACGATAATGTTGTCACTGGACTTATTAATAGTGATGATGATGATGAATATGAATACAGAAATACTATAGATTATGTTGCTGAATGGTGTGTTGATAATTCTCTGGATATTAATGTAACAAAAACAATGGGAAAATGTGATTGATTTCAGAAATTATAAGAACATAAAAGTGCCTGTTTTCATCAATGATTGATAAAGATGTGGAGTTTGTTGATCATTGCAAATATCGAAGAGTCACTCTTCAAAGTGATCTCAGGTGGAACCTTCATGTAGTAAAGTGGAAAAGTTTACCATAAGGATGTACGATGTCAGATGTCTTGTGAAAATGAAAATTGACCGTAAAATTATTACCATGTTTTACAATTCAATCGTATCCAGTGTCTTGTTCTACGCAATTGCCGCATGTTGGTTTAATTCTTGTTGCACAAAGGAGAAGAAAATTGACAAGTTCAGGAGAAGAATGGTTAAAATAGTTGGCGATGACTTTCCAGTTGAAAAAGCGGGGGATGTGTAGTTGTGTACATATATAGATGTTTAGGGCTAATCAAACGTATGATTAAAACGATACACAATGCCTTTCATAAAAAGATTGCGATTCTACTTGAAGTAGACAAAGGTTTAAATGTATTCCATGTAAAAACATACAGGTCAAAAACACATTTGTTCCTAGTGCTACTAGTATTTGTAATATCTACTTTAATTCATCCTTTAATCACTCCTAAGTCACAACTCACTAGCTAGTTGTTATAGGTCTTGATGCTGATCAACAGATCAGTTCATTCAGTCATGTCATATCAGTATTCATTTATTCTATTATTGTTATTACTTTTTTTACTCATACTTGGTCATGTTCACAACAAATTTTGTAAAGCCAATAAACTTTTCTTTCTTTCATATATCATAGGCCAAAACTTAGTTCTTCTAAAACATACCTCTAACATACGCTAATTTTATGTTTTCAAGATTATTTTTGGATAGATAATTTTTAAGTGATATATAGTATGAAATCAATAACAACGTGTTTACAAAAAAATATCATCCAACTGTTAAAGCTACTTTTATTTTGTAAATTGTATAATAGGAGAGTGCCGATTTAATCATACGTGCTATGGACTTGTGAGCAATGAGCTATGGAGAAGTTTACTAAACATTCAACACTTGCCCTAGCCGGAACTCGAATTAATGATCCTGTGATTCCAATTTCTAACTGTGTCATTTGTATGGATTTGAAATCATCTATTAGTTTTACGTTTGGTAAGAAGTAGCAGAAGAGTAGTGAAATAGAATAACAAAATCGTTGGGCCTTACCTTGCATATCAAGTTCATTCAATTTTACAACAATGTAAATAAATGACAGTTCACATACCTGATGTAGGGGAACAGAGGGGCGACATCACCCTCCGAAACTGCAAGTCCGTACGTGACAAAGATGCAGGAGGTCATGAGAAACACGACAGAGACGGGGAGCCAGCCCCACCCGACTACCGCTAGACAGCACGCCATCGTGATATCTGAAAATTCTTCTTCTAGTACCATACGATCTAATCCTATCCATGCTAAAAATGTAGCAGCTATGCATTCATGGGGAATTTTCCCAGTGGACTGGAAGCGGATGCCTGTTTTTATATTGTCAGTATGGCTTGCTTCCAATTTTGTCATTTAGGAAGTTATCAAAGTTTTTTATATTGCAGTGGAACCTGTCCATGTGGATACCTCCCTTTTAAAGAAACGTATACCTTTTCACTTTTTTCAGTTACCCTTTTCTTCGTATATAGAGTACGCCTATCTTTCAAGGACACCTATCTTACGTGGACACTTCAATTCTCCCAAAGGTGTTCACACAACACGGGTTTCACTGTATTAGTCTTTCCTGTCTTTAGTGTGCTACTGTAAACCCTCTTTATTTCGACATTGCTGACCACATTTTACTATGGTTATTATTAGGTTTCGAGCATGGACCTTCAAGCATGTAATTGAAAGTCAAACATTGGTAAGCGCGAGTACATAATTTGTCGGCTCATATAAATGGCTTCTACTATGGTTTAACACTTTCATGGCTAATGTAGTGGAAGGTTCCAAGATGGCATTCTGGAATACAACCTAGAATCATGAAGCCACAATGACTGTCTGAGTCATCCGATTGCAGTGAAAATGAATCAGACACCCATCTTGGTAATTTTATCTTAATTTAGACTGTATTTCAAACCGGAATAGTGTAAGAAGGCCTCGGTAACTAATATAAAGGGAAACGTGTTCAGTGCATATGCATAAATGTACTCAGATTGTTTTTATGTACCCAGATCTGTTTGTCTATGCATGCCTTCTTATTAGTACTGGTGACATCCTTCCCCTTTTGAGCAATTTATCATCACAATTGTCAGCATGAAATGCAACATAATGAAATGGCAAGGATGTGCGTCCCTCTCCCCTTTTCCAAAAAACCTGGATCTGCCAGTGCGGAGATTAACAGCGTTTTAAAATTATGGAATATTGGGCCATCTACATGTCCCTATTATAGTGGTTGTCACATTGTAGAGGTGACCTTATTAGGGGTTCTACAGCATTGATTTTAATTGTCCTTTCATGAAACATTGTGTTTAGTAGATCTATATTGAGGCTTTTGTTTTCACACTGTCACGTGTTTGATCGTGTGCTGCACTGGAGATACTTTCTGTTACATACATGTAACTCATTATGAATAATAAAATATTCTTATTTGTGGTTTAAATGTATCAATATTGTAAATAGGTTTCACTAAGAACAAATAATACTAAAATAACCTATAATGTTATAACCCAGGCAATTTACTTTAAGCTATTGGTTAACTATTTGTAGTTGGTGCAGTACAAATCCATTCAGAATGGCTTATTAGCAGTCTAACCATTTAATAATCCAGACTTCCCAAAAATTAATTAGTACTGTGGAAAGTACGATTATGCGCTTCCACAATGTTGGACGTCCATATGAGCTTTCTACCTCTTACATTGTATCAATTTATAGTGTAAGTATCCGATGCCAAAACGGGAGTCGAGCCAACGACCGAATACACTCCACCACAGAATAACAAAATTACATAATACGTTAGTGGTATAGTATTTGAAAAATCATATACTTTCAGTTATCATTTTTAACTCTTAAACTTTTGAAACTCTAATAAATTGCGGCTGATATACTTTGTCGTATTGCCAACATCGTTCTGAAATCATCCTTGACGAGATTTTCAACATTGCAAACTACATATTTACCAAACTCCGTTCGTGAAAAGTGTCCTTTAGTTTGAATATAGCAAATTATTTGCTTATAACAGACAGATGTATGTTACTTACTGTGTCGTCACTCCATTGTGCAATTGGATATCACTCGAACAGAAAAGAGTTGTAGGCCTAATATCTATCAATTTATAGGGAACTGATAAACCGAATGAATACTGAACATAAATAAACAGCCGACGTTTGGCCTTTAAGCTTGTATCTTGAACATTTTGGACTCTTAAGCAGCATGTATTACATAAGTGCTTACAAGTTGACGCATTACTATTCCAGTGACTGCATGTCATATTGATAACATCTCTCAAGTTTCAAGGAAGCCCAAGTGCATTATTTTATGCATTATGTCATCTTTTTAGCTGTTGTCAAACGCAGACGACACTGCTGTAGAGTTTTATTCAACTTCCAGTCCATACTAGTGTTTATAATGTATTTATACAGTATAACCTCCAATGTACACCATATCACTCCTACAAAGAGACTATCTTTTCAATAAGACCATTTTTTCTGCAGCCCCAAGGCTAAAACCATTGTGAACCTCCATAAAGAGACAACATCTCTATTGAGACCTCCGAATAAAGAAGTTCTACCGTTTGTCTGCTTCAGCATTTAAAGATTCTGTAATATACAATCTTATCTCAATAATCAGTGACTTTATAGGTTTTAAAATAATAAGTGTATCCATTATTACAAGATAAGAAACTCACACACAGCGTGCTAAAACTTGATTGATCACTTTCTACAGTAAAACCTTGTTGTAGGGACAGGTCACCACTGGCAGATCCTGTTGTTGTTGTTTTGTTTTTGTTGTTTTGTTTTTTGTTTGTATTTTTCTGTTGTTGTTTTTTCTATTTTTGGGGGAGGGGGAGGGGAGCCTTCCCTTAAGCCAAAAAAACTCACGAAACCGATATCATTTGGTGGTAGAGTGGGGGTTGGTGGCGGGGCGGAGGTTGCATGTGCCTCCCTCGCCTTTTTATGAAGGCTCGCAACGGTCTCTGTTCATCAAGGCTTGGGGCCGCAATAAATGGTCTTATTATGGAGTGGTCTCTTCATAGAAGTGAATCTTCTGTTGAATATGAGTGCTGTTGTGTAACTGTGAAGTGTATGCTCCAGGCCAGTTGGCCTGTTAACAAAAATGTAAATAACAGAAAACGATTGTGGTGTATGGGCCTACATGCGTTTATTATTTTTATATGTTCTTTTTAGTAAACTTATTGTTTGTTTGTTTTTATTTATGTATGTGAGAGGAGCATTGTGCAAACGTTATATACAACCTATTCTGCAATATATTGGATTGTGCTTGTCAGTGTAGCTTAGAAAGTATAACATGCATTATGCTGAGTTAAAATAATTTACCATCGTTCTACTTTGAACACTCTAAAATATGATAGTTGGTAGCAATGAGTCATTAAGATACAATAATTTCTTATACTATATAGACAGATCCAGTGCCGCAGCCCCCACCAGCTCACTTTTTAACCTTCCAAGATCATTGCCATGGGGTTTGGTTTCTTTGCGAGCCTTCAGCGTACGAAACCAAAGAAATCCTTTTCAACAATGCACACGGAAATTTTTCCAAAAACAAAACTGCCAGTGATGCTAATGTGCTCGACATTTTTCTACATTAGAATTGGCCAAATATAATGTTCAAACAGTGTCATTGGTAAATTTAAAGAAAAAACCGCTGATGACATGCCATGTTCATTATGTACGTTTATTCAAGATTTCTCATATCCCATCGTCAAAGATTATATATATGAACATATTTAGAACGGTTCACCCAATGCCAGCATTGGAAGTTCAATGTACATTTCTTATACAAAAGACTAAATTTGTAATACAAAAATACATTGCAATAAATATAAAGCCTACCATAATAGTTTTCAATATAGAAATAAATGCATTTCATGTCCACAAACATCAGCACTTAGACCATACACTTATTCACACACTAACATTCATGCATAGATTTACATTTTCCCTAAAATTAGATAAGACAAACAGATTGAAAAATAACTATTACACGTATCTAAATAATTTTACTAGAAACACTTCCTATGTACGATGCCCGCACCATATTCGTCATACTCTTCTCTGGTGACCCACATGTTCTGGAAGGTGGAAAGATCTCCCAAAATGGAGCCTCCAATCCACACAGAGTACTTCCTCTCTGGAGGGGCTATCACCTTCACCTTCATACCGGCAGGAACCATGGACACCAATTCCTTCTGCATACGATCACTGAGTCCTGGATACATCGTGGATCCCCCGGAGACGACCACATTCTGATACATGTCCCTTCTGATATCCATATCACATTTCTGGATAGAGTTATAAAGGATTTCATGTATGCCAACTGACTCCATCCCGAGCATAGACGGCTGGAAGAACGCCTCTGGAGCCCTGAACCTCTCATTCCCCAGCGTGATGACAGAACCATCGGGCAGCTCATACGATTTCTCCACCGCGGTGCTTTTCATAGACAGCTCCATCTCTTTGTCGAAGTCTCCGGCCACATAGCACATCTTCTCTTTGACGTCTCTCACAATCTCCAGCTCCGCAGACGAGTGGAAGCTGTATCCCCGCTCGGTCATCACCCTGGCGAGGTGGTGGGTGATGTCTCTACCGGCGAGGTCCACCCTCTGGATGGCGTGAGGCAGGGAGTAGCCCTCGTAGATGGGCACGACGTGGGACACGCCGTCACCCGAGTCAAACACGATGCCCGTGGTGCGGCCCGAGGCGTACAGAGACAGCACGGCCTGGATGGCCACGTACATGGCAGGAGTGGCGAACGTCTCGAACATAATCTGAAAGTGGCGTATCAAATATTTTCATTTCAAAACAATATTCTGTGTTTAATACACATTATGTGAGATGCAGAATCATTACATTTTAAGACATTTTGTTGGTATGGTCACGTGTATTTAATATGTTAGACCAATGTGGTTTATATTTCAATGTCTCACTCCGGGAAGGGAAGTTTGAAATTTAAGCTTTTACACTATTCATCAACTATAATTAGATTGCTATCATGTCCTCACATGTGTTCGCTACTCTCACATTCAAGCTTACGTTCACTTATGTTTGGTCATACTATACTGATCAGTCAAACCAATTATATTTGGTCTGTATGTGATTGTTATATTACCCTACAAATGTATGCTAGTACACGATTTTTTATAGTGTACTATGCTATTAAAAGATTAACACCCTGCCACTCCATACCCCATCCTCTACATGCAATTCTAATTATTTGTATTTAAAATCTACAGCTTTCATTTAACACCCAGCCCCCTTGCACGCCACCCCCACCCTCACCTGTGTCATCATCTCCCTGTTGGCCTTGGGGTTGAGTGGCGCCTCCGTCAGCAGCACGGGATGCTCCTCGGGCGCCACACGCAGCTCGTTGTAGAACGTGTGGTGCCAGATCTTCTCCATGTCGTCCCAGTTGGTCACGATCCCGTGCTCGATGGGGTACTTGATTGAGAGGATGCCTCTGTGCGACTGGGCCTCGTCCCCAATGTAGCTCTCCTTGTAGCCCATGCCTGCCATGACGCCCTGATACCTGGGACGTCCCACGATACCTGGGAAGACTGCCCTGGGTGCGTCGTCCCCAGCAAAGCCCGCCTTTACCATTCCAGACCCGTTGTCTAGGACGACGGCATTCACGTCTGCGTTGTAGTTGGAATCCATTTTACAGTCTTTTATGGTGTTTTGCATAAGGTTTCACTTTGTGTTGTTCAAACTGTTCTCACTGTTAGTGATTTGATTGCTTATGGTCCCCTACAACCCATTATATACAGCGAAGAAGTGTGTTCATGTTTAAAAATAGATTCAGTCTCAGCTTTACGTTGGCCTGGATGGATCAATCACCACGAAATCCCAGTTAGCAAATTGATATACGTGAATCATGCCATATTTGGCTTTCATTAGCATATTCATAGGGGATTCCCTACTTAGTCATTCCTTATAAGGTATATTGTTTACAGCTCTTGACTGGCCATGTCTATATACGGTGTAATACAAGAAAGGCGTAGATGATTAATAAATTATTTTGGCGTACTGCAGTTTAAGGTTAGAAACTGTTCTTAGCAATAGATCAGGGGAAAAACTAATACTTTGAAAGCATATTTAATCAAGCATATAACTTCTAATGGTAAACTCTATATCATATTCGCTTGATAAATCTTTCTTGATGTTTATGGTCGATTTTTTTTTAAATTTTTACGCCTGCTTAGTTTATTCCTGGTAGTTTTTATACCAGTTGTGTGTGTGCGCGCGTGCGTGTCGCACGTGGGAAGTTATTAGATAAAGCAAGAGAATATCCCAGAATTTAATTACTTGGAGGTGTGACATTTGACAACAGAAATAATCCTATAATGCAATAATATCTGTCCTGACATTCTGAAATATTATAGTCAATCTTAAAATCGGCTCAGTGACTTAATTGAAATAAGTGCGAGGTATATAAGCAAAGGCGGGGTCACCCATCTACTTGTGCGTGGAAACCTTCTTCAAGGAGCATAATACCCCATGAGGATTAAGAAATGATGGTTATGAGTTAAGAACTAACAACTCTTTGGGAATATTCTGAGCTATTGAAAATGAAAGGTGTGTGTGCTTATGTTAACTTTCTTTTCTTTTTTCTTTTTCTTTATTCTTTTTTTTTTGGGGGGGGTGTATGCTATATATTGTTCAAAAGTGCTCAGTTGACTACCAGGACCTACATGTAGGAAGGTTCCTAGATTGCTGTAGGAATATTTGTAAGAAACGTGAGAGTGGTGCACCTATGTTAGACTGGAGAATGCGGCCAACGTAAATTGTGACGGTTATGATAAATTACGTTAACGCAGATTGTCATCACACACAAAAAAACTGCCGTCACATGTAAACACCGTAACTTGTAAACAGTTTAAGGGTTCTAAACTGTACAGGAGGCTAAGACAATTACCAATACAACGAGCTTAACGAGTAGATACTGTCTCGTGTAACACTCTTCCAGACATAAACTGTGTGGGAAGTCTTGCGGGCGCATCACCTAAAATCCGACGAAACATTTCTGTTTCTATTACTCCAGTTTGGAGGTCACATATATGTGGGACATTTGCGTGAACAACATCCAGGGTCCAATATCGTTACAAGTACTGTATATAGAAGTCTTTACAACTAGATATACGGCATACGTGTTTACAACTAAGTTTTTTTTACTCTCTTACGGACATAAATGGTGTTCGTGAATCAGCTGTAAATAAAATCCTATTGTTCACGTAACCTCATGTGTAATTGCAACTCACTCTCGTTGACGTAAAAATGATAGTGAAATAGGTCCCTGGTCATAGTGTACATTAACATTATATTGTTACTAGTCACAATTTATGTTAGTGCCTCCAAATTACATTTACAGTCTAACATCTGTGATTAATAAACTGGAATTTCTTCAAATTATTGATACGATTTTTGTCCTTTAGTGCCTCCAAATTATTGATTAATAATTTCCAAAATCCTCACATGTATAGGTATATGTAAATTGCTATCAAAGTTAGCACCACAGGGACTGAAACAAGCATAATCTTAATACTTCAGATACGGAGGCCACGGACCAGTCTGCAGAAGACTCTGCCAAACCATGGGTAGAACTATGTGTAGACTTTTCCCAGACAACGACATGTCATGGTGTTCGCTTTCTTACCGAACCATCCCGCTTCTTTCTTCGCAGAGTGACATGGACACTCTTCCTGTTACTAGCTACCGTGGCTTTCATGTACCTCATGATCACCAAGCTCATGTTCTTCTTTCAATACAACAAGGTGGTGAATGTCGCAGTTGTGTACAACATCTCAATGAAGTTTCCAGCTGTGACCGTATGTAATGAGAACCCTTTTGAACTGACCGCACTCAATGACCTGTCTATGGTGGACACCATCAGAGGTGTCAGAATGAGGCTTGAAAACAACCGACATTGAAATAAAGAGGAACAGAGGAAAAACAGACTTTTTACTCTTGACACACACATTTGCAGTTTGCCCGAAAATCAATCAAAATATGAAATAGCACACATAAACAATATCCCAAGATATGTTTGCAGAGATGTGTGCCTTGATTTCTATGATTCACGATGCCTAGGTATTTTCTATAACAGAGAATTAAAGCAGTGCATCATATCATCGTACGTGGGTGAAGGTGCCAATACAACCAATATAATTGTTTGTGATCAGCAGTACACATGGGAGTTCTACAGTAAGAAAAGAGTTATAGAACAATATGAGTTTTTATGTACATTTGAAAACAGCGATTGTGAAAATCTTGTGAATGGCACAAATGAAGAATTTCAGAATGAATTTACTATCATCTCTACAAGCTCGAAAGTAATATTTGGTCCAATATATCATCATGGAACCGTTGGTCTTCAAACTCTGAGGGATGTTACTTTGAATTCATTTTCTGGGCACGTGTTAGCATTTCTAAATGTTCGAGACAATGAATTGTGTAAAGGAATCGTATCAACACAGTTACTAAATACAACAGGAATGTGTCTTGAATTGTTCTACGTAATATTTAGTAGTCCCCGGAATTATAAGACAACGTTTCTAATACATCTTATTGGGGAAGATTTAAGTGCTATACTATTATTTCAGACAACAATTTATGATGATTGGCGTGCCTGGACTTGGTCCCGCAAGTTCTTTCAGCTTCCGGATGGAATATTCAGAATTCAGTTTAAAGCAGAATGTAAAAATATATATGACCATATGCCTATGCCTGGTGGTAAACTCCAAGGTGTAGCCATAGACAACCTGTCTGTCAGCAGATGTAGTAGGTTTTCAGAACAGCAATGTCGTAGATATGCAGTTTTACTAGGGATTACTCAGAACTTGCCCTACTGTCCGTGTGAGCCTGGCTGGTTTCGTTGTCACTTGGATGGTCTCTGTATTCCGGAACGCCTCGCGTGTAATGGTCAAAAGGACTGTCTTGATGGCTCAGATGAGGTTGAACCTTGTGGTGAAAAAATACAAATCACCTGTGATTTTGAAGATGCCTTTTTATGTGGTTACACAACAGACAGATGGATGTGGAATAAGGTCACAACACGTCACTTTTATAAACATATTAAAACGGATGGAAAGCAATCCAGACTAGGCCATTACATGGCTCCAGCTTACAAAAATATCAGAAGAGGTAATGTTGTCTACTTAACCTCACCGCAGAAGACATTTACAACAACTCAACGTCTAACATTTAAAGTTAAAGTTTTCAACAAGGATAGGACAGTTGAACACGACAAGCATGGGGAAGGTAAACTAGAAGCTCTTCTGATATATAAACATGGGTATATGGATAAGATTCCTATATATACGCAGCAGAATGATGATTGGGACTTCGTGCAGACGTGTGTCCCCTCTGGCACATATTCTGTGGTATTTAGAGTTGTATTTATGTACGTTTTAAATGCCGATGTCCTAGATCCATTACCTGCTGTGGATTTTGTGACTCTTGAAGAAGACGAGTGCATCCCAGGGAATGCGACTTACCGTGAACATAGCTGTGATTTGCAGAACCCATCTTGCTACCCATTACAAATATATGTTTCACCTGATACATACTCATATCAATGGTTACCCACTGGAAAATCAATCAGTTTATTTTTCTTAGAAACCCCTGTCACCTATCTTTATGATACAGGCTACAGCTTGTACTTTCTTACTTTTCCTGCAATAGAGGTGTCTCAAAACAGTTGTTTAAGTTTCAATGTACGGTCTGATATCCAAACCCTCACAAATTTAATTCAGCTTTCTGAGGTAACCATTAGTATACATTGTATTACAGGTGGGTGTGATACTATCTTTCGCATGGAGACGGTCAGGCTGGAATACAGAATGATTGAGATTGATGTTCCTGTTACAAGATATGATTCTCTTATTGTCACAACACTAGTGTTCCAATTGGCTGCCACTATTGACTCTAAGTTACTTATTGAGCCACTTTATGACGTTGATTTTTATACAGAAGGAATGTTGAATGTTTATGACGTATCTATTACAGCGAATCCTTGCAACATTGATGATAGATTCGATGTTAACAGACCTCTATCTGGTGATGAAGGTAATTCACTTGACTCGTCTCGATGATGAGATTATTAAAGATCATTCATCTGTTTGTGTTAATGAGGAATTGAGATCTACAAACTTTACTAATATCAATGTTCAAGATACAGGCCCATATTTAGGAAGTTTTGATATCACTACTTTTCATCTACGTTGCAATGAATCCGTTGACTTTCTCACCTCTACTTCACATAAATTTGATAACTTCCTGTTGGACTGTCATTGGAATAACATGAAAGATCCAGGTTGTGGCTTGGTAGAGCCTGTCAACACAGATCTTGGACTTTGTTACACGTTCAATGCCAATGGAGAGTCAGCCCTGTCCACCTCTTCTACTGGTATTGGACTAGCCTTGCTTGTTAATATAGAGCAATACGCTTACATGAAGGGCTTTACAAACTTTGCAGGCGTTAAAGTGTTCCTCCATGACCAAAAAGAGCTTCCAATGGTCAAGGATCTGGGAATAGCAGTACCGTCTGGCGTGCGAGGTCTGCTTTCTGTCAAATACTCTGAACTCATAAGTACAGAGGCACCATGGGGGAACTGCTCAGACGAGCCATCTTTATACTATGAAAATGAACCCTACACCAGGTACCGTTGCTTGAGAGCTTGTGAGACCAAGGCTCTGCTCAAGTCATGTGGGTGCAGAGATGTCTACATGCAAGGTCCCGGTGAGATGTGCAATGTGTCAACTTACCTTCAGTGTGTGAAGGGAAAGCGGCAACTGCTAAACACAAACTGCTCCTGTCACGAACCATGCCACTCGCAGAGATTCTCAGCTGATGTCTCTTATTCACAGATTTCAGTATCTCATTCTGACAGTCTCCTTAGTAAGCACAAGAATTTTATCAAGAAGAAATTGTTAGCCAGTGCTGAAGTTAGACACAGAATCGAGTCTAAAAGTTTCATAACTACAATGAATTTCCTGAAAAACAACACTGACAAGCATTTGCTTCTGAAGAAATTTATTAGAGAATCTTTTGTACAAAATTATAAGACAAGTAAACGAATTGAAAAATGCCTAGAGGAGTTCAGACATGCAGTTATTGAAGACACTGGGCGCCTTGGTAGAACATTCAAGAACGTGAACCAAGATATAGAATTGGTTTATTCTGATTCTGTTATCGGTGAAATAGTTATTAAGAAGCTAGTACATCAAGAACAGTTTATTACTAATCTCTTCAATAAGCATCTTGACGGGAGTCTAACAAAGCTTGACCTCGCAGACAGCATAGATGAATTATCCTCGATATTAGATGACACACAGGTGTTGATAGATGAAATCAACACTAATGTTTTGCATCCTTTGCGAATTTTCATTGGTTCCGAAAAACAGGAGCTACTTGGTGTGTATGATGACTTTGGATGGGAAAGAGGGCATTCATACAACAATACATTGTTGTTTATCAATTGCATTCCATATGTTATCAAAGAGAATGTTGGCACAGGTTTCAACAAGCATAATAGGTGTGAGCGAGTCAAAAGGTTTAGCTCTATAGAGGCAAGAGAACCCATCAATGAGTACTACGACACACTAACGTCGATAGTTGATGACCTAAAGAAGAAGTTGACGGCCAAGCACATAGACTTTCAGCAGGCAGTTCGTGCTTGTCAAGATTACCTACGGGTGTACATGAACAGGGCGGAGAATACGGCTGACATAGACCATGACTTTATACAATCCAATCTCATTATGCTCGACGTTTTTTATGGGGAGCTTAAGTATGAGTCTGTCGTCCATGAGCCTGCCTACGACATGACCTCATTCTTCAGCGATTTTGGTGGCTACATGGGTTTACTGCTTGGTTGTAGTGTGATGACTGTCCTTGAAGTATTTGATCTCCTTATTTATAATACACTGGTGAAATGCAAGGAAAAAGGAATCTAAAAAATGTAACGGTAAGACACATACACAAAAACCACGTAATGGATTCAAGAGATCTCAAATTCAACTAGATCAAAAGTGTTCAAAGAACACCGCATCGCTAGAACAACGTTGACTTATGGACAATAAATATGTTTGCTAAACTATTTTGGAAATCATGCTTAAAAGTACACATTTACAATGTACCGGGTATATAATCAGCCACAAATAATATGCCATTGTAGGAATTGACCACTCGATTGTCGTGTCAATCGTGAAATTGGGCATGATTGACACGACAATCGAGTGGTCATTCACAATTCTATCATGACTAAAATCCATTTTATTTTAAAATAAATCATATTATAACATTCTCATTGCAAGTCAATTTCGTTTGTTTTGAGCGCGCGGAGACCACTACTACGGCGTTAGTCTAAACTTCTGCTCTCAGCTAGACAGAACACGCCTTGGGACGTCAGCGGCTGTATTGATAATGTGGGTTGATCCGGTTTTTAGACTGGCGCCGTTTTTGCCATGCAGTGTTAAGTAGACTTTTTTGCAGTTGATAATGAATCTGGTTCATCGGTAAACCTTCTAGCTTGTTTAATTGGCAGACATACAATAATGAATAGTTCGGCCCTGTGGAAAACACAGTTTAATTGGCAAAATCACTACAGTGTCACTTCACAGCCCATAGTTGTGTAAAGTTGGAACGGAATCGGTTCATCGGTAAACCTTCTAGCTTGTCCAGCTTTTTACTTCAGCTGCTGAAGCGATGCAAAAATAAAATGACGACACAGTCATTGAAACTGTACTGTCTTTTGATGGAAATATGTTTTTGTATTCAGTCTGTTCATTATAAATAGTATTGCACTCCTTGGGTTTACACCTTTTTGTGTAAAATTTACAGCTACATTTGGAGAGCTTTTAATTCTTCTCGGAATCTTTGTCAGTTTGCTGATCCACTTTTTCTCCGTTTGATACTGGTGAGACGTCATCTGCAGTCAAGGTTTTGTTGCACATGCCATCGAGGGTCTCGACTTTTTATTTTGAGTACGATTTGAGATATCTGATGTGTATCCGGTCAATGGGGTGCGCGTTACGACCCACAATGTTACCTTGTCTAAACTTATTAGCTAAATGGGTTTTGCCTGGCTGTTTGTTGTTAGTTATATAGACGTGCAAAGAGGTGCTGGCTGGGTCTTCGCCTTTCTGGTCTTCTGTGCTAGTCAAAGCTGTTATAAAGCGTCTTAAACATTTTAACAAAAGAGAACACTGTTCCACTATTGCGGAGCGTGACAAAATGTATATAATCCCTGAGACTCTGATCTTTCCCCTCTGTGGTGGACATGTCAATATATAAGCCAGTTTTCCACCTTCCTCACCTTCTTTTTGTGATCTTTGTGTTCGAGACTACGAGATTTGGGTAGTCAGTGAACGCGCCATGTACACGCAACTAATGTGTGTGTGGGGTATTGTTTGTTTTCATGATAACACTCAATAGTTGCATGTATAGAGATGTATCAAAATTCATCGTATGCATTACATAGATATGCTAGTATCCTTGTTATATATCATACTACACTGTGTAATAAAATAAAGTATGATTATCACATAGTCAGCGGTCATGTGATGTGTCGATGGTGTGTAACTGTGCGAGGATCTTCATTTACATCTAACAACAAATCCCAGTAGGCCTACGTATTTTGTACTAATTAATGGGCAAATGATTAGAAAAGTTTATTGTATGTAGTTTGAAGTCCCCTCAGAATTTGTAAAAATGTTACTTCATTTGGGTTCAGTAATGTTTTTCTTGCTCCTACTGGGCAATGTTATTACAAGAAAATACAAAGCTGGTATTTCCTATTTAGACTGGTATCAAATTGTGCTTATAGCCTTATATATTTGCTATATAAAATACTTCAACCTCAGTGGCATACCAACTGTTTCAATGTTTTTCCAAGTGGGTATGTGAAATGTATATAGTGTTACATTTAGTGTTATGTTAATCAAATGTCTCCTCGTCACGGTGTTCAATCGATCTCCAGTTAATGTGCGTAATAAACAGAGCTGGTGTGGAAATCAAGAGCTTTTGTGCGGGAAATGTTTACTTTTGAAATTACAGGTTCTGATTTTTCACTGCAGGTAGTATAAATATCTGTCTTTGGCACAAATTATTTGGTCTATGCACCATGGGAATATCTGTAGTGTCTATGAATGGTTTGTATGTCCACTTACATGGTCTTGTGTTTGCTGCTAAATCTGCAATAGTTGAAGACCCTTGTTCTATATGGCTGTCAACTGTCAGAAAATGAGTGATATTTTGCCTCGTATTGCTTTGTCAAGCCGTAATATGGGTTAGCTGTGTTGTGTATACTTGACTGAAAACTACCTTATGCATTGCATCTAGATTATCAACTTATATATTGTGTTAAGTCTCCAAAGCCACAGAAACTGGTTTGCTCCTCATATGAAAACTGTTGATCACAGCTTCCACGACTTTGTAATCTGTTTTAATCAACTTTGAGATACATTCCTGTTCATATCTTGCCTGAATTAAGCGGCTTTACAGCCACAATATCCGTCATTTTCCATCAGATGACACCAATTTTGAAGGGGGTGGTTATGTATTGCAGACTTAGCAGCAGAAACCAACCCAGATGAGTGGAGATAAAACGCATCAGTATGTTCCAGAGGTATTCTCATTATAGTGCATGGACGACAGAAATTGTGCTTAAGATTGATTTTCAGCCTGTTTACAGTGAAAAATCCAAATGTCTGATTTCAAAAGTAAACATTTACCGCACAAAAAGCTCTTGATTACGCACATTAACTGGAGATCGATTGAACGCCGTGCTCATAGTGTACTGCATTATTATATGCCTAAAAAGTTGTATTTGATGATTTTTTAACTGTTAAAATGTAAAATGTATATTTGAGGCACTTGTACATATACACTTTATAGCTTACTAAATTTATTGTTACATTATAAATACACTAGATATATTATTACTTTATTTCTCAAAAGATACTGTGTCCAATTTTGGCACTTTGCCAATTCTGGTTTACCTACCAGAGCCATTTTAATGTTTTTGTCATACTTACACGATAGTTTCAATACTGTTTCAAACATGACCATCAAATTGGCATAATGGTTATATTGTGAACAAAGTGAGTGTAAATTTAGACCCACACCTGATCCTACGTAGCCCGCCATCTTCAGAAAGACGGCGGGGTTCCAAGGCATGTGACGCTCGCCAGGAGCGTCTAAGGTTTGATGACTCTTGGGCCGACTCCTCAGCGTAATTATGTAACCACATGTACACCATGCACCTAGGTTCTGGAACCCCACTGCGCGGTTGGTGTTCAACACCTAGGTTAAGTAGGTTTCATGAAAGGCCTCCTCGTGGACTCCGCACCAGTGCTGACACAGCGTGCTTTGAGTGTCCCCGAATGGAAGCTGTGTCTTCAGCTATATAATAGCCTATCTCAAGGCCTTTAAATGATCTGACATTAAGGCCTATTCTAAAAGCCTCTGTATGACGTCAATTTTGCAAAGAGTTTTGCTAAAGTGACGTCATTTACTAAAAGCACATGGCTTCTATTTTAGAAACAGCAGTCCAGCTGTAGTTGGGTATTTTCCCGTTTAAGCACGTGGTACTGTTTATTTGTAATGTGTTTCTGGTTCATTAATTCACACATAAGCCAGCCCAGCCCTAGTTAGTAACAGAAGCTTTAGCATGTGGTACTGTTTATTTATATTGGGGAATGTTTGATGATGTTCTGTTTAGTAATAGTTTGTTTATTTGATACTCTATTGTTATCTGATCATGGATAATGAAGCTGACATCCTTATTTGTTTTTATTGGTGTACTGTAGTTAACCTTTTGGGGACTATTATTTGGGGGTGTATCCATTTTGATAAAAAGAAACTAAGTCATACATGTAAAAGTAACTGAGAAACACATCAAGTATACATACATAATATCTTGGCTGACCCTTACCTGATCACCCATGCATGCTGCTGCAGTGTCTTGGCTGACCCTTACCTGATCACCCATGCATACATGTTCTGCTGCTTCTGCAGCTGTTGCTAGTGATTACTCTGGTTTTAAAGGCTATAACAGGGCAGGATGTTTGAGGCTGCATATTTAATATCAGTGGAATGCCTAGGGTTTCGTAAAAGACCTTATATCTGTTAGAGCTAGAGGCTGTCACAATTGTACTTGCTCTTTATCTTTGCACTTAATATATGGTTGACACGAGTGGTTTATGTAATACATGTAATAGAGATAAAAACTATTAGATATAAGGTCTTTTGAAAGACTAGCTATATAAATACAGTGGTAGGAGCTTGCTTGCAAGAACAGTGATAGTAAAATTGAATTCACAAGCACACTTGGGGAAAATATATATACAGTTGTTCACTAAAAGTTAAGTATTGTGTTAATCACATGAAAATGTATTAAATGATGGGTCATAGGAACATACATTGTTCATCAAATGAAATAATTGGCTCTATGCCTAAAACTTTTACATTTTCACATAACTTCAATCAGTATTATGGAGGGTGGGCTTTTAAAGTAAGTGGGTAATTACATGAGCATCATGATTAACAATAATAGATAAATATTTGTTCTGGTGTTTATGGTTGTGTATATAATTATAAATTTACTATACTTCCACCTATCAATCTGTGCATAACATTGCACAAACAGAATCCTTTATGGTTGAATGAATTCACATGAGTCATCAGACATAGCAATATTACAGTGCGACTTTGCATTGTGGGTGCTTTCTAAACATGATTAAGGTAAATATCCCTATTACCAATGAATGAGTCAATGTTGTTCTAGCAACGCTGAACACTTTTGATCTAGTTAATTAAAGAATTTGCTTGATGAGCTCTAGTTACTTAAGCAGGATTCACTAGTGGATGGAATGGGCTTAAGTTTTTATAGGTAAGTCGTTAGGGACAATACAAGTCGACATTAGTGGAAGCTGTAAAACAATTAGAAAAGAATAAGATAAGCACCTATGTATTTATGAATGTGAAGGTGTGTTAATTCCTGCGAGTAGATAAAAATAGCTATAGCTTGCGCATGAAAATACAGTAGAACTAGTCCGTAATGACCAGGCTGAGGTATCAACAGAGGTGGTTTCTTTATGGACATTAATGGCAGTGTCCTTATGAAGGATTGTGATCAAGTGAACAGGTCTCTTCATACAGGTGGTCTTAACTGGAGGTTCTACTATAGGTATGCAGCAGTGTCCCCTTGTTTTATTTATCTCAAAGTAAGGTACTAGAAATACATGTCAAGTATAGGTAGTCCTGGTTATTTTGAATCAATATCACAGTTTGAGTAAAAAACTTTTTGACTCCAAAAATCAACAAAATTGGGAAGGTTTTTCGCTTACAATATCTATTATGCTAGCATTACAGATTAAGTACCATGTGTATTAATTTGTTTGATTTGTTGTAGTATCAAAAAGACAATACCTACAGTGTTCATATTTTATTCATTTCTACATTGTAAGTAAAGACACAACAATCTACAATTCTACCATTCATGTAAAAACAGTTTCGCTACTAGTGCAATGAGTAAAAAGTGTAAATTTACAAGTAAATGAACACCAATTAAAATGGTGGCATTTCAAATTGTCCACGACAGAAACACTGTTACTGACAATTGAGAAAAATAGTAAATGTGCTAAAATAACTATCACAATCTTGAGAAATGGCTATTACATTCTTTCTTTCTTTTTTCAATGGAAAACAGTGAAATGATACAATTTAAAACCAGTTAACACTAGCTAACACTGCCGTTGCTTTGCAATAAAGGTGTTCATAGTGTTGAGAAATATGCAATATAATCTGAGCTGTATTTTAAACAATTGAAAATAATTTTTTCTAAAATACCATACTACTGTGCATAAAGGTTTGTGGGCATTGACAATGAGCTTTAATATTTTAATAGAGTCTTACTGTATCCATAGATGAAAATGTCCATTAGTATTCTAAAATATGTGAAAATTGCAATTGGATTTGCGCGTGCAAGGATATGTTTGTTTTTTTATGTTTTATCATGATCAACACAGTATTCATTACACTTTACTTAGTGTATATGTATTAAGTAAAACAATTTAATCACTTTATAAGGTCAAAATATAAGTATAATATACACCTAATAATTTATAACTTTATCAACCCAATGAACTATTTTTTTTTTTTTTAATAAATTTTACCAACAGCAAATGAAAATAATAATCAACAAAATGTACGAAAATTAGAATATGATAAAATGTCACATTATTACAATTGATTCAGATGAAGAATCCTATCCGTCAAGATCGCTTGGGAAAAGTCACCAAGCATGCAGTGACAATACAATGACATGAGCAGATTTATCACTTGAGCATCTAAAATATTCAAATGCCATCACATTAAAAACAGAAAAATTACATTTTTTATTCAAATTTCTTAACTCAACATTGTAGGTTAATTCATGGGCCCCAGCATCATGGGAGGGTGTGTATGGTATGTATACTGCATTGATTTACACATACTATACCATACACATTACTACTATTATATAATAGTAGTAATGTGTATACTTGTCCACCATATATATAACTACTATTATATAATGGTAGTAATGTGTATTATATAGTGTTTGTAAATCATAGTAGTATACATACCACACACCCCTTCCATGATGCTGGGGCCCATGGGTTAATTAGACTTATTAAGCATTCACAGTGTTTACATGCTGGAGATCTGAAGTGTATATCTGTATAGTGTCTTTCACTGGACTAGGTTTTGAAGCTAATTACATGTACAGTAGAACCTTGCTCGTTGATATTGCTTATCTTGAACTTTCTGTTACCTTAAGGTTAGTTTTATTTTTGCTTTCAACTACATTATTAACATTTATCAGTTGGTGATCTTGAATATTAGGCCATCTCCAGCATTTTATAGTTCTCCCTAAAAGTTCAAGATAATGACTTTCTACTGTACTTTGCTTCAAAACCCAGTTCAGTGAAAGATCAAAGGAAGACCATGTTCACAGGTTTTGAAAAATAAATTCAATGTAACCATTATTACATTTGTTGAAACTAATAATATTCTAAGAGGCAAATCCATGACATATTTTCTACTTCAGGTCGATATTAATAACCTTTAAGAAATGCAATTCCCATCTGAGGGTTGAAATAGCAATATGTACTCATGAAAGTTGGTCAATTTTAAACTGATAAGACACATCGAATTTTCCTACTACAAATTATTGTTGTTTGAATACAGTTGGATACCATTTAGATGAACATAAATATAGTCCCTTTTAACAAAATATGAAGCCTATTATCATATAATCTGATTCCTACATAATAACCTTCTGAAACGTTAATATTACACATACACACTAAATAAATTCCTAACAAACAACCAACATTCTCACAATGTTCTTGACCTTTGAAAACATTCACTTAACGTTTTGAGCATGATAGCTGTTTGCTGGGTTACATCTACTAGCATATTGCATAAAGTTTATCTTAATTTCATTTTTGCAAACAATAACTGATTAACAAAATTGCATACTTCTAATATTACCGGTATATACGCCTAGGAGCAAATCTTATTCAAGTTTTTGTATAATACTATAACCTTAATGCCAATTTACAATTTACAATAGTTCTCACAAAACACAATACTTAACAACACAGTCCTCTAGGTACACATGGTGAATATAAAAGCTATAATAATAACACATTTTATCAAGTCTCCTCAATTTTAGAACAATTCATTTCGAGATTTGGTATATATAATACCAGGAAAAATACAATATAAATGTTTTCACTGAAAACAAAATATATCTAAAAACTACTCTTGAAAATCACGAGATGACTAATACTCTTGAAACGTGTGTGCAAATCTCGTGCTTTCCATTACTTTCATTGCAAATTAAAAAACAGGAATGATGCAGATATATCACCTATTCTTGTTGAGCTAAGAAGAAACCGGTTATGAATCACATCTTACTCCAATTTCATGCTATTACTTACAACCCATATGGGACTGTATGGAAATTTCTTGGGTTTTTAAACTATGATCTCGGAGTAGATAGAAAGCCAGGGTAATGCACCCATAAAAAGAAAAATCTATCAGGCAGGGCTATAATTCCATAAAGTGAGAGTTTATTCAATGGTGACAATAATGTTTTTCAAGGATCTAGTGTATAGATTCTTCAGCGAGACAGTCACACCAAAAGATTGAATCACTTTAGCTTCAGTGCTTGTCCAAGAAAGATGAAACCACCATCTATATTTAGTTTGAATCTATCACTGGGTGCTTTATTATTGATATTCTGGAAGAAGTCCACTCTAATGGTACGGAAAGAAATCCCAAAGAACAGTATTAAAACAATTCATGGTATTTAATATATGTAATCACTGTGTAGTAAAAGATGCACAGAGGAAGAAAAATTAAGGGTTGTGTGTCATTTTAATTTAGTCCTTGTTATGCCTATTTAGCGTAAACACAGTATATGGCCATTTAAATACCCATGGGCTTTTATGTTGAATCTAGAGTGAACTTTTAGAGACATGTGTATTTCTTTTGGAATTTTAATGGTCTAAGATTTTTTTCTCTTTGCGGGTTGAGCCTTTACATAAGGATGGGCATTTACATGGTTACATACGGTAAGTGACAATCAACTCTAAATTGCATGAAATTAATAAAAATATATACCTATAACCTACTCAGAAACATTTCCAATAAAGATACAATTTTACACGTAATTCTTCTATGGTGTAGACCATGATGTAAACTTAAGCTTTACAAGACGTCGCTAATGATATAATGATTTATTTGTCGACGACTGAGAGAGCAGCATAGAGCAAAGAAACAGCAGCAGTAGCAGAATCAGCAGTTGTTCTTAGCAACAGGAAGGGAATGTTAACAATTGGCGAGGCCTGTCTATTGAAGCATTCTCCAACAGCCATGGGAGCGACACTCTGATTTGATTGTCTAGAGTTTAAGGACACGACTAGTATTATTTGCTCCTCGCAGCCATAAATTGGAAATCTACTCAGCATTGTAAAATTGAAACGTAATGATCCTAGGAAGTGAAAATATATTTCCTTAAGATTGAACTTGCCATCATAATAAAGGTTTTTATACTATTCCTATCATGTTGTGCATCCTAATAGATAGAAGTCTATAATGTAAAAAAATAAACAAATACGTAAGCATAATTGTTACGAATCTACTGTAAATAATTTGCTTGAATTTTTTTATATTCATATAATCATTCATTACTCCAGCTATATCAAGTTTTGCTCTACTGAAAGGTCAATAGTCTGTCTAAAATGAAATACAGTGGAACCTGTCTATTAGGACATCTTCGAGATCAGTGAAGTGTCAACACAAGACGGGTGTTCTAAAAAGAAACATTCACTTTATATATTATATACAGGCAAAGAGAGAAATGAAAAGTCTCCACATAAGACAAGTGTTCTAAAATGGGAGGTGTCTGCATGGACAGCTTCTATTGTAACTTAACAAAGCGCTATCAAGTGAGCCATGGATCTGTGATTTTATGAATGAACTTCCAGTTGCGCGAAAACATTTGGCCCATATTGCTAGGGAAGATAATTACCATCACATTTGATGCTCACTCAAGGTAAATAGAATGTAAGGATTCGTGGATGAAATAGGAAACTAACACAATAAGGTACCCATTGCAAAGTATTAATGCGATGTTTTTCATCATGTTGTCACTATTGCTTTCTATCAATATTATTTGACATACACTCATAAACAACCAAGTATAAGTACTCTTCAATAAATTTGTCATATGGTCCCGGACATGAAGTCCACACAAGTTGCTTGGTTTTATGCAAAAACAAACATGCTCAAGGAAATAAGGAAACTTCCCAGTTCCCAGTAACCATACCAACAACATTTTACAACCAATTAAGGGCAAGCACTTTATTCTAAGAGCTATCTATCTAGATAATAATCAACTATTACCCTAACCAATCAGATTAAAGCCCATGGGGTTTAAGGTTGAATCTTGGTCATTTTAGGGGGCAGGCTTTCATATCCGAGGGCATTCGCATCAATAGCTCAATACTGCACTACACTTGATACATTGATGATTGATATTGACATGAGCATTTGTCCTTACGTGGATATTTAGGGTATAAGGTATGAAACTTATAGGAGAGCGCACACAACTGAGAAGAGAAATAAAAACAATACAATACAGTATCACATTTTAAGTACACCCAAAACTAACAACTATAATATTGCACAACAAAGTATAAGGCAATAAGATCGAGTGACAATCTACAGTCACATGTGCGCAAAACAATGAGCAGACGTTCTTTCAATTACGGAAGAAAATACTCTTAACCCTTTACTGGAGGAGTAGTCATTGATGCTTACTAATGCAGCCTAGAATACAGCATACCAGGTAATAGTATGTCCAAATTTACAAAGGTAGAATGGAGTAATGATGAATCAAACATCCTTGTAGTAAATTTCAGCTACTTTTAGGCTTTAATCTAGGTTGCTATAGTGGCATCATTTGCTAATTTAGCCATTTAAGTGTCACGATAGCTTTTACGAGTACTGGTAAAGATTGAACCTACCCACGATCATGTTTTGTTAATTAAACAAGAATGCCATATAGTATATAATATTTAATCTATTTAACTGGATTATGTACCATGAAAAACAGACGTTTCATATGGCATTCGCCATATTTCTTCAATGTTGTGACATACGACATAATATACTGTATTATGACGTAACCCCAAGATGGGCGGGGTTACTAGGGTGCTGCTCTGCCAGGGCTGGGTCCCACGCTGTAGAGAGTTCCACTCTAAGTCCCCCTTTTCTGTTTAGAAAAGTTTATGGAGTCTCTCATAGATTGCCTCTCTTACGCCCCGCTCAAACCACCAACGTTCTCTGTCCAGGATGTCTGTTGTTTCCATGCTGAAAGAATATCCTTGGTGTTGCTGAATATGATGGTACCCACTATCGCTGGCTCTCTGGTGTTGTTTAAACCTTTCTTTAAATGGTTGGCTAGTTTCTCCAATATAGGTGTTATATTGGGGGTCCTCACAATTCAGTCTATACACAATGTTGGATCTTATTTCTTTCTTGATTTTGTCCTTAGGGTGTACTAGTTTCTGCCTCAAGGTAGTGTAGGGTTTGAAACTGGTGGAGATGTTGTGAGTCTGGAAAAGTCTTCTTAGTTTTTCAGAAATGCCACTGATGTAAGGTATAGTGACATTGATGGTCTTCTTTCTATCTACTGAACTGGTGTTCCTGCTCTTCTTTTTTGAATCCCCTGTTGGTTTAAGGGCCTTATTGAAACACCACTTTTGATAACCACACTTGGTTAAAGCGTCATGGAGATGTTGGTGTTCAGCTGTGATCTTTTCTTCTGAAGTAACGATGGTTAACGTAACGTCTGTTTTTCATGGTACATAATCCAGTTGAATAGATTAAATATTATATAGTATATATTAACCTGGATGTCTAATCTTCACATTATTAAACTAGAATGCTATGAATAAAATACTTGTCTTTTTAATGTGAGAGAAAGCTCCTTATGTTCCTGCACTTTCTTTGGACAGGGGCAGAGTGTAGGGGAATATAAACTTAAGTCATCATTTATGTATATCAACAGTGAATATATAAAAGATCGTTAAAAATTGCTGGGTTACCATTCCAAATATTTTTAGCTATTGCATGTGCAAAAAGATTCAATTTCCTGATACACACACTTTTTGTCATAGTCAATATCGTATAGAAACAAACATAGATAGAATATCTAGCCTACTTCAATCGTTTTATCAGACAAAAATTCATGTCATATCATATACATCTGCTGTACAAAACCAAATCACTGATATGGTTAATCAATGCCTGTTTTATTGTGCAATGCGCACCTTCGATTCTTTTCCAATATGGTTTTAACCCTTAAGTTGTTTGAATCCGTAAATCAAGTTACTAATGCAGTATGAAATCAAGCCCAAAATAAGGTAAGATTTATCTAACGTAGAAAATTTGAGCTCAGTTTAGGCTTTATTCTAGACTGCAATTATGCCACTGCAGTTGTAGGCATTAGTGAATAACCCAGCAGTATGAAGTTAAATTGGGTCCTACTAGAAGGTCATTTCTCAAAAAAGAACATTCTAATAGGGCACTAGCATTTGGCAGCACAAAAATGTATGTCCCGTGACATATGACGAATTTGTAATACAAATGTAAATGAAGGAAACAGTAATACAAATGCAAAAGAAAAGAGGCTCCATTATAGCGATAAGATGCTTCGTTTTTACCAATGTTGTGTTTCTGTATGACTTTTAGACACAATTATAAGACACGCGCTCGAGGACACGTGTATTCATCACTATATCCTTACTTAAAATTTAATACACATTACGTTTATTTATGCTTTTAATTGATTGCACAGGACATTACATAATTACAACCCAAGAGCTATCACTGTCCCAAAATAATAATATGAAGATTATAGTCGCAGACTGTTATTTTAGTATTATATATCACATTGTAAAAATCATATATCAAAATATAACTATAATATAAATTACAAGTAATACAGTAAATAAGTATGATAAATCATGAACAAAATTAACGAAATACAAAATATTTCTTTAAAAACACAACACAGAATCACTACACATTGTGTCCCTATGCCCACAGAATTCAAAGGGGAGACAAATTTATATATTCAAGCTTGCATAAATGCAGCGACGGCAACAACGACAATTCATGCACTGGCTTATGAATCGTCCCCTATACATTATCATCGAGTTTAACATCCCCGAGGACAGACTTTTTTGTCATCTGCCTTAGGAAGAGACCTTTGCTCTGCGCGACGTTCCATCATGGATAAGTTTCTTTTTACGAGTTGCGTTCATCAAGTTAAAACACCCATGGGATGCCATATGCAAATTAGCACATTCCCTGTAATACTATCTGATTAATAATCTGGAATGCAAACTTGAATGTGCCAGGTACGAACATCTTCAAGTGGATAATTTTAGTTGCTTTAGGATTTAAATACAATTAATGTTCATGCTAGAGACCAGAGACTAAAATATGCATGTCAATCTTAGTTTTCCATTTGTAGCATTATATCGTCATTGTCATTGAAATGAGGTCTGTGATTTGTTATATATAATACATCTACTGAAGATAGAGCATCTTGTAAAACCTTCATACCACTAAGACATTGGAAAATAAAATGCACTAAATGTAACAATTTCATCTACATGTCATTAATATTAATGACAAGCAACAATCACGCACAAGTCAGCTGCTTACTTGGTTGAGCCGAGGACAACTTTTGAGGCTGTTGGATTTTTACAGAAATACCACAAGGAAATTCCATTGTACGAATACTCCATATCTGTTCTACATCAAGAAAAATTCCACTTACATGGATGTCTCATACATACACTAAATACAGTGAGTGAGCTTTTTGGTTAGTGTCTTGGGTACTTAATCGTTTACTGGCTGAATTAGGAAATGGTGCTACATTTGCAAAATAAAGCCTAAAAACAATCTTTGCATTCATTGTCACTGCTATTTATTTGGATGAATCAGACATCCATCTTGGTAAATTTTTAGCTTAGTTTATACTTTATTCTAGGCTGCAATAGTAGGGATCAATGAGTAAAGTAAGTAGCTCACCACTAAAGTGTTAATTTCATAAATGATTCTAACAAACACAACACAGAACTAACTGGATCCACAAAACCATCATAAAATACTGCAATTTATGAGGAGGATAAAGTGTCGACAAATCTGTGTATTTAGTATTATTCTCCTTAGTACTAAATAAACATTACTCGTCAAGCTCAGATATAAAGACTAGAATGTATTTGAATGAGATTCTGGCATTGCTTACAAGTCATTGAAATAATGATGACTAGGTCGAAATGACAAAGAGAATTTAATCAGAAGATAGGAAGTCGCCACTGAGGGACACGAATGACTGCTCTGCGTGAGAAAAGGAACAAAATTACAGAATCTGACCTAATGGAAAATGTTGTTAGCATTGTCTGGACTGGTGGACAGCTCTAAAATTACATATTTAAAGAAAACGAACGCAGTGAGATTGATAAACCGTCCAGTGGCATTTGAATGAAAACAGACTCGAACTTAAATGTTCAAAGAATGTTCAAGCCATTTTGTTGTATGTACCGTATGTATAATCTGTGTGGATTGAAATTCTCTAAAATCCATTTTACAGTAGACTAGATAAGAAACTACAATGCAGTTGATGGGATTTAAGGAAGAAATTTTGTGAAAGTATGGTGTATTCATTGTAATTCATTTTTGTAAGCTCATTTTAATACTTCCGCTGAAGACTCCTAAGCTCGTGAGAAGAATAAAACTATCCACAGATCTTAAATGCAAGGCCGTTAAAGGGTATATCACAAATATCTGTTGGAACCCGTAAAAACTTTGATTTTGGCAGCAGATCGAGAAATGGAAATATCTATTATATATACATGAATAGGTGATAAGATTTCTATTTTAGTATTAATAATATTACTAACAAATCACAATATAATAAACACCTTCTGTAAACTGAAAAATCAAATGAGCATAAGTACCTCTATGGAAGCTCAAAACAGTCTAAATTGCATAAAGCATAAATAAACAAATATATAAACTACACACATAAAAAACAGTATGTAAAAAGTCATACAAAATGTACTGCTATAAAATAAAAGTAGCCACTGTTAAAATACAATTACATCATTTTGGTGGAATGTCACAAATAAGTAGCTTTGGTGATTCCATGGCAGACATCAAAAGAAATAACAACATCCTCTTGAACAAAAAAAATTTACTTAAATTATTAGACATGAGCAAAATGCTTTCACGATCAAGCAAAATGTTGTGAAAACCCTGAATTTGATCTTCTCTTAACGATACCACTTTTCTGGGTGTTAATTTTTATAATGAAAGCCTCAATATGGTGACTACCTCAGTACATTTTTTATTGCCTGTTGAGATAGTTTCACTATAAAATATTTGTTCCTTAGAGCTCATTTTGGATCATGATTTGGAAGAAAATCTAGTATAAAGGAAGAATT
>CM032663.1:22232700-22263198 GCA_019095985.1 Streblospio benedicti
TTTCTATTTTCGGAGCGTTAGTGATCTGTGACGCATAAATTAAAGAATTAGCGCCACCAGGGTTCTCAAATCTCTGCTTCATCCAGTAAGGATGACCATCCACTGTCCTCCATAAAGTTGCCTAACAGTACATACTGCTTTTCACCAAACTCACTGGTTGGTCAGTTTCACTGATCTTTGTTTTGTCAATGCATACAATGGCTGATCCATTACAATTACAGGAAATTGAGAAGGGTTTACTTCTATTAGTAGTGTCATTTAGCAAAGACATTCCATATTTGACCATGGCCACTGATTTGGAATTTTCTTTGCCTGTGTGATACAAGCTTAATTAGCCTAATTACCTTTTCTAAGCATTTATCATCAAAAATATAGTCATGGGGGTTCTAATAATACTTATTATTCCATGTTACATAATGCTAATTATGAAAATTTCTTAAATATTGGCTGTTCTTCTTATAAACACCAAAAACAACAATTTTTCTGAATTGACCTATCTATTTGACCTTGAAGGAAAGGTCACAGGTCAAAATGTAACGTGATATTTATAATCTACATACCCAAGTTTCTATCTAAGGTCAACACAAAATTTTGTTCCTAAATTCAATATTAAAAAAGATAAACGCAATTTTTTATCATTTTTGACCCTTGATCCCTGATTTGACCCCTTTAAAGGTCAAATTTCAGGTGGCTCCTGCTTAATTTTGAACCCTCATACCAACCAATTTATCATGCAAAGTTTCAGAAAGTCTTCCTTAAAGTGAACAATTGATCGATCTAGAACGTGCATGCAGTAGATGGCATGAGAAATCAGCCTGCATACTTTGGGCTAAATATCTTTAATATTGCAGTATTTATAATAAAGTAACAACAATAAATAGTTCACAAATACTTTAGAACATGGTCTATGAATTTGAATTCTAAATGTTGCTTTAATGTTCTTTATTTCTGTTAGATACACAAAAAACCGTAATTTTCGGAATTTTGACCTACTTGTTTGACCTAGAAAGCAAGGTCATAGGTCATATACAATGTGATATTTGAAATCTACATACCCAAGTTCCTACCCAAGGTCAATACAAGTTTTGTTCCTAAATTCAATATTAAATGAGATAAAATGGAATTTTATCATTTTTGACCCTTTGACCCCTTTATTTGACCCCATTAAAGGTCAAAATTCAGGTGGCTCCCAAGCTTAATTTTGAACCCTCATACCAACCACCAATCATGCAAAGTTTTCATAAACTCTTCATTAAAGTGAACGATTGACCCATCTAGGAACCCTACTATAATTAGACTTATTAAGCATTCACAGTGTTTACATGCTGGAGATCTGAAGTGTATATCTGTATAGTGTCTTTCACTGGACTAGGTTTTGAAGCTAATTACATGTACAGTAGAACCTTGCTCGTTGATATTGCTTATCTTGAACTTTCTGTTACCTTAAGGTTAGTTTTATTTTTGCTTTCAACTACATTATTAACATTTATCAGTTGGTGATCTTGGAATATTAGGCCATCTCCAGCATTTTATAGTTCTCCCTAAAAGTTCAAGATAATGACTTTTACTGTACTTTGCTTCAAAAACCCAGTTCAGTGAAAGATCAAAGGAAGACCATGTTCACAGGTTTTGAAAATAAATTCAATGTAACCATTATTACATTTGTTGAAACTAATAATATTCTAAGAGGCAAATCCATGACATATTTTCTACTTCAGGTCGATATTAATAACCTTTAAGAAATGCAATCCCATCTGAGGGTTGAAATAGCAATATGTACTCATGAAAGTTGGTCAATTTTAAACTGATAAGACACATCGAATTTTCCTACTACAAATTATTGTTGTTTGAATACAGTTGATACCATTAAGATGAACATAAATATAGTCCCTTTAACAAAATATGAAGCCTATTATCATATAACCTGATTCCTACATAATAACCTTCTGAAACGTTAATATTACACATATACACTAAATAAATTCCTAACAAACAACCAACATTCTCACAATGTTTTTTGACCTTTGAAAACATTCACTTAACGCTTTGAGCATGATAGCTGTTTGCTGGGTTACATCTACTGCATATTGCATAAAGTTTATCTTAATTTCATTTTTGCAAACAATAACTGATTAACAAAATTGCATACTTCTAATATTACCGGTATATACGCCTAGGAGCAAATCTTATTCAAGTTTTTTGTATAATACTATAACCTTAATGCCAATTTACAATTTACAATAGTTCTCACAAAAACACAATACTTAACAACACAGTCCTCTAGGTACACATGGTGAATATAAAAGCTATAATAATAACACATTTTATCAAGTCTCCTCAATTTTAGAACAATTCATTTCGAGATTTGGTATATATAATACCAGGAAAAAATACAATATAAATGTTTTCACTGAAAACAAAAATATATCTAAAAACTACTTTGAAAATCACGAGATGACTAATACTCTTGAACGTGTGTGCAAATCTCGTGCTTTCCATTACTTTCATTGCAAATTAAAAAAAACAGGAATGATGCAGATATATCACCTATTCTTGTTGAGCTAAGAAGAAACCGGTTATGAATCACATCTTACTCCATTTCATGCTATTACTTACAACCCATATGGGACTGTATGGAAATTTCTTGGGTTTTTAAACTATGATCTCGGAGTAGATAGAAAGCCAGGGTAATGCACCCATAAAAAAGAAAAAATCTATCAGGCAGGGCTATAATTCCATAAAGTGAGAGTTTATTCAATGGTGACAATAATGTTTTTCAAGGATCTAGTGTATAGATTCTTCAGCGAGACAGTCACACCAAAAAGATTGAATCACTTTAGCTTCAGTGCTTGTCCAAGAAAGATGAAACCACCATCTATATTTAGTTTGAATCTATCATTGGGTGCTTTATTATTGATATTCTGAAGAAGTCCACTCTAATGGTACGGAAAGAAATCCCAAAGAACAGTATTAAAACAATTCATGGTATTTAATATATGTAATCACTGTGTAGTAAAAGATGCACAGAGGAAGAAAAATTAAGGGTTGTGTGTCATTTTAATTTAGTCCTTGTTATGCCTATTTAGCGTAAACACAGTATATGACCATTTAAATACCCATGGGCTTTTATGTTGAATCTAGAGTGAACTTTTAGAGACATGTGTATTTTTTTGGAATTTTAATGGTCTAAGATTTTTTTCTCTTTTGCGGGTTGAGCCTTTACATAAGGATGGGCATTTACAGTTACATACGGTAAGTGACAATCAACTCTAAATTGCATGAAATTAATAAATATACATACCTATAACCTACTCAGAAACATTTCCAATAAAGATACAATTTTACACGTAATTCTTCTCTGGGTGCAGACCATGATGTAAACTTAAGCTTTACAAGACGTCGCTAATGATATAATGATTTATTTGTCGACGACTGAGAGCAGCATAGAGCAAAAGAAGCAGCAGTAGCAGAATCAGCAGTTGTTTTAGCAACAGGAAGGGAATGTTAACAATTTGGCGAGGCCTGTCTATTGAAGCATTCTCCAACAGCCATGGGAGCGACACTCTGATTTGATTGTCTAGAGTTTAAGGACACGACTAGTATTATTTGCTCCTCGCAGCCATAAATTGGAAATCTACTCAGCATTGTAAAATTGAAACGTAATTATCCTAGAAGTGAAAATATATTTCCTTAAGATTGAACTTGCCATCATAATAAAGGTTTTTATACTATTCCTATCATGTTGTGCATCCTAATAGATAGAAGTCTATAATGTAAAAAAATAAACAAATACGTAAGCATAATTGTTACGAATCTACTGTAAATAATTTGCTTGAATTTTTTTATATTCATATAATCATTCATTACTCCAGCTATATCAAGTTTTGCTCTACTGAAAGGTCAATAGTCTGTCTAAAATGAAATACAGTGGAACCTGTCTATTAGGACATCTTCGAGATCAGTGAAGTGTCAACACAAGACGGGTGTTCTAAAAAGAAACATTCACTTTATATATTATATACAGGCAAAGAGAGAAATGAAAAGTCTCCACATAAGACAAGTGTTCTAAAATGGGAGGTGTCTGCATGGACAGCTTCTATTGTAACTTAACAAAGCGCTATCAAGTGAGCCATGGATCTGTGATTTTATGAATGAACTTCCAGTTGCGCGAAAACATTTGGCCCATATTGCTAGGGAAGATAATTACCATCACATTTGATGCTCACCAAGGTAAATAGAATGTAAGGATTCGTGGATGAAATAGGAAACTAACACAATAAGGTACCCATTGCAAAGTATTAATGCGATGTTTTTCATCATGTTGTCACTATTGCTTTCATCAATATTATTTGACATACACTCATAAACAACCAAGTATAAGTACTCTTCAATAAATTTGTCATATGGTCCCGACATGAAGTCCACACAAGTTGCTTGGTTTTATGCAAAAACAAACATGCTCAAGGAAATAAGGAAAAGTTCCCAGTTCCCAGTAACCATACCAACAACATTTTACAACCAATTAAGGGCAAGCACTTTATTCTAAGAGCTATCTATCTAGATAATAATCAACTATTACCCTAACTAATCAGATTAAAGCCCATGGGGTTTAAGGTTGAATCTTGGTCATTTTAGGGGCAGGCTTTTTCATATCCGAGGGCATTCGCATCAATAGCTCAATACTGCACTACACTTGATACATTGATGATTGATATTGACATGAGCATTTGTCCTTACGGGATATTTAGGTATAAGGTATGAAACTTATAGGAGAGCGCACACAACTGAGAAGAGAAATAAAAACAATACAATACAGTATCACATTTTAAGTACACCCAAAACTAACAACTATAATATTGCACAACAAAGTATAAGGCAATAAGATCGAGTGACAATCTACAGTCACATGTGCGCAAAACAATGAGCAGACGTTCTTTTCAATTACGGAAGAAAATACTTTAACCCTTTTTACTGAGTAGTCATTGATGCTTACTAATGCAGCCTAGAATACAGCATACCAGGTAATAGTATGTCCAAATTTACAAAGATAGAATGGAGTAATGATGAATCAAACATCCTTGTAGTAAATTTGAGCTACTTTAGGTTTTTTAATCTAGGTTGCTATAGTGGCATCATTTGCTAATTTAGCCATTTAAGTGTCACGATATTTTACGAGTACTGGTAAAGATTGAACCTACCCACGATCATGTTTTGTTAATTAAACAAGAATGCCATATAGTATATAATATTTAATCTATTTAACTGGATTATGTACCACGAAAAACAGACGTTTCATATGGCATTTGCCATATTTCTTCAATGTTGTGACATATGACATAATATACTGTATTATGACGTAAACCCCAAGATGGGCGGGGTTACTAGGGTGCTGCTCTGCCAGGGCTGGGTCCCACGCCAGAGAGTTCCACTCCTCTAAGTCCCCCTTTTCTGTTTAGAAAAGTTGATGGAGTCTCTCATAGATTGCCTCTCTTACGCCCTGCTCAAACTACCAACGTTCTCTGTCCAGGATGTCTGTTGTTTCCATGCTGAAAGAATATCCTTGGTGTTGCTGAATATGATGGTACCCACTATCGCTGGCTCTCTGGTGTTGTTTAAACCTTTCTTTAAATGGTTGGCTAGTTTCTCCAATATAGGTGTTATATTGGGGGTCCTCACAATTCAGTCTATATACAATGTTGGATCTTATTTCTTTCTTGATTTTGTCCTTAGGGTGTACTAGTTTCTGCCTCAAGGTAGTGTAGGGTTTGAAACTGGTGGAGATGTTGTGAGTCTGAAAAAGTCTTCTTTAGTTTTTTTCAGAAATGCCACTGATGTAAGGTATAGTGACATTGATGGTCTTCTTTCTATCTACTGAACTGGTGTTCCTGCTCTTTTTTGAATCCCCTGTTGGTTTAAGGGCCTTATTGAAACACCACTTTTGATAACCACACTTGGTTAAAGGCCATGGAGATGTTGGTGTTCAGCTGTGATCTTTTTCTTCTGAAGTAACGATGGTTAACGTAACGCCTGTTTTTCATGATACATAATCCAGTTGAATAGATTAAATATTATATAGTATATATTAACCTGGATGTCTAATCTTCACATTATTAAACTAGAATGCTATGAATAAAATACTTGTCTTTTTAATGTGAGAGAAAGCTCCTTATGTTCCTGCACTTTCTTTGGACAGGGGCAGAGTGTAGGGGAATATAAACTTAAGTCATCATTTATGTATATCAACAGTGAATATATAAAAGATCGTTAAAAATTGCTGGGTTACCATTCCAAATATTTTTAGCTATTGCATGTGCAAAAAGATTCAATTTCCCTGATACACACACTTTTTTGTCATAGTCAATATCGTATAGAAACAAACACAGATAGAATATCTAGCCTACTTCAATCGTTTTATCAGACAAAATTCATGTCATATCATATACATCTGTTGTACAAAACCAAATCACTGATATGGTTAATCAATGCCTGTTTTATTGTGCAATGCGCACCTTCGATTCTTTTCCAATATGGTTTTAACCCTTAAGTTGTTTGAATCCGAAAATCAAGTTACTAATGCAGTATGAAATCAAGCCCAAAATAAGGTAAGATTTATCTAACGTAGAAAATTTGAGCTCAGTTTAGGCTTTATTCTAGACTGCAATTATGCCACTGCAGTTGTAGGCATTAGTGAATAACCCAGCAGTATGAAGTTAAATTGGGTCCTACTAGAAGGTCATTTCTCAAAAAAAAGAACATTCTAATAGGGCACTAGTATTTGGCAGCACAAAATGTATGTCCCGTGACATATGACGAATTTGTAATACAAATGTAAAATGAAGGAAACAGTAATACAAATGCAAAAGAAAAGAGGCTCCATTATAGCGATAAGATGCTTTGTATATTCTTGAATGTGTTCATTGTGTTGGTATGAAATATATTAGTTCATCTTTCTTTACTCACAACACTAAAAAAATTTAAATACATTAACAGTTTCGCCAAACAACTGTTGGCATCCTCAGAATGTTCTTCCCGCGCAATGTCACAAGTCAAATATTCTGATCCTGAACGAGGATGGAATCATAAACTGTTCCAGGGCCCTCGCAGATCTGTTAGGACCGATGGTTGGTCTTACTGAATGCCATGTTAAGAACTCGAAAGATTTGGCTGAAAAAATGAGTGAGATCATGATAGAAGAAGATGAAATTTTTGCATCACATGACGTGGTTTCCTTGTTTACAAACACCCCTATTGAAAAAGCTCTCCAGATAATAAGGGACCGCTTAAACAATGACAGAACTCTAAAGAAACGTACGTTATTAAATCCAAATGACATCATGGGACCTTTTGTGAATTCATACTCACAACAACGTATTTTCAGTTTAGAGGATCAATCTACCAACAGAAGTTTGGCAGCTATGGGGAGTCCAGTGTCACCAATAGTAGCAAACCTGTACATGGAATGGTTAGAGACCAAAGCAACAGCCACAGCCCCAGTGACTTGTAAAAACCACAACTATGGAAGCGGTATGTGGATGATGTGTTAGAGAAGATAAAGAGAGGAGATACCCAGAACCTCACAGACCATCTCAACACAGTGGATGAGACTGGTAGCATCAAGTTTACGCCATGAAGAAGAAAAAAGAGATGGATGCATTCCATTTCTAGACACACTGATTGTGCGTAAACCAGACAAGAGTGTGAAATTACTTGTTTACAGAAAGAAGACACACTGACCAGTACCTACACTCTCCTCCCACCACCCTTTGCAACACAAGCTAGGTGTTATAATGACACTTTTAGATAGAGGGAATGACATAGTGACAGAAGAAGTTGACAGGCAGAAAGAGGAACAACATAGTTGAAGCTTTGACAAGATGTGGCTATCCTGAATGGTCGCTCCGACGAGTGAAACAATTGTGATAGAAACCAAACTTGAAAGGAAGCAGTGAAAAGAACAAGAAAAGAAAAAGAAGCTGAAAGATCAAAAGGCCAGGTTATCCTACCATATGTGAAAGGTGTTACAGAAGGGATCTCCAGAATCTGAACAAACACTTAGTAGCTACGGCGGTGAAGCCAATGCAGACTATCAGGAACATCCTAGTACACCCGAAAAACAAAGTAGATAAGATGGACAAATGTGAAATTGTGTACAAGATTCCATGCAAATCATGTGATAAAGTGTACGTTGGGGGAAACGGGCAGAAAGTTTGGTACCAGACTGAAGGAACATCAGAAGGACGTGGAAGCAAACCAGAAGGGAGCATACACCAGATCCACAAAGAAAGAGTCAAAAATGGAAATAAACAAGAGTGCCATCACGACCATGCAAACCAGCACAACCATCAGATAGACTGGGAGGGAGCCAGAATAATAGACAGAGAAAGTGAATGGAAAACCAGGACCATCAAAGAGTCTGTACACATCCGAACCTGCAAGCAGGTTATGAACAGGGACGGGGGGGGCACCAATCCTCGCGAGTTTATGATTCCATCCTCGCTCAGGATCAGAATATTTGACTTGTGACATTGCGCCGGGAAGAACATTCTGAGGATGCCAACAGTTGTTTGGCGAAACTGTAAATGTATTTAAATTTTTTAGTGTTGTGAGCAAAGAAAGATGAACTAAAAGATGCTTCTGCTTTTACCAATGTTGTGTTTCTGTATGACTTTAGACACAATTATAAGACACGCCGAGAACACGTGTATTCATCACTATATCCTTACTTAAAATTTAATACACATTACGTTTATTTATGCTTTTAATTGATTGCACAGGACATTACATAATTACAACCCAAGAGCTATCACTGTCCCAAAATAATAATATGAAGATTATAGTCGCAGACTGTTATTTTAGTATTATATATCACATTGTAAAAATCATATATCAAAATATAACTATAATATTAATTACAAGTAATACAGTAAATAAGTATGATAAATCATGAACAAAATTAACGAAATACAAAATATTTTTTTAAAAACACAACACAGAATCACTACACATTGTGTCCCTATGCCCACAGAATTCAAAGGGGAGACAAATTTATATATTCAAGCTTGCATAAATGCAGCGACGGCAACAACGACAATTCATGCACTGGCTTATGAATCGTCCCCTATACATTATCATCGAGTTTAACATCCCCGAGGACAGACTTTTTTGTCATCTGCCTTAGGAAGAGACCTTTGCTCTGCACGACGTTCCATCATGGATAAGTTGCTTTTTACGAAGTTATGTTCATCAAGTTAAAACACCCATGGGATGCCATATGCAAATTAGCACATTCCATGTAATACTATATGATTAATAATCTGGAATGCAAACTTGAATGTGCCAGGTACGAACATCTTCAAGTGGATAATTTTAGTTGCTTTAGGATTTAAATACAATTAATGTTCATGCTAGAGACCAGAGACTAAAATATGCATGTCAATCTTAGTTTTCCATTTGTAGCATTATATCGTCATTGTCATTCAAATGAGGTCTGTGATTTGTTATATATAATACATCTACTGAAGATAGAGCATCTTGTAAAACCTTCATACCACTAAGACATTGGAAAATAAAATGCACTAAATGTAACAATTTCATCTACATGTCATTAATATTAATGACAAGCAACAATCACGCACAAGTCAGCTGCTTACTTGGTTGAGCCGAGGACAACTTTTGAGGCTGTTGGATTTTTACAGAAATACCACAAGGAAATTCCATTGTACGAATACTCCATATCTGTTCTACATCAAGAAAAATTCCACTTACATGGATGTCTCATACATACACTAAATACAGTGAGTGAGCTTTTTGGTTAGTGTCTTGGGTACTTAATCGTTTACTGGCTGAATTAGGAAATGGTGCTACATTTGCAAATAAAGCCTAAAACAATCTTGCATTCATTGTCACTGCTATTTATTTGGATGAATCAGACATCCATCTTGGTAAATTTTAGCTTAGTTTATACTTTATTCTAGGCTGCAATAGTAGGGATCAATGAGTAGTAAGTAGCTCACCACTAAAGTGTTAATTTCATAAATGATTCTAACAAACACAACACAGAACTAACTGGACTTCCACAAAACCTATCATAAAATACTGCAATTTATGAGGAGGATAAAGTGTCGACAAATCTGTGTATTTAGTATTATCTCTCCTTAGTACTAAATAAACATTACTCGTCGCGCTCAGATATAAAGACTAGAATGTATTTGAATGAGATCTGGCATTGCTTACAAGTCATTGAAATAATGATGACTAGGTCGAAATGACAAAGAGAATTTAATCAGAAGATAGGAAGTCGACTGAGGGACACGAATGACTGCTCTGCGTAGAAAAGGAACAAATTACAGAATCTGACCTAATGGAAATGTTGTTAGCATTGTCTGGACTGGTGGACAGCTCTAAAATTACATATTTAAAGAAAACGAACGCAAGTGAGATTGATAACCGTCCAGTGGCATTTGAATGAAAACAGACTCGTTAATGTTAACTAAAGAATGGTATGTATAATCTGTGTGGATTGAAATTCTCTAAAATCCATTTTACAGTAGACTAGATAAGAAACTACAATGCAGTTGATGGGATTTAAGGAAGAAATTTTGTGAAAAAGTATGGTGTATTCATTGTAATTCATTTGTAAGCTCATTTTAATACTCGCTGAAGACTCCTAGCTCGTGAGAAGAATAAACTATCCACAGATCTTAAAATGCAAGGCCAAGCTAAAGGTATATCACAAATATCTGTTGGAACCCGTAAAAAAACTTTGATTTTGGCAGCAGATCGAGAAATGGAAATATTCATTATATATACATGAATAGGTGATAAGATTTCTATTTTAGTATTACTAATATTACTAACAAATCACAATATAATAAACACCTTCTGTAAACTGAAAAATCAAAATGAGCATATGACTCTATGGAAGCTCAAAACAGTCTAAATTGCATAAAGCATAAATAAACAAATATATAAACTACACACATAAAAAAACAGTATGTAAAAAGTCATACAAAATGTACTGCTATAAAATAAAAGTAGCCACTGTTGTAACAATAAATTACATCATTTTGTGGTGGAATGTCACAAATAAGTAGCTTTGGTGATTCCATGGCAGACATCAAAGAAATAACAACATCCTCTTGAACAAAAATTCTACTTAAATTATTAGACATGAGCAAATGCTTTCACAATCAAGCAAAATGTTGTGAAACCCTGAATTTGATCTTCTCTCTAACGATACCACTTTGCTGGGTGTTAATTCATTTATAATGAAAGCCTCAATATGGTGACTACCTCCCCTCAGTACATTTTTTCTTGCCTGTTAACATAGTTTCACTATAAAATATTTGTTCCATAGAGCTCATTTTGGATCATGATTTGGAAGAAAATCTAGTATAAAGGAAGAATTTTGCATAGGAGACATTGCCATGGTAATTTAATTAGTTGAATGAGAACAAGAAATTCTGTCAATATTTTTCTCAAACTTGTTAAGAATTGAATGGAAATAATTCAGAATACTTTTAAACTGTCTTGAATTATGTAATAGCTTCAATATACCTTCAGTTTGTACTTTTTGATTACCCCTGTGACATTTCTAAACAGAATTATTTAATATTTGACTTTGCAGGTAATTATTTTTTGTCAATATTGCAAAACTATATAGATTTTTAAACCAATTTATACTAATTCAACTAATTAAGTTACTCTGGCCTTGCATGCAGATTGTGCAGTTTGTTTCAAAATAGAAATTAAGCTTTCACAGGCTTTTAAGTAAGAGAAGTAGCTCAAGAACACATTTTAATTAAAAGGGAATGAGGGATACCATCTATGAAAAGAAATACTTCTGTCTGTTATCACAATACGTAATCTGGTAAAAATCTTACTTTTTGTGTTGTTATTCTTAGTAGAGTACATCATTTTAAACAGGACATCATAAAACATGTTCAAATATTTCAAAATACTTCATAATAGGACTCAAAAGAGTAGAGTGTGACTAGACATACACTTACCCGCAACAACGCAACAATAATCAAGAATAGATATTTCGAGAACAATCTATGCAGCAAAAATAACTACAAAAATAACAATTATAACTAATAATATATATAAAAAAAACTTTCTAACAGTGAATAACTAGAAATGACAGAGCTTAGTTTCAGAGACCCAATCACAATCAATTAATTAAGTACTACAATCACATATAGTGAAAAGAACTCAGCTTTATCTATATTCAATACCTAACGCCTGTCAAACACTCTAAGAGTATGCGTAACTGCAAAGTCTTGTGGGCGAAAAAACATACCTCTATCAAGTAATTGTAGCAATCGTGCTCAATTGTTTGCGGTTTTGCACTTAAGAACATGCAGCGACCTAAACACTATACATTTTATTAGCCTAAGCACTGCACTGAAATGCCCTAAACACTCATTACACGTTTCAATTCTCCTAAGTAGCTTGGTCCAAGGTTGTTTGCTACCAGTGCTAACATAATAACAGGTGGCTTACGACGATTGCTATCTATCATGTTGGCAGCTTGGGGATTCAGATGGCTTCTCGCTCAGGAAGTTCGAGAAAAAGGATGCATTTTCTTAGCCAGGTGATGGCTGTTTCCATGTACTCACACGGGAATTTCTCGAACAACGTCTCCAATAGTTTCTCCAAGCTTCGGTATCTGTTAAGTCAAAAAGAACGTTTCTTAGCCATTCGCTTGCAGAAAGGTCATTGGTGCTTTCTACAGTGATATATACAATGTATATTGAATTCTAGAATAAAGTCTAAAATAAGCTAAAATTTCCTAAAATTGTTTTAGTACGATTTTAACCTGAACATAGCCAAATTAAGGTATCCTTCTTACGCCTTATTCTCGACTATTGTCATATGAATCAATGAGTATTTTAGAGGCCGAAAGGTTTAACTAATGGTGATTTTAGATTATTCCTCAACTCAACATATTAGTTCTACCTGTGATAGTCAAATAATTCAACTCGAATTTCTGAATAACTCAAGAAAGTGGCTTTTTCCATTCACGCTATTTCTACTTGATAATTCCCTCAGATGACTTGAAACTGTGGATAACAACAATTTCATTTACTACCTTTATGATCAACTTAAAAGAGGTCAAGTGTATAAAACAGCTGTAATCAATGTGCTGGGGAAGTCATCGTGAATCACAAAAGTCACAATTCTTGAAGAGACAATTTTGAACGAAAAGTAATCCTTAATATACCATGAACCTTCACAGCGATATCATTTAGCAATTTTTTTACAGAAACAAAATGTCTGTCACAGTCTCTCAAAACTGAATGAGTTAATTCATTGTAAGCTTTACATCAGCATTCTTGATTAAATATTGGTTATTACTATCACTACATAAATAATTCACAACTATTTCTAGCATTAACACTAGTTTTAGTGATCCTAGTTTTAGGATCATTACGAATATTTACCAACCCTATAGTCGCTTAAGAAGATATCATTCTAGACTTTTGCAGCGTAAAATCAGCTCAAATGTGTTCAGGTAAAGCAGACATCCATCGCGATAAATTTGAGCTTATATTAGTCTTTATTCTAGACAGCAAACACCAGGCAGAAATGACAAAATCGCCAGTGAATTGCTAGATTAGATGAAAGGCAAGGCTATTTTGCTGTTCTTACCTGTGAAGAATGTCGAACTGGCAGACTTTCTGCACCTTCCTCATACAGACAGGACAGAGGAAGAGCGGCTGTGACAACGCTTCAACCATCGACGTGCTCTCGTTCATGGCGCAATGGAAAAACACGCAGTGCTGCACGCCCAGAATGTGGCACGTCTCATGGCTCAGAACCTGCAGACAACAAGAGGTGCGATTTATTTTAAACATTTACCTTTACATTTTACATATTTAACATATACGGTAGGTGTAACAGAGCAGTGGTGTGCAACCAGTTAGGGATGATTTTGCTCGACACACCCCACTAGGCTGAAACAGGATTTGAACCTATCAATTTCTGGTCACAAGTCCAACTCTACTATCCAGTTGGACAAAGAAGCAAGAACAGTTACTGAGTGCATGTCAGCCAGCTGCTTGGTATGATGGTATCATTCTGGTCTCACAACCTTGGGGTCATGGGTTTGGGTCTGTTCAGGGCCACTTGATAGTCAAATTGAAACTATGTCTTCAGCTATGTCAATACAGTGGTAGGAGCTTGCTTGGCATAGCAATAAGAGTAGAATTGAGCACATGTCTGATTATCCTGACATACTGGGCAAAAAAATCAATTTTCAAATAAGCAAGATGTTTGGATAAGCGAATGTTCCAACGATTCATTCAGACAACTCTCAAGGCACGCTGCTATTGGCAAGAATACAATATCGTACATTTTTTTGGCTTACATCAGCGTTTATAATTGAAAAATAATACTACCTTTGGTGTCATAATACTATTCATTGTACATTGAAACATATAACTGAATTAATTTACAACTGTTGTAAATGGTTAAAATGATGCAACATTTGGCACACGGCCAAGGATAAGTGCCCCTCCTATAGTCCTAGACAGGTATCTGTGTTGTCAGGACGGGTAAAACTAGTCCTATGGATGATAATTCTCAGTCCCCCATATATCAGTTTCAATTGAATTTGTTGATTTGGACGTGTAAATCTCAGTGAGGACGGGTATCTTTTTCAGAATACCTGTCCTACGGACAAGTAAGACTTTTTCTCTATTCATGGCCATGAGGCCCCACCTGGATCTGTCACTACAGCAATATATGGTGACTATGGCATGAGTGTGGGGCATGGACATCCTCTTTATACGGTCATTTAGCTCAATTGGTACATTCAAGGTGGTAAGTAACATCAAGTATCACTTCGTCAATTATTGATGTTGAAATATTTCTTAATTATTGTGCTTCTAATAGTGTAATTTTTTGTACGCATTATATCACCAATTATGCTCTGAGAACTTTTACAATAGTAGGTCACTTCATTCAACACATTAACTTTATGACTTTCAGTCGCAGCACATGTGAGTAAATTGCAAAATAGATTGTCCTAGGTGAGAAAGTTGTACATGTAGAATTTTAAAAAAAAACAACTAAATATTACAAATGCATATTCAGCAGAACCTCACGTTAAGATGACCTCTATAAAGAGACCACCTCACAAGACCGATGTAATCCTAAATAAAGAGACCACCTCTCTAGTCAAGTGGAACCACTTGAGACCAGCCCTCGCATGTTCCTAAAAGAGGTTCGACCATATAATACAAAAGCACCATCGTCTCTTAATTGCCTGAAGTTATTTCAATGTTAATTTTAATCATATCTCGAACAGTATTTGGATTATTCCTCTATTTAATCAGCGGATTACATTCAAGTGGATAAGCATCTGGTCTAGTTGTTAATGCTAAATTTCATTTACATACCTTCAGCATTCGCCAAAGAATTTCACCATCAATATCCATCAGTTCAGGAGGTGCGATCCCATCTTTGTACGCCTTTGGCTCATATCGACCAAAACAAAATGCTCCCGCCCTATCAGCTTGTGAGGCTTCACCAAGAACAAAATTCAAATCCTCACTGGGATACAAGTCCGTCCATGAAATACCAAGCACACAGTATCCATCCTTTGGAAGTACTTTGTTCAAGTTTTTATAGATATCTGAAGCTAAATACTGTTTCTTTCCAGTGATGTGATGGTTACGCGTCGTGACATTCCAATCCGTACTTTCCAACATCAATGCAGGTTGGATTCGAACTTCAAATCCTTGGAAGAATGTGCGCGCAAACTCTTGGAGTAGATTGAAGAAACCTCGCTTTGATCCACCGTAGTCAAATTCTTTAATGAACTGGGGGAACTCATCAAGAGGTTGAATGTATATAACTTGCTTTTTCCGCATTTTACGTAACTGGAAATTAAGATCTAATGATGCTTTCCATTTTCCATACGTCTGCTGTTGTAGAGGAGGTGGAAGTTCATCTTTTGGAATGAAAAGACACTGTTCGCAGACAGCTTCATCATAATCATCTACAGGATTCGGACTATTTACAGCTGCTGTACCTTTACCACTTTTACTAGCAGCTGCTGCTTTTCTTGCTTGTTGTATACGTCGCTTGGCACACAAGCAATTCTGTTGTGGTACTATTTTTCTAGCTGGAGACGAGCTTTCAGCTTTTCCACCCTCCTTACTATCTGACTTTTGCGGAACTGTCATGCAATTGTGACAGCATCGATAAAATTTGAAATCCAATTCACTAAAATTCTTTATCGGTCCAAGAAGATACTTCATGGACTTTATTTCCTCCGAGTCTTGCATTGTAGTATCCGTCATAGCACATGTATGTGGAGCCTGAAATAACATTTTGAACATGAAGAATAACATATCACATTTTTAAAACTAAATATTCCACCATATGGTTTGTTTGGATGTGAAGGTATAAAGTACTGTATTAGGATGTCTGTTATCACTGAGAAGTATCCCATATGAGATATTTCCCCACTATACATATCTACATGAGTTATCTTTACATTGTCACATAGATTTATAAGCCACTTTGTATATAACAGTGTATATAGTAAGTAGACTAATCAAGATTTGTTAAACATAGAAGGAAACGCCATCTCGCGCTACTTGAGTCTACCAAGGGAGTGATAATGTGGGTTGAACATTTAGCAGTGCAACAATATTCATACCATCTTTATTCCTAGCGATCGTGACCACAATAACTAGTCTAAATACTTGCCTATCCCTAATATGAAAGTCGCTCTATCTTTATAGACAGCTTAAATGTCAAACGGTACTGTCTAATAGATAATTATCTAATTTAATTTTGTCATATATTTACCACCACTTTGACAGTAAATGGCACTTAAATTTAACCACCAGAATAAGAAATATATAAATTATAGCATTAATCAATTTAGTTTTGTCCCGTTGGTAAAGATCTTTGACTCCTCATACTAGTTTTGATAAAGGCTAGACGATTTTTTTGTTCGTAAGTCACTGGTAATTTATATGGGTAGTAGTAGAATCATTGTCAGTTATAGCAAATCCTATTTGATGGATGCACACTAGTATAACAAAAGGTAACTTAGATTTCAGAATCTCTAAAAAAAATAGGGGTTAATTTTCTTTGAAGAAATTGACAGCCCCCCTCAAAAGTGCGTGAAAAAATTTATAGCCCTCCCCCCTCCAGACATAGTGACAATATTCATGCCCCCCCAAAAAAAAAAAAAAATCCTTTTACCCTACACTGTCATAGATACTGAATGCTCCATAAGCATAAATTGACTTAAGTCCGTGTTGTTCTTTTTCCACCCAGCTTCAAAACACACTACATATGCATTCATATATAATATTGTGCTAAATTTTGGACTTAGTTCAAAAAACATTAATGATTAGCTTTTTTCCGACTTTGATCCATTTTGCAATAGTAAATGCTAAATCCAGAATCCAATTAAATCCATTCAAATTCAATTCAATTCAATCCAGTTTATTGATTCCTTTGCATTACATCAATGTCAATAGGGTGATCACTGATCATCAATAAACGTTGCAAAAAAACATTGAATACATTTTGACAAATTAATATATAGAGTCATTAAAGAATACATTATGTAGTGATTAGTCAAATAAATACATTTCGACTATTACTGCTACTTTTGTAATTTTCTTAGCTTTTCCTTTTGATTTATGATAGTGAACAATTTATATATGAAAATACAAAGATAGAAATTATATGTTGGGTCCACCGCTGACAACAAATACAAAAACTTTTCATGTGGATGCAACAACGTCCATTGAGAATTAATACTTGAAAGAAAATCATATAATTTATTTCTTAAGGTGGTAATTTCCTGGCTATTTCAATCAGTTATATAATATATATAAGTATCACAATAGTTTTTAAACAAGGATAACACACAGTTCACACACTAAGCTTTCAATGGCATCCGCCATCTTGATCACAGTGGTTGACGTCATTCGTTGTCACTGGGACCTCGGGAGATTCCCGGGTTGCGCGCCCCCCTCCCCCTCTCGGGTGAGGACATTGTTCCAGATGGAAGGAAGCTGGTACCTGCCCCCATCTCTATTTAGTGAGGGCTTGAGTTTCCTGATATTAATGGCCTCCTTCACGCCACGTTCAAAATATTTAGGTTCTACACATAAAATGTTGGTCCCTTCGAGCGAGACACTGTGTCCTTTACTGTCTGTTTGCAGGTGTCGAGACACCTCTGATCCAGCTGAACTGGGTCTGCGGTGTTCTAGGAACCTCGCTTTTAATGCGCGTTCAGTCTCTCCCACGTATGAGGCCTCACAATCCTGGCACTTAATCTGGTAGACAGGTCCAATTACACGTTCTTTCTCCAGGGGGTCCTTGGGTCTCACCAGTAGCTGTCTAAGAGTGTTCACAGGTTTAAAGAACACCTGCACACTGTATTGGTGCATCACCCTTCTCATGTGTTCAGACACTCCTTGAATGTATGGTATCACTACCGGAGGTCTCTTGGGGTGATCCACCTGTACCACTGTATCTTGTGCAGTCTGTCTTCCCTTCGGCTTGCTCTTTATCATCACACTTTTGGGGTATCCATTGAACCCTAACACTTTCTCCAGATGTTTCTTCTCAGATTCTTTCTCACTGGCATCACTAACCACACTCTCGGCCCTGTGGTTTAAAGTCCGGACTACTCCAGCTTTATGTTCCATTGGGTGGTTGCTACAGAAATTCAGATATTGGTCTGTATGTGTATCCTTTCTGTAGATGCGTGTGCGAAGAGATCCATCACTGTTCACTAGGATCAAAGTGTCAAGAAATGGAAGGGATCTCTCAGCATTCACCATGCTCTCCCCCTCCGTGGTCCATTGGATACACTTATCCACTGAGTTCAGGTGTTGTTGAAACTCTGTCGCATGTTCTCTCTTCTGGATCACAGCCGTGTCGTCCACATATCTCTTCCCCAATCGTGGTGGATGGAGGGCCCGAGAGGGGGAGGGGGGCGCGCAACCCGGGAATCTCCCGAGGTCCCAGTGACGACGAATGACGTCAACCACTGTGATCAAGATGGCGGATGCCATTGAAAGCTTAGTGTGTGAACTGTGTGTTATCCTTGTTTAAAAACTATTGTGATACTTATATATGTTATATCCAGGATAAATGAATTTCCATCAAAAGACAGTTATATAATGTTTTTCATCGCCAATTTCATTATTATTTTTACAGAGTATACAAATGCCCTTTTTTCAATTTTAAATTTTCTCAAGTATATCAAGAATCCGCCTATGGATGCCATGAAAACATCAAATTTGATGACTGTACTTATCGCCCTACGTAGTTGTGCTGTGCACAAAGCGAAAAGAACATAGCGTAACTTTATAATTAGTGTTAGTAAGAGTGGGATACGGCCAATAGTAAGAGGAAACCGTAGATAGAACAGTTGTGAGTGGTGTAGGTTAAAAAACAAGATTGAAAGTAAAGATCTAGAAGTGTCCTATACCCCAATAGCATTCACACTAGTTCTGAACTTGGATAGCTGTATTTCCTGTTCGGTACAGCTATTGTGAGCTCCATGGGTTATAACAACAAATATATGCTTTAAACTGAACATTTACATTGTGTATAGGTTAGTTCTAATAACTATAAATTGCTCAGAGCCTTGAGTACACTTGGATAAAGGGTGTTTTTTTTTAATTTAAATGAATGGGGCCATCCATGGATGAGGGGGTCATATAGCAAAAATGTGATTGGTGATTTGCCCTAAATCTTGAGCGTGAATTGTGAATTGCCTGTATTTAAGTGCATGAAATGTGATGGAACCTATCATTGGTGACTGGTGATGTGCTCATTACAAAGGCGGTGATTGGTGATTTGCCCTAAATCTTGAGCGTGAATGGTGAATTGCTTGTGTGAAATGTGATGCAGCCTTGGTGACTGGTGATTTAGAAGGAAAATGTTGGTGAATGGATTTTCATCAAGGCTACATACCCCCCTCATGGATTGCCAGCTGAATACAATGAGGCGAGTTGCCTCATATGTGACACTGTTAATTCTTTTAAACGTCAACTTTAACCATTTTTATTTAAAGAGGCATTTTATAATGGTTTGTTTACGTACATATATATATATATATGATATTGTATTAATTTAATTGTCTTTTTTAACTTGTTTTAGGACTGCATCACTGTTTTTAATGTTCATATATTGTTTAAGCGCTTTAGAACATGTACATTTTATGGATAGAGCGCTTATTATATGTAATGTGTCCAGGAAAAAAAGACAGATTTTATTGGTTACTGTAATGTATAGACATTTTGATAGACTAAATGTTAGCGCATTGTAAGTGAGACTAATACATTGGTAATTCATAAGTATCAGCTGTCGATCATATGATTATGTCATCTTGCTTGACCTTGTATAAATACTGTGTTTTATTATTGCAATTGTACAAGTTAGTTCTAGACAAATACACGATTGAAACCACATCGTTCTACCTCTACTCTTCTCGAACCCATAACACTTGGACATCACAGTTACCTGGTCAATTTTGAATACATGTTGGAAACAACTCGAGCACAACTCGAGCACCTAGGCAATGAAAAATATGACGTTTTCAATGCACCCAGGGATATATGGACTGCTTCAGATATAGGGTTATCTGGTTAGTTGTCTGGTTTATTGGCAACCTATTACACAACCTTGGGTGTGCATTGTGCAGCTAGGAGATTTCTCTTGTAACATATATGCGTGCAAAACTTGGGGGATGCCGAATAAAACAATGCAAATCAAATATTTTGAATGGGGTTGGGGGTTAGTGAAGATGGATGTTTGCCTCCTGAGTGTGCTACCACAGCACCCAACCCGATCTGCCTGTACTTCTCCATTTGTATTGTGAACACTGACTGCTGACACTCATATTTTCCCAGTTTAATTAATTTTGATTTGCACTCAATAAACGCCGTATAATTTAAAATAAATCTTGTGAATATAATTTGGAGAACTGTGGGATCGTGACAACAAATATGGCGGAATGTAAACAAGATTTTTTTGGACCGACGAACGAAAATTAACAAATGTCAATAATCGACTGACTGTCTTGTACGGAAAATATAACTAACATTATGTTGATCAATTATTTCATCCTTGTTACATAAATATTTTGATAGTATATGCATAATGTATGTAGAAATGCTGTAAACATGTTCTCTTTCGTGTTTTTGACATGCATTGACACACACTCCAAAGTGACACACACTCCAAAGGAGAAAAAAGAAGATTAATTGCATAATAGAAAATCTTTATTTTTTGTAATATGTATTTTATTGTTTGTTAGTGTTATATTACGATGTGCAGCACAGGATCATGTAGCGTAGAATAATTGACTAGATCTAGGACCAATGCAATTTTAGAATTTGACATATCAACCTGCCTAGAGACTAACCACAAAAACTGTATCATTGTATATATAGCCTTATACAAAAATCATAAATATTTAGATCGCGACAAGATTGGGGCTACCTAGAGACTAGAACACCAATCGCTAAAACCGGCCATACACACAATTCCTGAATTTTACACATGACGTAAAATTATATAAATATTTAGAGTGACCTCTACAGCGACTGCACGTCATACGTAAAATTCACAGATTGTGTATGGCCGAACAGTGTTTGTGGATATGGTCTATACTAAGTATTGACCAATTGACGCTACATGCGCGCGCAGCCCGGACTCAGAAAATATACCAGTGTCACAAAACATTGTGTATATTAGTCATTTTGAAGATGGTATTATTGTGCTCTATATGTTCATAATTATGTATCGTGACACACACAGAAATGTTTGCATACTTCTCTAGTTTCCATATATGATACTCATATTTTATTTGGAATTGTATTCAGCTTTGTCCAGATTTTTAAGTTGTGCTTTTACCTGAAGTTCAAGCCAAGGCTGATTTTTACAGTGTAATTGACAAGATTATCCATAAATGTTGCTTGTCCTTTCTAACTGTACACAATGTATATGTTATCCTTGATATATACATGTCTTTCATGTATATATTCCATTGATGAAGTCGATATTTTGCTACAATTTCAATGTATAAACGCTCCCAATCACATTAGATGTACAAGTGAAGTCTAAGTACTATATTTTTACAAACGTCGAACGTAATATTAGTACGTCAGCGTTATAAATCTAGCTAAAAGCTGCACTGGTGGGTCAGATAAGTCTGTTATTTAAACTAAATCATTCCATTTATGACACATATTTGAGAAAGAATGCTTAGATGGTGCTTGTGTTTACAAACAGTGAAAGAGGTCTATAGACTATTTTTTTCAGTATATTTTCAGGCCATAGCTATGACAGTGTCGAAAAATTAAGTCATCTCAAACAATAGTTTCTGTATAGTAATGGTCAGTGCGGGGGTCAGTGTGTCTGACTTCAAAAAGGGATTTGCCCACATTTGTATAGTTGAGTCCCATAGTTTGAGCTCCGGAGAAAAATCTTTGCCTAAACAATGGCAAGTTGTACAGAACATATTTAATCATTGATTTGCACTACAGATAAACTATTGTTTAGTAGGTAGTGTCAACGATTAAAGGGTGGTACCAGATGGCACCTTGATTGGCACATGAGCGTCCTTTAATTAGTGTGAATCAATACCTAGGCTGTTGTTTCTACTGATATGATCGACACAATTAATTGTTCAGCCATGAAGGTTGTCGTAAATATGAGTTCTACAAGTTCTACAACATAACACTCACATCACCTAAGGCTAGGAAACCCAGTTAAAAGATGTATATATTCCTTGAATATTTGACAGTCAACTCTCTACACATAAAAGAATTTTGCATTACTTTTTCTTTTTTCTTTTCATTCATCACATTTATATTTTAGATGGCTGTTGTCAATGACAAATTGACATTTTTTGGACACCATGGCTCACATCAAAACATATGCACGAATTAAGCCATCTAAATCTCAGTACGATGACTATGATACAACACCCCAGACATTATATCTACGTGTGCCTGAAAATGTACATGAAAGCAAATACACTAATAACGCAAAGCAAAGGTAATTAATTTTTTTAGTTCATTGCAGTTTTATGCCCAGAATTTTCAATTCAATTTGACTTAAAATATTATATATTTTATAGTATTCAAAACATATTTTTAGAAAACATTAAGGGGACAAGTAATGGTATTTTAGACTTTTTACTAAACTTTAATTGTCTCCCTTATTATTATTCCATTTTTTTTACAAATTACGCCTTGTTGTGTAGGTAATGATCTTCTCTGATGATATAATTTGGTTTGATATACTGATAAATCACGGAATATTTTGTTATGAAGCAAGTTGTGAAATTTTACAACTTTGCATGTGTACCATATAAGTGAGAGAAAAACATTGGAATAATAAAAAATACCATGGAATAACAAAATTATATAAGAAAAGCTTTCCTCAGAATTTTTATCTGTTCACTTGTTCATTTTACATGCATTTTAAGTTTGATAACCACAGATTTCCAGAAATTTCTTTCTTATCAATACAAAAGTGCTGGTAATTCATGAACAAAATATAGAAAATTAAAATCATTAGTGCGTTTTTCTCAGAAGGCATATATCATCAAGTATATCAACATTTGTGAAGACTCGATTTTACAGTTAAATAGAACTTCGGAAAGAAACATTCATTAACCACACGAATACTGTATAGTTTGAGATATTGGCCTCACTATATATTATTACTAATTGGTGTCCATAAAATGTATATCATAAAATGTATCATATTAGGAAAACTATTGATGTTAAAAGGTTCATTTCAAAACATGTTCTTAATTGTTTGCAGTATAATGAACAATAAAAAGCTGAAAATAGATTATTTTTTCCTTACAAAGTTACTCGTCCCTTTGATGGCTGCATATATGAATTATTTCTTGTAAAATTTTAGATCAACAGTCAACCATGAATTCCGTTTTAATTATATATTTAATGAGGATGTGAATCAAGATGAAGTATTCAATAAAGTCGCAAAAGGCATTATTGAAGGTAAATAACATTAGATTATATTAATACCTACTGCTTGGGAAAAGGCTTTAAATGCTGTATGTATTGTTTAATTTTTGAAAATAAATTCATGATCAATTATTCATACATATTCACATCAACATCAATTGTGGAATTTTTCTTTTTATAGGATTTCTTGATGGTTATAACGGCACAATATTTGCTTATGGTCAAACTGGTAGTGGTAAAACATATACTGTTGAAGGGAGTGCCCGGAAATATGAAGAAAGGGGATTGGCACACAGGTTATAACATTTTTGTAAAAGTTATATCGTTTAAATAAATCTTTAATTTTTAAAATTCAGCTGCTACACTAGACTACGTTTCTATGCATTTAAAGTGTATTTTATCCATTTAAAACATGTATTGTAGAGCACTGTCTCAAATCTACAAAATACTTGAACCTCGGCAAGAGTCTGAAGACATAAAAATCCATGTATCTTACATGGAGATTTATCAAGAAGTTGGATATGATCTGCTTAATACAACAGCCAGAACCAATTCAGTTGTAACTCACTTTCCAAAGGTTCGGGGTTTGGTTTTACATATATCTTTGTTGCTACTTTTTTTTAGTAACTTCATTTTAATCCTTCTTATAATGATTGGCACAAATCTTTTCTCATATTAGTATAACAATTACTGAGAAAGCTTATTTCACCTTTACTGAAAAAAGTTGTATGTTTCATTTAAAGAAGTCATTAATTTCTTCCTCAGATTTTTATGAAATAATCATGAGATGTATTATTATAGGTTGCAGTAGTAGAAGGACCCCATGGCTCGTGTATTGTTAGAAATCTGAGCACACATCTTGCTGCTAATGAAGATGTTGCTCAGAGTCTACTGCTTCAGGGTCAGGCAAACAGGTAAGTGCATGTTGAATGCCGCTAAAGTAACTTATGTTATCAATAGAAAGTCAGTCGGTAAGGCTATAGGCAATCGCATCTATTATGATAGTAGTAGTAGTACATAGTAGGGCGCAATCTGCTGCCACATTGAAAAGTGACACGTTTAAGTTTGTACACACGGGACCTAGAAAGCAGGTTCCAGATAATCCAGATATCCGAATGTTTCGAATCTGTATATCCGGACCTGGAGTGCATTTGCTTAAATGATATGAAATATTTGTTTGAATGTTGTATATATTTTGATATTCAGAAGTTTGAAAGTAATGTTTTATTTCAGTTAATGGCAATACTACATTGTATGTGGTGATTGATAGATTAAAAAGATAATTATATTTGTTTTAAGGAAAGTTGCAGAAACGCCCATGAATCAGAGATCGTCTCGGTCACATGCAGTATTCACCATAACACTGTCTGCCAAAAAGCAAGGTTCAGATGTGATATCAAAGTAAGAATTTCATTTTTTCAAATGGATTATTCTAAATTGAGGCCTAACTATTGGGGCCCCCCACTATTTACAAGGTCAGAATTTAACACTTGTCCGCTCGTATTGACAAGTAAAAATTGACAATTTTTTATCAATACGAGTGGATTTTTCATGGAAATGAATGGAGGGTTACTGACCAGCAGCAGTTTCCCATTTGATCCTGACACAATACTTGCAAACCAACAATGGCAGATCCAGGTTTTTGGAAAAGGGGGGGGGGCGCACGAAAGAGACTTCATGGGTTTCATACGCGCGATTAATGGCAGACATGCCAAAAACCCTATGAAAATGAAGTATTTTGGTGGAAAAAGGAGGGGGAGCGGGCCCCCTGCGCCCCCCTGGATCTGCCTATGAACCAATTGTGTTTGATCTTAGACCTGTTACACATATTAATTTTTTTCTAATTTTGCCATAATCAAATTATTTGGTCAGAATCGTAACCTTGTTATTTGTACTAATTTTCTTCTTTTCCAAAGGTCAAAGTTACATTTGGTGGACCTTGCTGGTTCAGAGAGAGTAGCTAAAACGGGAGTGGCGGGTCAGCAGTTATCTGAAGCCAAGTTTATCAATCTCTCTTTGCATCATTTGGAGTCTGTCATAGTAGCTCTCCAGGTAAATATTTATTTTAGATTGTACTTATTGTTCTTGCACTTGCAATTAGAAATATGTACCAAAGTTGTTTAAAATGATTTATGATTTATTGGACTTGGAAATAATATCATTATATGTAATTAAGTCATTAGGCTTATGACTCCAAGATAGGTTAGGACTATATCACATAGTTAGTCCCTGGCGGGATTCGAACCCACTACCGTACAGCACTAAATCGCCTTGCAGTTCAGGCTAACTCACTAGTCCACTCTGCCACCGGAATTAAGTTAAAAATTTGGTGCCGTATGGTCATGGGTTTGAATCCCACCAGAGACTACACAATAGTCCTAACCTGACTTGGAGTCATAAGTCATTACATATAATCAAAGTTGTTTGATTTAATGTACTTGAAGTTATGTGAATGTATATTTTAGCGAGACTCAAGCTATGCTACAAATTCTGTCAATACAAATGGTCGGCCAAGAAGTGCGTTGCCTTTAGGAAGGTAATGAATATTTTCATTTTAAAAATGCTTGGTTTGATAATCTGAATTCATGTATGTTCTATGTTATTCAATTTTAGATGAATGATTTTATTTTTATTTTCATGTAATGATGTAGATTAAGGTAATTTTTTTTTATCATGCATTGGTTTATATTATCTTTGGTTACATGGTAGAAATATTATTTTTTGTAGTATAAATAAATTTCTACTTTTCTTGTTTATATTTTGTTCCAAATATTTGGCAATATCACAAAACATTACTTTTCACTGTAAGAATTATGATGAATATTCATATATATAACTATATTATGATTTTATTCTTCCCTTTATCTTTGATGATAATAAAATTTACAATTTACCCAGTAATAACATTTACAATTATCATTTACAAAGTGTCTAATTTGTGCAAATTTGAAGAATTCCTACTTTAATCCTTATAAAATGCTATATGATTTCAATTTCATATGCATACATTCTAATAGAACAAAATGCTAGATTTTAAAATGCAGCCTATTGTTCCTACCTCTGGTGCAGCCCTAACATCTTTAAATGTGTTTTTTCCATCCTTGCACAATACTGGTTTGTCCATCACCTGCCTTAAATCATGTTAAATGTGCTGGTGTTGATTTGGATTTGCAGTGTGAATTTGTGTATACTTAATGTAGGCCTAGCTCTGCAGATCTATCACGACCTTCATCTACTCCACCCATACGGCGAATCGGCAGCGCTGACCACTCTAGGTAACATTTTGCCTCTCAAATATGCAATTATACAAAATTGTTATAGAAAATTACTAGTTCGTTAATGCAATCAATTGTTTAAGATTTATTGCATGACAAAATTTCAATGTGAATATCTGCTGAAGTTTAGTCATGCTATTTGTAAATATCTGTATAGGAAAGTTATAGTGTTCATATGTTGAAATGATATGGTAGTTGGATATTTGAATGTTAGTGTTTTGTAATTCCTTATTGTATTTTTAACTTTTTGTATTGTATATGTAAGATATGTTTTTTTTACTCATATTGCTGCACATAACATTAACATTATGAATGCTTCAATAAGTCCCGTGAAGATGGATGCTATGAAGAGCCGTTTTTTGAACCTCTTTGATGTGTTTCAAATACTAATCATTCTATTCCATTGCAAAATTGTGCAATGAGATACCAATTTTTGAATGTATAAAATATTTCTTGTGTTGTTTGAAAAATGTTGAATGTATTTTATTTGGTGAATGTGCTGTATTTGTATATATATGATGTGGATAACTTTTCTGTAGGCAGGGAAAGAAAGGAATCAAACGGTTGAGGTCTAAATCTGCAATACCATACAAACGAAAGCAAGTAATTAGTCATTACTTCACACGTCACTAATGTTCACCGGGTGATGTTTGGGTACACACTAGCCAGACTTGTGTCAATTACAATTTTTATTTGCAATTAAGGTGACAATTATAGCTATATATATAATTTATTTATTTAAAATCTAGTGAAAATAAAATTAGCAATTAGTTAAATGTTTGATTAAAATCCAGAATTTCAACTGAAATTTTTATTACAAAGATTTTTTTTCAATAAGAATTGTAATTAACACCCATGTTTGGAACTAACAGTTAGGGACTATTAACTACTAACCATTAACAATTGCACTTTTATGTTTCCAGATTTATTATATTTGGTACCTCAAATGTTGCTAAATTCTTCATACTGGTTTCATCATTGAACTGCTATTGCAAAGTTTCAGCTAACAATCTTTTTTATGTATTAAATGAATAATATCTATTTTATGAATTTAATATATTTTGACAAAAGTAAATAAAATGCCAATAATAATTTAAATTTTCTTGCACTTTTTCAAAAACAGCATTAGGACAAGTCTAAATATAGATAAATAGGTGTTTCCAATTTCTATTTATTCACATAATAAATACATAAATTTCAGAAGAACAGATCCAACTGAAAATTACATCAAGTTTGTAATTTTCATTTTCATTCGACTGATTTGGTGAAGATTTATGTTTTTAGTGTGGTAAAGTTTTTACATACATGTAACTTACACTAATACAAGCCAGAACACTGCCTTGAATATTGGAATATGTAGATTTTACTAACCCAAAGAATTCTATGCAATTTTCTTTCAAACTTTTATATGTGTGGTACATTTGTGATTATAAAATTTGCTTGGTACATATCATATTTCATAGTTGACAATATTGACATTTAATTTGTTGTGATATTGTTTCATTTTTACAAACCTAATGTTTTACCAGCAACGTGTATTTTTATTGATACAATTATTCATTTTGTTAAAGGGAGAGGCAATACAACATTTAACATATAACTACATATGAGTACAATGTAATGGATTGTATTTAGATAGTATTTTTTAGTGATGCTTATATCTGGGTTTTTTTATTGTTTTTTTTAAGTTCACTTTTTTTTGCCATCACGTTTAAAAATAGGTTGCCATTTCAGGTTTACTAACATGTTCATCCATTTTTATTCATTTGATTTGATGTAAAAAATAGTGTAAATCAATAATGATTTGAGTGTAGTCCTGATTTAATGTTAATTAAAGAAAGGAAACTTATCAGTATAAGCATTTTATCATACCAGAGTGCACATAATGATGGCCCAACACAAAGCAGATTGTTTGTACATAAAACATCAACACTATTGACGTATCAATTTTCATGTACATTGTAGAAGTCTCACCATGAATTGAGTTTTATTCAACTTGAAAGATTAGGTCTTTTACACAAACATTTTTGTTTTTTTCACAATTCTTTTAAAACATGTTTAACTGAGCTATCTCTTAGTCCCATCTAATTCGTGGTTGGTAGAAATGTGCCTGGACAAAGATGTAGAAAAAATGTACCCATGAATGTGTAAAAATATAAATTCTCAAAATGTATCTTTTTAATCTTGCTAGTTAAAATTGTCACTTTTGAAACAATTTGATAATTTTTTTACTTTATTTTTAGTCGGTGGTTTGCTGGAAAAACTGGACCCAGCCTTATGACCCAAAATGTCTCTCAACCAGTTCATATTCCCTACAGGAATTCATTGCTAACAATGATGCTACGAGACAGTTTGGGTAAGATTAATTTGATCTTGTCCGAAAGTTATTTTGTGTAAATATTAGATTATTCACTACTGGCTTGTCTTAATTTTGTATATATAGATAATCACTTTGAACTTAGCAATTTATTCGGAAATAGCTGTTAAAGGGATTTGTTCTGTGTAAATATAAAAGAAATAGTAAATGGCTTGAATTTTGAAAATGGTTTCCCGTTGACACCTGTATGTTTAATGATGGATACATGTACTGGTAATGGTTAGTAAAAAAATGATTTTAAAGACTTACGAAATGAAACAAATGTTTTGTATACTAATAATGTACTTTTATTACAGACAATATAAAGATTGTATGGTAATATTTGCATGTTTCCTATTTTACATGTATATTATACCCTTACATAATATATTTACCACAGTATGATAAATTCTTGTTCATGCATATTCTAGCATCACAAATATCATTTTTAAAAATATCAGATATACTCATCTTTTAGCTAACGGTGTTGTTAATGTAAAAGTAAATCTAATCATAGGGATTCTTGAGCATGCCTCACTCACAAATCACAATCAAACATTAGTACTTGTTCTACCATGCACTAGACAATGTTAATATTTAAATGTATCAATGTTTCAGTGTTTATAGATGTTGAATATGTTTTCTAATTTCAGAAAATGATTTATATGTATTGCACTTTCATATTGTATTTTTTACAACGGTGTATTTCAGTTTTAAAAGAAACCAAAGTACTGAATATTTAAAAGGTAATGCTCAGTTGCTAAACAAATATGTTTTGATAGAAACAAATGACATTAACTGCGCATTATGAAAATTATATTCATAAAACAACCAGGAATAGTGAAACTAAAAACAATTTGAATGTCACACT
>CM032663.1:22263298-22305764 GCA_019095985.1 Streblospio benedicti
CCTTAGTCCCATCTAATTCGTGGTTGGTAGAAATGTGCCTGGACAAAGATGTAGAAAAAATGTACCCATGAATGTGTAAAAATATAAATTCTCAAAATGTATCTTTTTAATCTTGCTAGTTAAAATTGTCACTTTTGAAACAATTTGATAATTTTTTACTTTATTTTAGTCGGTGGTTTGCTGGAAAAAACTGGACCCAGCCTTATGACCCAAAATGTCTCTCAACCAGTTCATATTCCCTACAGGAATTCATTGCTAACAATGATGCTACGAGACAGTTTGGGTAAGATTAATTTGATCTTGTCCGAAAGTTATTTTGTGTAAATATTAGATTATTCACTACTGGCTTGTCTTAATTTTGTATATATAGATAATCACTTTGAACTTAGCAATTTATTCGGAAATAGCTGTTAAAGGGATTTGTTCTGTGTAAATATAAAAGAAATAGTAAATGGCTTGAATTTTGAAAATGGTTTCCCGTTGACACCTGTATGTTTAATGATGGATACATGTACTGGTAATGGTTAGTAAAAAAATGATTTTAAAGACTTACGAAATGAAACAAATGTTTTGTATACTAATAATGTACTTTTATTACAGACAATATAAAGATTGTATGGTAATATTTGCATGTTTCCTATTTTACATGTATATTATACCCTTACATAATATATTTACCACAGTATGATAAATTCTTGTTCATGCATATTCCTAGCATCACAAATATCATTTTAAAAATATCAGATATACTCATCTTTCGCTAACGGTGCTAATGTAAGTCGTCTAATCATAGGGATTCTTGATGCATGCCTCACTCACAAATCACAATCAAACATTAGTACTTGTTCTACCATGCACTAGACAATGTTAATGTTTAAATGTATCAATGTTTCAGTGTTTATAGATGTTACGAATATGTTTTCACAATTTCAGAAATGATTTATTTGTATTGCACTTTCATATTGTATTTTTACAACGGTGTATTTCAGTTTTAAAAGAAACCAAAGTACTGAATATTTAAAGGTAATGCTCAGTTGCTAAACAAATATGTTTTGATAGAAACAATATGATGTGTTTTGCGCATTATGAAAATTATATTCATAAAACAACCAGGAATAGTGAAACTAAAACAATTTGAATGTCACACTATCAACAGCTAGCTATTAATTAGTTAAAACATATGAAGGTGAAAAATGTACAAAGAATGATTTTCATCAGAAAATGTTCGTATTTACACCGTGCACATATGAAGCTGCCTATCTTGACGTCTGTTGTTCATTGGGGAGAAGAAGGGATATACTAGATTTTAGAGAATAAATATTTTTATGACTGAGCATAATCTTTACCTGCTTGTGCCATTACAGTATGGCTCCTATTTGCATTGAATGGTTCAAGCTAATAAATATTAGGAAGCTTGAAATCTTTCAAAATGTAATATTGTAATGCATTTCAATATAGAAATATTGATGTGGAAAAGTTGAAGTTTTCAGTTAGTCTTTTTCCAATGTGATTTTTTATATATGATGTTAAAATTTCTTTATTAACTTGTTTTTTTTCAATTTTACAGGTGGTAACTGCCAAACAGCAATGATAGCAACTCTTAATCTGGAGGAAGAGAATTTGAATGAGAGTATTTCGACATGTCGATTTGCGCAGCGGGTGGCTTGTGTAACCAATGTTTTGAGGTAAACTTTTTAATTGATTGTCAAGGGTCTAAGATGACATAAGTGTTGTCTAGAAATAGTTGCTTTTTGTTTTGTTTTTCATGCTTTTATACAGTGATTCTAATCTTAGCAAATGGTGACAACACATTTTCTACTTGATGATTGCATTGTGTCCAAAACTTGCATTGTGTTTATGATCGCATTATGATATGATTAGGGCATTGAATATTCTTCTACTCTATGACATGGAAAGTACCACATAAAGTAACTTTATTTTCGAGAACGTAGTTTCTAACATTTCATATTTAACTCTTGACCATATATTGAATGTCTAGGCTTATATTTGTAATAAGTGCATAATACTATGTCAAAATATCTAAAACGTTTGATTGTATATAACAATGTTTAAAACACATTTACAAAATTAAAATTCAAAGTTAAATGAAATTTAATATTGGTTCATATACAAATTTCCATTTACCAGACTACATTTAGACTATTGTTTTTGTTCATAAAATCACAGAAGATAAAAAGGTACCAACCGCATAGCAAATTCACTTTGCATTAACAAATTTTTATGTTTGTAAACTAGCCCTATGCACCTCTGATGTATCGGTAGATCTAGAGTGACTCGTGTTTATAGCTGCAGGTACATATTGAACACTAAACGTCGTCCCTTCCTGTGTTGAGCAAACCACATTTAAGCTTGCTTTTATCTCATTATTTACAGGTCTGCATATCTATAGCTTGAGTTTGTCAAACAATTTTGTCTGACATGAAACTACTCCCACATAACAGCTTTCGATTTTCTTGCATGACACTCCTAATTGGACTTTCTTTACTCAGTTGACAGTATTATGAATAGTAACAAATGTTTGAATAATTGACTCGCAGGAGTTGTTCTTGGCATGCTACCGTGACAAGACATTGCCAATCAATAACAAAAAATCATTATGCATTGTGAGAAAGTCGTATTAAGTTGCATTGCACATGTCAATATATGAACTATTCATTATTGTTGGAATTCATAAGTTCTAGAGAAGGCTTTGATTAGCAAAGTACTAGTGATTTCAGTTGTCTTTTAAATTATGTAAAAAAAGTTCTCGAGTAAAATTATGCACTATTTGTGTATCAATTTCATTGGAGTATTTAAATATTGACAGGCTAAGGAATCTAAATATTGTTTCTGACTGGTAGGTTTGACCCACTTTGAACGTTAGTTGTTTGAGGAGGGATTATGTGCTTATTGTAAGGGTATAACGAGTTTCTCTGTTGTGTGTGCTTAGGCATTTGCAAAGTAATTGGATTAAAAAGAGATAACGATTGTGGCGTTTTTTCCCTTTAGATAATCATTATTGGAATTTACTACAACTTCAAAGTTTTACCTTATTAGAATAAGATATTTGGATAAAACGTTATCTGTTGCGAATATTCAATTTTGACGGAAATAGGTACGGAACTTATTTAATGGAATAAAGCTTGTTCTCATAAAACTTTTAATAGTATGAAGAATAAATGAGGAGCGATATCAAAATCCAAGCCAAATTGTGAAAGTCCTAGAACCCTACTGTGTGATTAATACCAAAAATAATTGTTTAGTTTAATATTTTAAAGCAATATGGATGAGAAATAATGTTAATGACATGCCTCTAGCTACACCTACCTATTTAGTATGATAAACTGACAAGTATTAATATGATTTTAGAAAATTCAATTGGAAAGTTTTAAATCGAAATAAATCATATCCCTAAATATATTTATTACAAATATAATCTTCATCTTAAGTAATTAATTTAATAAAGTATGAAATAAAAATACTTACCAAGTTATATTTTCTGGGTGAAGATTTAGATCCATTTTGTAGCCACTTGAACATATTTCAGCTTTCGTTTGTACCGGCATGCAGTTGTGATTTATTCTTCATTCCAATATAAATCTCAAACACCATAATCCTAAAGGAAGCATATCCAACTGATTAAATATTATTCAAAATTGTGTTTTTAATCATTTGCACATTTGCTGATTGAATTTGACTTGTTTTGCTATAACTTATACCAAAATGTAATAGATGGTAAAACATTGCTGCCTTTCAATTTTAACTTGTTTGTTGTAAGCTACCTGTGATAGTACATGTACTTATCAGTTTCTCATGTCTACATAAAAAAACATTTTCTTGTCAATAAGAGATTAATTTAATACCCTCTTATCTTGGCTGTCAAGGTTTTTACTTTTCGTGACAAATCGACAATCAATATATTTGTATATGTGATCACCGCCAATTATTATACCATTAATTGTCTGGAGCATAATATTTATCAATCTTATCAAGGTATGAAACGATAAGATAGCCTAAAGCTGTTAAGGATTATTGTGCTGTTAATGTTACATTGTAATATCATTTACCCATTTTCTGTCTCAAATTTAGTTTTAAAAATTGAGTGACCACAATTTTTTCTTTCAGGAAAAATGAAGAAATTGATGACAAGTCTATGATACGACGGCTTCGCAAGAGAATTGCTGAGTTGGAAACTGAAGTCTCTTTACTAAAAGCGGGACAAGTTAGTTTTTTTTATCATGCATATTCTCTCACAGATAAGCAATCGTAATAAAAACTCTTTGGCTAATAGAAAGTTATCTAAATTCTTTGATTCTATTTTTATGCAAACATTATTTACCAAAAAACCCCAAAAGATTCATTCCCACTGTCTTTGATTTACACATAAACAATTCTAGCCAAGTTTCTCTGACTCCATAAATAGTAATTTTCATTTTCTAATAACTCTACATACAAATGGTTTCCTCGTAAATATTCTTAAGTGATTTCATTGTGTAACGTTTGCATAGTCCAAATGCAGACGGACCGTGGATTATTTGTCCAGGGCACGGTTGTTGAATAACAGTCAGATTTAAAGACTCTAATCTGGTTTGAATGTGTGTGAATTTCCCTGCAGGTTACCTTTGTTATCCAATGTCGAAATACGTTAATGTCTTTTAGCAAGGTATCATACAAACACCACTTGATAGGTGCTTCAAAATAAGCATAAAGAATTTCCAATAGATTGGCTTTTGAATGGACCTATGTGTTTTATTTTAAATTACGATTAACGCATTAGTGCTCTTGGCTTTTGAAAGCTTTATGTATTGTGGAATGGATATCAGGATCAGTGATTTTATCTTCACCACACGGTTTTCACAAATCATGTCATGATGTCTAGTGGTTTCTCAAGTAGAGTATGGTGTATAGTGAATGCTATTTCAGCTTGATTTTCTAAGATTTTGGATAATGATGTTAAACGAGCAGTGAGTATTCATAATTTTAGAATATAAAATGTATAAAAACGTCATTACGTATAAGTTGTATATTACACCTAGCCAGGAATAAACCATGTCCAATGTCCATTTATGTATACAATTCCATCCTGATTTAATCTAATGAGTTAAATTACATATTCTTCCATTACGATGATTTATCTTTATTTATCTTTATTTATCTTTATATTCCCTTAAGCATATATTTAACACAAGCATATATATTTGTTAGCAAGTAAAGAATAACAAGCAATTTTAATTTGAAAATGTTTATACCATGTTTTTCCAAAATTTCTCATTTATATTTTGATTTAACAAATCAAATTCAACTGCTATGATTTCACATAATCTTCTGTATTCAAAGTAAGATAACATATGAATCTATAGCACCAGCATAATCCATTGTTGTTAACATCTAAACATGTCTTATGAATTTATGTAAAAAAAAAAATTTTTTTTTCAATATTGTATTAATTGCTAGATCTCTAATATACTACTACTTATGTCCACAACCACTGATACTGCTGGTACCTATGTGTGAATCCATTTGAAAAAATGACAAGTTTCCATACCTGAGTACAGTAGTAGGTAACGATGACCATAAACTATTGCTCCTAGATTTATGCCACGTTTTTCTTCATGAACCACTTTCCAAGACATGCCTTGTCAATGAATCGTGTAAAATCATTGAGAATAAATATGGCATTGTTAACTGTTATTATCAAACTGGTGGCTTATTCACTTGAAGCAAGTTACATGCAAATACTGTTATCAAATATGTTGACAATGCTTACTGTAATATTGTTTAGTGAACGCTTCATGTCTCCATATAAAGAGCTGATTAGTTGATAACGGAAAGTGGACGCATCATTAGATGGGAACTGTAATTATTAGCTTTACCAAAAACAGGCCTTTCCTTGGGATAGTTTGTTAAATACGATCCATTGTAGCTATCACTTAGTATATAATGATATCGGGTATTTGGCCTGGCGGAGTGGCTCTTAACTAATAAAACAAAAAGAAGCTTCCCTATAGTCTTTGACCCAAAAAATCCTGCTTCACAAACTGAAAGTTGATGCTTCTGTACGTTACACTGGATACACTATCTCCTTTTGACCCATACTGAATGGAATTGATAACTGATCAGTCTTATAGAACAGCTACAAATGGATGATTACAATAGTGGCTTCAACCATAAGACATAACCCTCAGGTTGATGCCTACTATTGCAGCTTATTAATTAAGCCGAAAATAAGCGCAAATAAATTTATTTAGGTTTTATTCTAGACAGCTATTTACTGAAATTACTAAAAATAAAAATAATGTACTTTTTGTTTTCAGGGAATACCCTTTGAAGACGAGATAATGGGTAGCAAACTGACAGATGAGGAAAAGGTGGCATGCGCCCAGCTCATGCAGGCGTACCTCGGAGGACGAGTCATAGACCCCATCTCTGCTGGAGTAACACACCCTCTCAAATTCAGAGAGTGCTTGAGGATTCTTAAGATGATGATACTCGATCATTATAGTCGTCAAGAAGCAGAGAATAATGTTAATCGATCAAGAGATGTTAAGACTACGGGCAATGGTCCAAGTAGAAAAGAAGTAATAGCGAATAGTAATCATGAGCGGAAGGATACTCCTCCATGGAAACCAAATGGGGCAGCGCGAGTTGAAGCTTGGATTGACTCGAATTCCGAGCAGAAAAATCACCAAAAATCTCATGACAATGGTATTACTACAAAAAGGTAAAATGATAATGTTACTTTCCAATGCATCTTAATTTTTTATATAAAGCTGAAGGTGATAACAGCTTATCAAAGATATGAAGTATAAATTGTTGATGTGGGACTGCAATCATCTTTTTTGTTTAGTAAGGCCTAAATTGTCCTCATTTAGAGGGTGAGGACTGGGTGTTTATTTTGTAATATAATTGAATCTACACTTAACAGGTCATAGGGTCAGTATACTCCATACCAAGTAGCTATTGGTCATATGGTTGGTCGTTCAAAATGTTTTTATGTTTAACTGATACTGAAGAAATATTTCAAAGTTTTTCGGTCAATATGCATGAATTCAATGCCCAAATTTGCTGAATATTGCCCGAGCTTGTGAGGTACTAGAAGTACTAGAATTTTATGTTATGGACAAAAGCAATTTTTATGTCTTAATTTTGTCCCTTTATTTTCAAGGGAATTGTGGAAGAAATCAAAAGAAATCAGAAAATCAAACATACAAATTTCTTCACCATTGCCATACTTATCACTGGTATCATTCTGGTCTCACGACCTTGGGGTCGTGAGTTTGAGTCCCGCCAGGGCCACTTGATATAGTCAAATGGAAGCTGAGGGTTGTCAAACCTGTCTTCAACTATATATATCATTGGTAGAAATATGCTTGCTAAAAAGATGTGTGAGAGAGAGAAGTTTGAAAATGTATCCGCAAACACTGGGAAACACACACATATATATATACTTATTTGTATGATCCAATTTTAGAGGGCATTATTGCGCAGGTCATTTATATATGGAGAAATATATGCCTGCTGATTTCAGGCCTATTATAAAGCCAAGATTTAGGTGTGTGTCACAGAGTGGGTGATATACAGGTTTATATGTACTGGTAATTATTTTTCTATCCAGCTCTCTATCTTATTCTGTAGGTGCAAAGCAGTACAGTAAACCTTTCATTAGACAACCTCTATAATAAAACCTCATTTCGTAGTTCCAATAAAGAACATGAACCTCCATTAAGAGACCACTTCTTGACGGAGACCATTTGATGTCAGTCCCTTTGGTGGTCTTCATAGAAACTTTGTAGTGTACTTATTACTCAACTCTTTACTGGGGGCAGGTTTTTAGTCTTTGATAAAGCATCAATAACACTGTTCGGCCATATACACAATCTGTGAATTTTACATATGATGTGAACTCCACATTGTAGAGGTCACTAAATTTCACGTCATACGTAAAATTCATGGTTTATGTGTATGGCCAGTTTTAGCAATTGTTGCTCTACCTATGGCAAGGTGGATGTCTAATTTACCAAACATTGTTATTAATAGGTATCAAAACGAAGGAAATGTTCACCTTCAAACTATGCGAGCAAGATCAGTGAGTCCTCATAGAGCAAGATCACAGACTGCTGATGACCCTGGTGAGACAAAAAGTAGAAACTGCACTTGGTCAAGAGCTTCATCTGCATCATCTGCTGCTAAAAGAAGCTACTTGCTGAAAACTGATAATGGTGCATGTTTTGATTATTTTTACTTATAAATCATTCATGTCTCTGTGTATCTTTCCCTCGATGAAAATGATAAATCATTATATAATTAATTGTTTTGATCAGTAAAGAAAATGCACTAGTATGTTAGTTTCTCATGTTTCATGAGGAAAATGAATTAAGTGTACTGTTTTGGTAAAAGTTTGAATAAGTATTATTTACCACGGTACTTATGGTAAATCCACTCGAATGGGCACTCCCAGTTGTATATAGCAGTCATGAGTCATATTTTAGAGGACCGAGTTGCTGACTGGGAAATATCATGATTTACGATGGGATGTCCGTTTGATTGAATTTTTCATATGGGAAGCTCGTATCTTTAAGAGTTCAGAAGAAGCACGCAAACACAGCATTACACAATTTTACATTTTTTGGTAGTTTAGTCATCTAGTAAATCAAAAATAAAGATATTTTTCCGAATTTTAAATTATAGTAACTTATCATGTTAGACAAACCAGTGAGAAAAGAATACAAATCTCCATTTGAAAAGAAGAAAGAAGCGGAAATAAAAAGGCTGGACCAAAAAGTGGATGAAACATCTGCTGCAGTACAAAAGGATCAACACCAGCTGATGGAAATGCAGTACAATTTGAGAGAACAACAGCTGAATAACATCAAAGAAGAAATAAGGTAACAAAGTTATTCTCAATGACGTGACTTCCTGAAAAAGTACATAGCATAATAGTTCAGCGTGCTCAGAGCCTATAATATGATTTCAAATGTTGCAAATAGGCATGTATAAATAATCAAAATCTAAATACATGTGTGTGTGTGTGTGTATATATATATATATATATATATATATATATATATTTTTTTTTTTGACAATTATTCTTACTAATCTATAAACACTTTCTGTAATTACTGAACATCATTTACCTATTAGGCAATTTATTATTTGTCTTGACAATCATGCGGTAAAGTGAAAGCAACTATTGTAATAACAAATGAAAATACAACCATTTAAAATATCTCTACTGCATTTTATATAGCATGAAGTTAAGCCAGACGTCTGACCAACTAGCAGATCAGCATGCCTTTGTGATGAGATTAAGACGTACCGGTGCTGATCATGACTTGATATCACAGGAAAGATTAGTGGAGAAACAATTGATAAAGACCAAAGTAAGCTCCATATGTGATACTGTGTTTTGAGTCTATACGGGTGTAACATGTTACTTTGTTGTAAATCAACTGGACATCTTACTTTATAGTTGTGATAATTAGCATATTCATTTTATTTTTGGTTGAATATTTGGTTGATTTTTTCAATGTCATTGTTGCACCAATGTTTATAAAACTAAACGAGCATATTATTTTCAGACAAAGATGGAAAAACGTTTAGTTCTTGTTGAGGACCAATTAGCTCTAATTACTAAAAATAGAGAAGAAATGAATCAATGTCCGGAGAAAGTTGAAGAAAAGGCACAACCAAAGAAGTTAGAGGAGAAATATTCACATTGTGTTAAGAAAGATGGAAAAGTCAACACGAAGCAAGTGTTAGATTTGTTGCAGATCCAGGATAAAGAATTACAGCGGGTAATTCACATATTTAAGATGAAAACATGTGTATCCATACAGTTTAGTTTAGCAGTATGGGCTGTATTTTCCTTGTTGAGGTAGAGTGTTGGCCCTGGGCCTTTACATGAGCATGGGCTCCTCTGTGGAGGTTTATGCTACATTAATGAATTGGTAGTTCAGTATTTAAACCACAATTTCTAATCTGTATCCACGTGTTTGCAGCAAACGGCCAAGCTTGAGCGAGAGAAAGTGCTCACTCTCACCCAGGAGGTGGAGCTCAAGGAGCAGGCGACCAGGCACAAACTCCAGCTGCTCCGGCAGAAGCTAGCTAGCAGCCGGGCCTCAGGGTATGTCTTGTTTAATGTACAGCGGAAACTGTCCACATCATCTCCCATTTAAGAACACCTGTCTAGTTATGTGGACAGTTTTGACTTCTCCATTTCCCTGATACATGTACCGATATGTCATGGATAAAGTGAAGCTCTCTTTAAAGAACACTTGCCTTGTGTGGACACCTTTCACTTTGCTGAAGGTGTCCACTTAAGACAGGTTCTACTGTAATGTATCATATAAGATCCAAACACCCATGGCTGTTAAGGTGTAGAAAATTGTCAATTTAAACAGCGATGTTTTTTCAATGTGTTACTGTAGTTACATATGAATTTCATCAATTCAGATTTTTGTATGGTCATCCACTATTCACATGACCTCTGTGTATGCTATCAGCTGATTAATGCTTATTTTACATTCAGGTATAGCGGTTCAGCCATGAGCAACATATCAGATTTCAACACGAGTTTTGAATCAAGCTTTCTTGATGATTCCAACATTAATACTAATGATGGTCCTGTTGCACTAAAATTACCTGTCGAGGATGATCAACAAAGCACCTTATCTCAAGCTCCAACTCAATTTTCACTCAAAACTCGAAGCTCATCTGTTAGCATCCCTTCAAAATGGGGTTCGCAGTTTGGTGGATCAACAAACGTGGAACAGATGGCACAGGATATGAACTATAACAGAAAGGAAGTGAAGATGTTTGAAGACAGTACTAAGTTAAGGAATGGATCAATTCCGTCTGGTTGGTCTGATACTCTCAATAACAATAGGCCAATGTCTGGTACATCATCCGTCTTCAGTACACCGCCCATCAAGGAGGCAGGGTATGAAGAGCTTGATTTCTCTTCATTACCAGGTTTTGATTTCAAACGTTCCAGTGCAAACAATGATGGTGATGGTGATACAGTTTTAGAAGTTATTTCAAATGGTGAGCCCAGTAATGATGACTTAAACATTACAAATGGATATAGTGATACAAAGATTGTTTCAAATGGTGAACACCATAGTGACGAGTTAACAAATGGTTATTATAATGAAACAATGTTCCCGAATAGTGAACACAATCATCCGGTAGGGAATGTTAGAAATGGATATGGAGATGAAAATGATCTTGACTTGACAGGTAGTATAAGTCCTATTGAAAGTTGTGAAAAACCAAATTCAGTAACATTAAGTATGGCTAAATCAGTAAATGATAATATTCGTGGAACAGAAAATTTCACAGACTATCAAAAATGCCAAATCGCTGGCAGACCTAGGGCAAGTACCCTGGAGAGCACAAATGTTGAAACTAGAACGAGATCTAGTACAATTGATAGCGTTGTGTCAGAAAAAAGTTCATCTTTTGAGACTTATCTACCCAGCGAATATGTCAATAAAAATCACAAACTGAATAGCTTTGATGCAAGAAAGATGGGCTTAGGAAAGAACACTTTCGATACTGCGCTACAATCAATGTTGGGTGATCCTTCTAAAATTGAATTTAAGCATGAACAATATGATAAATTTGCACGAAAAAAGAGTGGAAAAATACGAAGTAATGCACGTGATGACAGGCAGAGATCTACACCAAATGTGCAGAAATCGAAACAGAAGGAGAATCAAAACAAGAACAATGCAAATGAAGAGAGGGGTAGATCCCGGAAAAGAGAACAGAGAGATGAGAGGATAAACAGGTCTAAGCCTGCAGTAATGTGGGGTCCTGAGGCCAAGGTAAAGTTTGATATTTTTAGAATTGCTTATAACACTATATGCGTATATTCAGGTATATAAGAATAATGTCATATATTGGGATATAAATTTTAGAAGATGTTTTGTATTAAAATTGATAAGTTAATCAATTATGAATTTCGAGGTTATGTATTTGTTTACTAATGTTTAAAGCTATCTTCAAAATGAATGCGGGTACTTGTATGCATGCACACTTTTGAAGCACATGAGAGGACTCATGATCACTGTGACATATAGGAAAGATTTTGTTTAGAAGACAAATTGAATTATTGTTGTATGAAATATTAGTTAATTTTTCTTTTCTCTAATAGCAATCATTAGGTGACAGACTTGCTGAGTTCCTACAAATGGAATCTTTTGGTTCTCCAAGAAGAAAGCCGAAAGGTATAGAATTGGACTCCTTTATCTAGACCTCTATTAAGTAAAATTCATAGTCAATGCGAATGATCCTTCATTTCATTTTATTTTACTTATACTGTGTAGGCTTTGGTTAATATGTTATAAATCATTTTATAACTCAAATTTAGAATTTACTCATGTATGAAAGTAATAGCCCATAAACATTAAACATTGATGAATTTCATATCTAATATATGTTTAGGTGCATGTATGTATTTCTACCTGTCTTAATTAATGCATTTGTTGAAGTCTGAATTCTTGAGCTCTTTACCTTTTACTGTTATTGCTGTGATTTGCATAATCAGCTATTTATTTTTTTTATTTAGGGAAAAGCTTTGAAGATAGTGATGTCCACCCTTACCAAAAACCTCAGATTGTTGCTGAAGAAACAACAGACGGAGTGTCTGGAGATTGGAAACGAAAGCTTACTAAAGATAAACCTAAGCCAGAAATTGATGTTGATTCATATAGAATTAGAATTAAAGGTACTTTTTTGTTATCAAATTGTTTTGTTTTTTTATTGCATAACGGCTGTTAAATAACATTATTTGTTAATTATTCTACGCGGCATAAGCTATTTATAAGTTGATATGGGAGATATAAAAATGTATATTAATATACATTAATTCAGAGTAGGAGAATTTTGAAATGGATGAAAGCATGTCTTTTAACCGTTAAGGTTGAGGTGCTTTTCCTTTTTCTATTTTCTATCATACATGTTTGTTGATCACAATAATTTTCAAGATACGTGATATGAAACTCAATCGCTGTAATACCATAACACTTCAATAGATGAGAGTGTATAGATGAATATATAATTTCGGTACATTTAGCCCTGCAAGATGACGAGGCAGAGCAGACGTACATGACTTCAGCCAGACGACAAAAAGATCGTGTCAAGAGAATACGACAAGCACGACTTGCTGCAGAGACAATTCAGCGAGCGTGGCGCAAACATTTACAGCGCACGGGCAGGCAGCTTGTGTCTGCATTTTAACATTGTTTGCAATTATGTAACGTTTCGTTTAAAAGTATGCGTTTTGTCATTTTAACAAGAAATTGATTATTAAGATCTTTGAGTGGAGATGGGTGTATGTTTTACGGTAAGTTCCACCCGCATTCGTCGGTACTGTGATATTGCGTGGGGGGTTTTCTAAAGTGAATGAAATCATCTTATGTGCTAGTGATTTTTCATGTGTTGAAGTATATGTACACTGTTCAATTGTACAGGTAGACCAAACGTGTTTGATTAAGCATTGTTTTGGAGACAGAAAATATCTCATGAGCACACAAATATCCTTCTTTTATGTGGTCTTTTTAAGTACATTTCATAATGTGGTTATAATTCTTTGACTGCATTATGGTCAGTTTAAGTTACAATTTCATTTACAGCAATGAAGAAAATGTACATCTGATCATTATTGTGTTCATAGAATAGAATTATTGTATTGTGTCCATTGGCCCTTTGCTATATACATGTATAAATGCTTTATGAAAGAAAAAGTCGGTCTTTACATACTGTATACAACTTTCTCAATACATTGTCTATTTATGTAATTATGTGATATTTATGAAATTCAAATGTAAATACCCATATCAAATAGTACACATAAATGTAAAAGCTCACAAAATTGACAAATTTCCAATGTATAAGTCAATTAGCATTTAAGGGTAATGGTTCTACACAGCATGTAGAAAATTGTAAATTGCTTAAAAACTATTGGTTTTCAACTATCAAAATGTTCTACAGTCTAGAATCGATTGAGGTAATTATTGAATTGTAAAATACAAAAATGTGATATCAAATGTTAAATACTTTATACTTAATTTGTTATTTAAGTTCTCATAATTTATAAGTGTTGATTTAAATTGTAAGGTACTAAAAATTCTATGTATTATTTTTTTTTTTCATTTCAATCTTCATTTTAACTAATGAGAAAAATGAAATTGATAGGTGTCTCTTCATTTAAGAATGAATTAGCAAAAAAGATGGGCCTAGAAAGATCTGTAATTTTATAAAATTGAATAATTTTATTATTGGTTGAGACAAGTGATTCTGTGGAAGGACTAACGAAAAACTTTCACCAACAAACATTTAAGCCTAAAATTTAAGAAAAAAGACTAGGTAATTTAGGTATTCTCTACATTCGATAAAAAAAATATTTATATTACTAAATCTACCCTCATTATATATTTTGTTGGGACATACCTTTGAATCTTGTAAATTTGTGTGCTTTTGATGGGTTTTTGACATTTTGACTGTAAATGTGAAAATATTTCACCTAAGTATCAATTGATTTTTCTCCCACAAAATCAAAACGTAGCCCTTGAAATGCTGCCTAATTGTGCATAAGCATAGTAAAATCATTGTTAAAATTACCATCTTAAGTTAGGTTTCTTTTTATTTAGTTTTTATATCTATTAAATTTTTATTTAGTGCATGTGGCGTTCCATTTGTATGGCTATTGTTGAATGTAAGGTTATTATGGTGTGCTCAATTTTCATAAATAAATGAATGATAATTTGGACACATTTATTTTAACACAAATTTTGTACTTGTTGGTTAAGCTATTTTTACATAAATTTTTGTAACATTTACAATGGTTTATGAATATTCTTTGGTGCTCCTATTTATATGTATTTACGTTTTATTTGTTGTATATTCTCGGTTTACTTTTAGTTTTTGGTAAAGTTGTTGAATATATTAAATATATATATTCAATGTCATTTCCTCAAAGACACTAAAGATTGGTAGCCCAAGATAAGTTGTCAACTACTTTTACTTTCACCAGAGAACGTTTATCTCTCGCCTGATTGTATTTGAGTTTCTGTATGGTTACATTATCAAATATTTTGTTTTTACATATCTTGCATCATTATGGAGGTCCTGAAATCTGTGATATCCTTAAATAAACAGATATAAAACTTAAAATTGTTAATATGAACAAATAAACAATTTAATAATCATTGAAATTTATTTTTATTTCATGTTATTTTCATCCTCTTCAATTTCTCATTCTCAATCACTTAACATACAATCAGTTTGTCATCAACATTTGCACTTAACAGAATAATTACTATAATAATATCGATGAAGATAAAATGTTCTGCAGTAAATATTGACTAAATACGGTTATTCTATATACCATAACGGTATATGATCTCTTGCAGCCTTTCATGACTTTTATATTGATATACAGCTGAAGACAGCATTTGGGGTTATGGTCAAAACCACAAGGTTGTGAGGGCAGCCACTCAATACGAAATGGAAGTTCCTGGTTGTAAAAACCTGTCTTTAGCCACATCAATAAAGTGGTAAAGTGGTAAAAGAAAGTTGTAAGAAGCAGTGCCCCAGATGATTTTTATTCATACTAGTAAAAAATTATAAGGTCTCCAAAAATGTTACCCGTACTTGTCTTACATGTTCTACATCTTATGGTTTTGACAAAAGCTGGTTGTCTGGAGGACGAGTAAGATAAGATTTTTACTTGTCATGTTGGTTTAAATACTAGTTTCTGACATGTAGACGAGTCCATATCTGGAGCACAGAAGGCATTGGGATATACACATAATTCCAGTAAAGGTAGTGTACCAATTGAAATACATATAATTGCCATACAAATTAGAACATAACAAAACAAATAATTAAAATATGTAGTATAAAAATGTTTTATAAATTAGTTTAAAAAAATAATACTTTTTGTAGTAACATAAGGACCATAATTTACATAATTTTGATATTCAAATTGCAGTTAATGATATCCCTGTATCATTAAAATAGGTAGTATAAAAATGTTTTATAAATTAGTTTAAAAAAATAATACTTTTTGTAGTAACATAAGGACCATAATTTACATAATTTTGATATTCAAATTGCAGTTAATGATATCCCTGTATTCATATGAAACACTTCTATACAGTCATGAACATTTAAAGGAACTTCAGTTGAATAAGTACATGTACAATACATATAAAGTAGCAATTATGGAACAAGTATCTTCAGTCATTTTCACTTGCTAATAGGAAAATATCACATTAAACACTATATGACCTTGTAGAAGTCATCCCCTGAAATAGATTTTTAGAAGTGGCATTACATCATTTAAATCATGATTCCTCCCTTTCTAGATCATCTATATCTTTGCCATAAATATGACTGATTAGAAAATTAGTGACCTTCGTCATTATCCTTAAAAGTTTCTTTTATACAATTTGTCATTAGTTCAGTCATGCAGCTTGTCTGTTCACTTTTGCAGTACTTGTGGAATGTACTTTTCAAATCCAAGCATCTAAAATGTAAAACAAAACTTCCAAAATTTACAATCGAAAGAAAAATACAACTTCATATTAAATGATAATTCTAAAAGATTACACTCTCATATCATACTTAAACATAGGCGATTGTTCAGCTATTTATGCTACACCAAAATCTAATGTATGCCTACCATAAATGCAAGTGATGAGCTTTTTAAAGTTTGGGCTGAAAGTGTAAATCAAAAACATTTCAGATGAACATCTGATATACAGAGCATTGAATATTTCTGCCACTACTTCACAAAGAAGAACTCTGTCTAGAAATGTTTCACTCACTAATAACTATCAAAAAATTCAGTGAGATTTAAGCATATACTCAGGTTGCAAAATTGAAAACTAGGCATGCAAAATTATTCCCAAGTTAAGATCACTAGCATACATGGTTGGACATAATTATAACATAATTACAATGTATATTATTTCTAATCTGTTGTGAAAGAAAAACCTACCTTCATCACAAATGCAATAGCGAGTCCAGCGACCACGACAGGTAGAAAGCTAGCAATGCCGCTTCTCTTGGCTGGCTTCTTCATCACCCAGGACAGCAGGTTGAGCTTGCGGTCAGTGTACGGTGGGTAACGCAGACTGCAAACAGAAATACAGTACTGAATTCATTTTTCTGCCAATTCTTTGGAATTACAAATGAATTGGTGAATGGTAAAGAATTGCAGAGAATAAAAAACATAGTAAGGGAAGAAATGCAAAGCTACCCAGAACAGAATTATTTCAGTAATAAATACGATTGATTCAGAAAAAATTCTCTTCTTCCCTTCTCACTTCTCTACTTTCGCTTGCATTTCGCGAATTCTTTACATTGTCACTAATAAACGAAGAAAAAATCAATGTCATATGGGATTTTTTCAGAATATTTTGGGACATTTTTGGGACTAATTTGTTTGAAATGGAATTTTTGGGGACTCTTTGCCGCCGTAGCTCATTATATAAAGGAACGTTTGAGTCCATTAGTTGCAGTGTGGTGGGTGATACTGTGCATGTAAAATGGGGATTGTTTTCCTAAATATGAAGATGGAATTTAATATCCCGCTAATATAATTACTAATTAGTACATGGGAAACATAACACCTATTCACAATGTACCCACATGGAAGATACAACCTCAGGTCTGTTTATAGTGTCAAACGAAAATTCCAAACAGATTTGCACAATTAAAGGATTGAAGGTGGGTGGCAATTCTGAAATTTAGAAACAAAATCTTTTCCAATAAAATACTTAGTTTTCTCCCGAAAGTGTTTCGAATTAATCGTATCTAGCAAAAGAAGAGACGTAATATCATAAGAGAATATTTACAGGAATTTCACTTCGCTTAAAATGTAAGGAGAGCATTTATTTGGAATTGACATTTCGCATAGAACGTAATATACAAATTTTGACAAATAAAACAGATAGCAAAGAAACGAAACAAAGCGAAAACAGTGATAAAAGGGGTCCTTTCTTTGCGATCAGTACTGTAGACATCGTCAAACTTGCCACTTACAATATTACAGTCGAACTGCTCTATTAAGACCACCCCAAACTGGCCCCAATTGGTCTAAGCTGGTCTATTTCATTTATGGAAGTTTGGGACTGCAAAATCCTCTGATCTTAAAGGCAATGACGTTGTCTGAATCAGCCTAGAGCTACATCTACACCTTTATATACTAGTAACTCAATATAAATCCCCTTCAACCACCAAATGTTCAATCCAAAATGCTAAATGCTAAACCTTCAGTGAACCCTTCAAGAACTGCATTAGACCATTGACATATTCACTGAGAGTCTAGTAGTAAAATGCACATGCCACCACATCAACATACGTCAGCAGATTGCCACACCACTAAAATGTACATGTGACGAGGTATTGACGGATGTCAAGGTGTTGACACCCGCATCTACTGTTCTTATGCTTGTTTACCTATATGCAACTTGAATGTTAGATTCGGTTCATATTGAATCACTCACTTGTTGACGACCTCCATACTCTGTGGTCTGATCATGCACGCTCGCTTGTGACTGAAGCAGTCAAATGAGAACTTGCCGTGGTAGGCACCAACACCACTATGACCAACACCGCCGAATGGCAAAGTAGCAACTGAAAACAAGCATACAGTGGAAGAACTATGCTTAAAGTTTTAACATATTTAACCCTGGCAGGTTCGTCATAATAGATGCCTAATCTTATATGCTAAAAAAAAGCTACAATAAAGCTAAAAAATTTGTGTTCTGGTCAATCGGTTATACATTGTGGTAAATTTGAGCTCATGTTAGGCTTTATTGTAGGCTACAATGATAGTGCCATTTGCTACATAATCCACTAAGGGTTAAACAATAGTATATATTGAAATCAATCATGTCTATGTACAGTGGAGTCTGTTCATTTTGAATCAAAATGACCAAAGTCATGGATGACGCAATAATTACTATTACAATTTACATTTAATCATTTTTACCTGCAGCGTGCATCATGGTGTCATTCACAGTGACTCCGCCACTTGAGGTGTTTGCAATAAATTCTCATTCACAGCCTTGTTCTTTCCAAACAAATACATTGCTAATGGCTTTTCCCTACAACAATTGAAGATATTCTAATATAACGATAATGAATATAAAATCCTGTAATGGTAAGCTCACTTTATCCCTGATGAGGGTCAATGACAAACCGACCATTTGACACACTTCTTTCTACAAATTTACGTCTAGCTGTACCTCTTAAAATATGTGTTAAATGATAAAGGATACCTAAAAATCAAATACATGTACAAGCAATCACGTCTGCCATTATGCCATTATGCAATTGGATGTAATTCCAGACAATTACTGTTGAAATGTTATTCAATTCTCAAAATCTACTGACCTACTGTTAACAAAATCTATTGCTTCATCAACATTTTTGACAGTCATGAAAGGCAACACGGGTCCAAAAATCTAAAAGTAAACATATTAATCTGGTGGATGTAAGTGTTTAAGTGGCATGTATATTTGATATCATTTTCTTTCTTACACAATAATTCAATTACACAATAGTTTAAATATCACACTACCAGGTGTTAGTTTTTCATTCTGCAGTGTGCTATATAACTTTGCAAAGTGTTTCACCTAAATTTGAACACCTCACTGATAGAAACACCTTTTCCTACTTCTACTAGTGTCCCTAATCACCCCCTATTTATGGTGTTATATACAGTACACACCTCTTCTGTCATGGCTGGGTCATCTGGCTTGCAATCAGCCAACACAGTGGGTTCAATGTACTTGTCTTGCTCATCAATTTTGCCACCAATTGCTACTCGCCCACTGCTCATTAGGTTCTTCACACGTCTGTAAAACAAGTAAGCAACTGATGAAGACGCTCTAATACGCTCTAATACAAGGGTGCATTTAGTACTACTATACTACAAAGGGTATCTGTCGAGTTTTCATATGGTACATCAAGCATTGCATCAATTTTCTATACTTAATACTAGATGCAATATTTATGGAGTTTTCATATGGTAGATCCAGCAAAGCCCCAATCCTTTTCAGTAGCATTATTATTAAGGCACCAAATTTTTAATGAACATAGGCTAGTCGCATAATTATACAAAAACTGTGCTTTTCGTAAGACTACAACAATATCAAGATAATTTTCAATATATGGGACTTTTTTTCTCTCCATAAAATGAGGATGACACCTGGATGGGCCCCAGCAGCAAAGGGAGATATTAAATACAATTTTTACAGTACAAACAAGCAAAAATTACTCTTCTTGAAGTTTGCATGGTTTGTATATAAATATTGCATTTAGCCACACCTTTGAATACTGAGTCCCATAGACACCTGCTTGTCACAGTCATGAAAGTTAAAAATGCGCCACTTACTGCATATGACGTCCATTGATGACTCTTCCCATGTACGGTGAATCTTGAATATTGTCTCCATAGAATGATTTCAAGTTTTCTCGTATTCTTTCTATGAGCTTTTCCTGTTAAAAAGAAATCTAAACTTTTAAAGTTTTATAGACTCTTCAATGTAAAAATATTATATGGAAACATAGTTAAGACTTTGTCATTTATCAGAGAAACAGGAGAGATGAATCAACAAATTAACAAAAGCACCTGTATTTCTTTGGTACACATGACATAGTCTGGTGCGATACATGTCTGTCCACAATTTGTCCATTTGCCCCAGATGAGTCGTCTGCTTACAAGGTCAATATCAGATGACGGGTCCACATACACAGGGCTATGAAAGCAGAAACCAGCAAAAATATAAGCAACCATGTTTCCAGCAAAATAGGAGTTATAGCTATTTCACATAAAACCCTCTACTCTGAATACACATGCACATATTGTAAATCAAGGTAAAGAGTGAACTTTTAAAAGGTCAAACAGACAAATTTCAGTCATTTCCTTGATATCATAGTACATTTTTTGTATTTACGATACTCAGCTAACAGACCATAATTTTCATATGAGAATATGTAACTTTAATTTGACAGGTTTCTGTCAATGGTATAGCTAGATGAATACAACACCGACTTCGACTGCACAAAGAAGCTTACACACATTGAAGAGCGTTTGTCTAGAACAATGTGTATATCATCATTTGCTTTTGCATCTTTTTGAAAAGAATTTCCATTCAAAAATAAAACAAAAAAATAAAACGATCCTTACTTGTGTTGAAGTTTGATTTAAATTCATTTGACTAAGCATTTTTTTTTCTGGAGTGAACATGATACAATTTTGTGATTAAATACCAATGAAATAGAAATGTGAATATAAAGACTTACCTTTTCCCTCCCAGTTCTAGAACTACTGGAGTGAGGTACTTTGCAGCAGCTTCATATATGATCTTTGCAACAACATTGTTTCCTGTGTAAAAGATCAAATCCCATCTTTCTTTCAGCAAAGCTGTTGTTTCAGGAATGGCGCCATTTACAACGGCAAAAGCTTGCTACAAACATTATGGGCACAATTTGACATTCAATGATTGAATAACTCATAAGGTTGTATATACATTGAATTTGATATTGTTTTGTATATTTACTAAATCAATATTTGGACTGAAAAATTTGTATATTTCGATATCAAAGCATGAATGCTAACAACAGGTTTTCTAATGTGCTTATCGACAGACGCAGCTTATAGGCAAAAATAAAGACATCATTGGCCACTACAACCCTTCAAGCCCTTTGTTGTGTATATACATTCTGTATCTAGCCTTGTAGCGGTCAATCACTTCTTTAATTTGGTCTAAAAAATTGCCCCTGTAATTTTATCTACCGGCATATACAATATTAAAAAAAATGCTAAAAAACATTTTTTAAATGGTTGATGGTATGAATAAAGACATACCCTGTCAAGGTACTTTGGCACTAATTCTTCAAGAAGTGTAGCTGTAGCAGGAGCAACTTCAGATGGTTTGAGCACACATGTGTTTCCTATGCAAATTAACTGTGGTTATATCTCTGGGATAAATTGGAAAAGAACGCTAGTGCAAAGTTCTACGGCAATGGTCTATCAATCTATTTGACCCCAAAAAGTATGAAAAATATATTTATTCAAAATATCATTCAGAAAAATCACCTGCAGAGATAGCTCCCACTAACGGCAATAGGGCAAGCTGAATGGGGTAGTTCCAGGCTGTCATTATTAACGTAACACCATACGGTTCTGGTTGAATGTACATAGTGTCTGATGCTGTAAGAAGGTCTCCCTTTGCCTATATGCCAATGAAAAAACATCTAAAATCAAAGTCATTTAAAAAAAGACATCTGTCTTGAATCAATAGCTCTCAATTTTGTAAATGAAGAAATATAGACTATGTAAATTAACTTGATTTTTGATGAAATATTATTGAACTGAATGCTGAACACTTATTATGAACCAATCATAATACCGCATTCGTTCTAATAAGCACACAGTGTGCTTACAAAAACAAATTTCAGCAAAAAAAACAAAAATTAATCAGCGCACCCCAACAATTTTTCAAGTTTCATGCATTTTTCTTTCATAATTCACTTTGATCCCACAAAACATGATAACACAACGCGCCTGGATGGTTATGTGGTAATCCAAATACGGAATAATACCGGCATGTCTTACAATATGGCAGCGGTACGTGAAATATTTGCCCCTAGAAACTAGGAGGTGTCATTTTGTGATGTATGCGTCTTCCAGCCTGTGGACTTGTGCACGTGTGGGTGTTTATATTCGTTGTCAAAGCCGTGACAACTGATACCCACGGTGTGAAAATTCACCTCTGATCAGAAATTCTACTTTTCATACACACTTATTGATTAGTTCATGTTAGGTCTCTATATTATATGTGTTTGTTGCATAACAAACAAAATGATCTTTTTTGAAGCTTCTACGCCTATTAATAAAGAAATTATAACTTAAACTTTTAATTCAATTTTATCTGCTGAAGATTCAGTCTTGCTAATGATTTTTTGATTGAAACCAGATGTCCGGTTGATTTTTAAAAGTTGCATTAGAACTATGAAATACAATCTTCTGTTTGATGCATATTGTTTATGGTCATTCCACGATAAAAATGACCTTTTAATGGAGATTGTGCTATATATATTAAGAAAGTTAGAACAAAATTCATACTACCAAATTTCAAAATTCATGATCATATGCATGTATCACAACATTCAACTTAGACTAGATACTACAAGCTACAGGGTATTCGGTATTTTAGTTTATGAATGAACACTAGTTTAATTTTTGCAAGATATTTGATGGCATTTGTTACAGGAACCAATCATGTAACCTGTTTAATAGAACCTCTCTTATATATAATTACTCTATTACGACAACTTGTAAGACCGACTCAAAATGGTTTCAATGGATAAGTGGTCTTTATATGGAGGTTCCCATAGGAATCATTTTGAAGGATTGGGACCGAGAAAGGTGGTCTTATTATAGAGGTGGTCTTAATTGTACACTGTAGGTTCTACTAGATTTATTACCGTTTACAACCATCGAAACAGCCATTGGATTTTAGGTGAAACATTGTCAGCGTATGCATCTACATTTTTGTATTTGTATTTGAATTGTAATGGTCTCAATTTTCTTATGTTTCAAATTTTGGTGTGTTACGACGTTATCACATATCTGAACAGTTCAAGTGAATTTGACTATTTAGAAGATATGTTCGTGAGTGTTATGCAGTTTGTACCTGGGAGACTGTAGAAGTATACAAACATCTGATTTTAAAATGTGAGCTCCAAATCAGTAATAGATTTTCAGAAACTATATCACTTTACAACTGTTCATAAGATATGACTTGTTACTGTAGGACAGATAACAATGATATATACAACTTTTCCCATGCAAACTCATCAAATTATTGTTTATGGATGAATAATAATGTTGGAATAATATCTTCACGTATGGTAGTTACTGGCAAATATTTGATTACAGGGTTTTCATTATCATTGGTTATTTTAGGATATATTGTTATTCGTAACTTGTTTCATACTAGTCACCCGGAACATGATTTGCTTTTAGATAAGATGTTAAGTCATCAAAAAGAATATATTCTTCATCGTTGATTATTGCAGTTTACTAAAAGAATGATAAAAAAGTTTTTAAGTTCTTACTGAGTATATTATTCAAAATAGTCTGAGAATCATGAGAACACAAAGTTAAGTTAGTTGAAAAAAGCTTTGTATAAACATGTAGAAGGCCCTGATGACCACAAGGCCCATAAACCATGGCAGGATGAATCCTGCTGTCACCACACACGTGCACACTCTGGTGGCTAGCACACTGGGCAAAATGCACGCTCCGGGTTATGTGATAGACTGAGTGAAGGGATGACAAAATTCACTGACTTTTCACTGACCTTTTCACTGACCAAATACTTGTTTTAATCGCAAAACATACATAATGTTATTATGATTTATCCATTTAGATTTAATCTAATTTATATATTTATATATGCACTTTAGATATGTGTGTGTGATCCAAGAATAAAACATGCTAAAACTGAACTTTTTAATTTTTATTTTCATTCAAAAGAATCAATGTATATGATAGTACACTAGTAATATGAATACTGATTGGTAAAATAAATCACGATAATTATAACCCTTTGGAAGCCGATCCCATTTTCACTGTTTTGCTGCTGACTGCTGAGTATGGCTTTTCACTTGACAAGTTATTCACCGTCGGAGGTTTCCTCTTAGAGAGTGAAATATAACGTACCCGCTCATTCAAACGCCCTCCTCTGTTTATCCGCCCATCCCCTATTTTGGAAGATTTTAACTCAAACGCCCACCCCATCCTTTTTTCATAATATTTTTACAAACATTAAATTACTCGTGGAAATGGTGTGATAAGCGAACGACAGTCTCTAAGGCTTATTTTTTCACTAAGTTGCCAACCTGGCAACCACTGCTTCTAAGTAGGTTGCCATAGAAAACATCAAGTAGACAAACTTTGGCCATTCCAATCTGTTTTTTAGTGGCCAATGGCCACTTTGAAGAGGCCATGGCCACTTGGACATTTCTGAAATATTGATGGTAGCCAGAGTACATGGACATGGAGTGCCGTAGGGCGCAGAGCGAGCGCCGCAGGCGTGAAGCATAAACTAGGGGGGTCCGGGGGCATGCCCCCCAGAAATCTTTTTAAAATTATTATCAAAAGAAGCTATTCTGTGGCTTTTCAGCCAATAAAGATCAGTAATTTTTATTTTAAATTTCAAGTTTCTTAGTATTAATTTTTTATTTTGTTTTTCTAACAAATAAATGAATGAAAACCGCGAAAATTAGTAGCAGCCAAATATTCTAGTTTTACAATAATTTGAAACATTAACTAGATGCATTTAGCTTTTGATAAAAATCATTTATTTTCAATTGTACAAAATAGTTGGCAAGTGAGAACACACTACGATATCCCTCATTCAGTGTTCACTCCAGGAATTTTGAAAAGTGGGCCCTTGGCCCACAGCTCTGGAAAAAGTGGGCCCTGGTCTCACAGATGTGGGCCCTGATTCAGTCTCCCAGTTAATGCCTCAATAGTCTTCCGCAGGACTAGTTACAAGATACTGTTACTTGATCCTTAGTTTCAGATTTTTTTTACCTAAACTTTGCAAGAGGGGGGGATGAAAAAAAACATATGAGTGCTGCTCAGGGTCGGGTGGGAAAATAAAAAAAAAAATCTTCTAAAATTAAAGAGTAGGGAGGAAAATATATATAAAAAAACTGCTCATTTCTAAGAAGAGGGAGAAACAAAATAAAAATATCAATACAAAATTTATATTATCAAAATAAATTGTATTAAAAAGACTGTGTTTGTGTTGATTGATGGAATAGATTTTAACAGATAATATTACACCATAATGTAGATATGGACCTAGTAACCTCAATTCATGCATAGCTAGTACAATGTATATTTGGATGCATTATTTATTTAATTAGAAATAACTTATTTGTCATATTCTTGTAGTACATAGTACATAGATAATAGTACATCAATAAAGTGTTTTAAATAATTATCTTTATACTTAGTGTTTTAGTTCGGGTTTTAATATCTGGTTGGATAACTCATGCCTAACTTTTATTTCAAAAGCTTACCAATCCTATTTATTGACCTTTTAAAAACCAAGCAATTATTAGTGGATATATCAATTAATTAAATTCACAACAAATACCGTAGTTTACATGATCTGACTAAACAATGCAGACATTATATATGCTTTAACAGCAGCTGAAAGTTGCTGGCTGGCTGCCAGTATTGATATGTGCAGCAAACGTGCTGCTTCTTTAAATAGCGGCTTTGCTGTGTCTGCCTGAGAATCAATATTGCTCAGAAACAGTATTATACACACCATGATGAAGTTAACGGCGCCGGGAAATATTTTGATTTTCCGACGAGCATTCGTAATAGATTATTAGGATTATGTTACTAACGGATTATTCACGGGCATTTCCCGGTTTCTGCCGTTATTTCTAGAATTCATTGCTATTTCCCGGGCCGGGAAGTCAAATAAAAAAATCATTGCTCATTCCCGATAATCGGGAGCTGTGGGAACCATGGAAGGGGAGGCAGTTACCTTTTGCGGTCCAGACCAGTCAGCAAGGCTGTTGATGTGTAACTGTGCGTCATTGCGGGTCATGTTCACTTCCATCATCATTGACTCAAGCTTCGGCTGCAATCATATATACGCTTTCTTATTTCAGGTATATCACAAGACACTTAAATGATACATTCAATCAGTCTTCAGCTGTATTCTATAACTGATTTGGCCACCATATATTCATAGTATAGATATTTAGTAGAATCTGTTTTAGGACCACCCCCAGGTGGATTGCCCTGACTGGGTGGCCCCTGGTCTCAATATAGATGATCTCTGCATGGAGATTCACAGTAAATCTGTTTAAATATGACAGCTTTGGACTTTGGAATAATGGTCCCATAGAGGTGGTTTCTTTATAGAAATGGCCTAATTGGATGTACATGTACTACTATAATCCAGGACTGTTGTACAAACACTGGTTGTTGAACATTTAACTATATACCAGAGTAGGGTGACTAAATATTTTGTGATAAAAACTAAACTAAACGACAATTTTCACGATTAAACTAAGCTAAACTGACTCGGGCAGATGTTATGATAAAACTAGACTAAACTAAATGATGACTTCATTAAACTAAACTAAACCAAATTTTCAAAATAAAGGATTAACGTAATGAAATAACACATTTTTTGTTTCATTAACTATTTCATATCAATATAACTATACATATCATACATAACAATGCATTCAATATATCTATTCAAGCATAACTATTTCAACTTGTTTCTAAATAATTTTCAAATACAGAATATTAGATATACAATGCAGACATCATTTTGGTAATTATGTTCACATGGATTTATCATTATACATTTTCATTTTTAAACCAATAAATATTCCACCATTTCATTCAAATGGTAATCAAATCAGAGGTTGGGAATTGATATGTCATGGTGACCTACAAGTATAACAAAAACTATTGTTGATTTGCCTATTCATGGAAACTGACCTTGTCTTCTATTTTTGTTCAGACATCTAGACATCTATGTAGATAATCCTCTGAAGTTCATGGAAATTAACCTTGTTTATTTTTGAAAATACTACATGTACAATGAAACTGTCAGGGTCAGCATGAACATACATCATTAATGCTACAACCACTGATCAAAAGTGCTCACAGAGCACAGGGTCACTTGAATCACACAACTTCCATCATCAAATGTTATTGATTTCCTGCTCTAAATTGCTCAACGCGTTTTGACAATTCTTTTTAATCCAAACTAATCACGATTAAAATAGAAAATTATGATTAAACTAGACTAAACTAAACTGATATTTTCTAATTTGTTAATTAACTAGAACTAAACTAAATTACACAAATTTTGATTAGATTAATCGATTAAAACTAATATTCCGTCCCAACTCTGCTATATACAGAAGTAAATTTTATGTACCTTCATAATTTACATTATCTTTTACATATTTTCCATTGTATGCATGTTTCATTCTTACCTTGCGCAAGTCTTTATGAAGCGCCTCACACATGCGTTCCGCCTCGGTCTCCAGCATATTTATGACCTGCTGTAACTGTTCCTTCCTCCATGACAGCTGACGAGTCTTTCCGCTACGAAAGTAAACTCGCTGCTTCGCTACAAGCTGCAATCAAACACAATATTTTTTTACTAAGCAAATCAAGAATATATGTTAAACTATGTCCATTTAAAAATGTAAAAGGTCTAGTGAAGCAATCACATGATGATTCACAAGATGAAGTTATTCTATGGGCAGAAGTTTCCCTATGACTATAGCTTTTTTCAACATATTCATAGATTTGCCAACCACTTTGCACAGCACGGCAAGTTGCTCTTGGGGCTAACATAGACCCCTGAGCAGGTACATAAACCAGGTCATAAATGAATCCTGTCTCTTATAATGCATCAAGATGCTAAGAATTAATTATGATAGTTTGAAATCTAATTTGATTTTTCATAACATCCAATCATTTTAAAATCATCATTTGATTTATATATATTCATATCTATTTAGATTTATCTTAATGTGGTTTTTTTTTTTCAATTTCCATCTTATGTAGATGTAAAAGAAAGTTAAATGTTATCTCCTAAATCATAAACTAGGTTTGTCAAGTTATCATATATATAGTCTATATCAATATTATCAATCATGAATGCAATGTCCAAGGATGATCATGCATCTTATTTGTTTCAGGTCTGCACCTTAATTATACACTGGTATTCCGAGTGAAGCCTAAATTATATAGTATAAGAGTAAGTTCGTCCTGTCTTGTAATGGTACCGGTACCATGTTTCAGTTCAGTTGATATTTATCTTTTTTATGACTGAATGAACTTGAATGTCTACATCCTATAAAATGCGCCACAGATTTCAAGTATCATCTATCTGTATCTCTAATGTAATCTGTAGAGGTTTATAAGCACATGAGAAGACGGTAAACATTTCAAATCAGGCTTTGAGAGCTAAAATTGACATTGCCATATTTGAGGTACTCTACATGTAAAAGTGGCATATTTGAAAATTTAAGTAAAAGTTTAACACCAAACCAATGAAACTCAAATTTAAAACACGTACAGGGTTCAAGGTTTCAGCTAGCTAGCCTGGGTACCTAGAGCATCAATCACACTGTTTGGCCATACACACAATCCGTGAATTTTACCAATGATGTGAACTCCCTGTTGTAGAGGTCACTAAATTTCATGTCATATGTAAAATTCACGGATAATGTGTCTGGCCGGTTTTAGTTATTGGTACTCTAGCCCAGGCCTTAAAGATGATGCTCAGCCCAAAAAATATTTGTTCTGTTATGTGCAGCACAATGTTACATCTGACGAAAATCATCCGGTTTACATTTTTCGCCTTCATGTGTTTTTGATGCATTTATAAGCAGCCTTTTATTGTGTGATATTTAAATTGCACTACTTAGTTTAATTACACTGTTGAAATGAAAAAAATTTCAGAATGTACAGAACATATCATATTGCTTCTCTGCAAGTACTTAATACATAGAGCTATATAGAGCTACATGTATCTATATAGCGCAAGTGCTCACGTTATGGGCACATCCATTGTAGGGTTGATTATTACGTATATATCCACGGGAACGCACACATTTGACGTAATAACAGAACGTAGTAAGAGATGACAATCTAGAGAATAATTGGCTATATGGTTACTTAATGAAACAATACGTTCAGATGTATAGATTTGCTCATAAACATTAATTAGTAACTATAATTCAGGCAAACTATTAGGGAACGATCATAAAATAATGATACCGGGGGGGGGGGTCGTCCAAAAAGGTCGGGGGTCGCTGAACTTTTTATCATGCTGGGGTAATATACTTTTTTTCAAATATTTTCTGGACACCCCCCGGATCGTTATTTATGGTTGTTCCCTTAGTGGTGTATTCAAATGGGGAGACATTTTACGGTAGTCACAGCAGCACCTCGTGGGGGGTCGCTGAACTTTTTTATCACGCTACAGTATACTTTTTCAAATATTTTCTTTTAGCAATGCAATGACTATATAGAGGACTTTTTCTTTAGCGGGTGGTGGTGGTGGTGGGGGGGGGTCACTCAACTTTTTAAAATGTTGATGGGGGGGGGGGTCGGTTAACTTTTTCTTCGAGCCCCCAAAAATGGACACCCCCCCCGACGGATCGTTATTTATGGTTGTTCCCTTAGTGGTGTATTCAAATGGGGAGACATTTTACGGTAGTCACAGCAGCACCTCGTGGGGGGTCGCTGAACTTTTTTATCACGCTACAGTATACTTTTTCAAATATTTTCTTTTAGCAATGCAATGACTATATAGAGGACTTTTTTTCTTTTAGCGGGTGGTGGTGGTGGTGGGGGGTCACTCAACTTTTTAAAATGTTGATGGGTGGGGGGCTGTTAACTTTTTCTTCGAGCCCCCAAAATGGATACCCCGGATCGTTATTTATGGTTGTTCCCTTAGAGGTGTATTCAAATGGGGAGACATTTTACGGTAGTCACAGCAGCACCTCGTGAACTGCCCATAACGTAAGGAATATTTCACACATCCATCAAAATATTTTTTTAAAAATATAATACTCATTGGACGAATTTAGTACTGAATCATTGATAAAAGATAGAACATGAACTATACTTTAACGATCTGTTAAAATATCATATTTGTATTCATTATTTATGAAGGAAATTACATAGTGGGACGTTTCGGAAAACTGCCCATAACGTGAGCATTTCCTCTACTTGTTTGGCCACTGAGCATAACCTTGAACTCAATAATATTGGCGAAAATTGTGATGAATCTATAGTCAGCAACTGCTGACAAAGACATTTATGTCACAGAGCCCTCTATTTTTATATTCGTGCTTCTGGACTAGATCGACTAACAATTATTAGTCCTATACACAGGAGCAATTTATAGAGTGATATATTGCTGTTTTGCTCGTTCAAACAAACCTGAACAAACCAAATCTCTATAAATTGCTCCTGTGGTCCTACATAGTTCTGTATATCAGCCATAATTGATTTAGATCTATGACCATCATCTATATTTTCTTACAAATTAAATTTGTCACGCCAAAAATAGAATGGGCCAATTATGTGTGATATTGGTGTGATAATTTACAATGAATGTTTGTCTCAAAATATCAAAACTAACACTGTTACATAAGTGCATATAACTTCTGTCATATTTGAAGTGTCAAATTATGGAACACCTAGTCCAAAGTCTCAAGAATACAGTGTATTATCGACCACTAATTGGTCATATTAACGCAATTTAAAAACCTTTAAATAAAGCGCATTACTATTCAATAACATCATGTGTTTAATGATAGCTAATTACTTACTTCTGAATAGTCTGCCATCCTCTGCAAAGTAAGGCCACTAATATTTAAACTTGTTTTGTAAAAAGTACTTTTAGCAGCTCAACCGGACTAACCCGCTAGTGACCCGATGCACAAAGTGTAAAGGTCACGACTTCCTGCTATTGTATTCATACAATTATGTTAATTGGGTATTTATCTAATCATCTAATATATAAATATAAAACAAAAATAGAGATTAATGCTGCTGCCTGTGTTTCTAGACTAAGTGTGAAATATTTATTTAAACCACTGGTTTTGCGCATATGTTTTACATAGAAAAGGGGTTAGCTCTAACCTGCACTACTTTCCACATGACAACAAACCAGGTGCGTCCACGTTTCATTCAGAAATCAATGACAACATGGCAGCTTCCATGCAAACAGTTTTTGTAATTCAATTATTGGCAAATATATTGATATTTAGCGGAATTTTACCTTCCGGTCATGCTAAAACACACTTTTATCATTTTAAGCCTAATGACATTTTAGCTGCCACTAAGAGTAGTTGCCTATTTTTAATTGATAAGTCTGCAGAAATGGCTGAAGATTCCAAGCTCCTGGACCTTCTGGATTCTATGGAAGTCACATACAAAGATGAAGAAAACATTCATGTGGGTATTACGGATGTTGAAAATTTCACATGGCCCTCTGGTAAAGAACTGTTATGGAAAATTACAGATATTCCAGAAAAGTACAAAAACAAGAACATCATATTTTTCTCTCAGCATAAACCTGACAGAACATGTCTGTATCGTCCACACCACCTGCATAATGAACCTATGGCTGAATATTTTGGAGGGCCAATAAACATTGATACAGTCACTCAGTTTGTTAATAATCGTTGCCATGCATTCCGTAAGCCAGGAGGATCTCTCTCTCCAGAAGGCATGCATAGGAAATATATCCTTGAAAATGTGTTTCGAATGAAGGAGGTATCAAAAATGAATATGGGAAATATTTTTAGTACTTACAATAATCCTCTAAACCAAAGTGTAGTCTTTAATAAACGTCATGACTTTGAATTAGATTCTGATGACGCTGGTGTCTGTGATAATGAAATGTGTGCTAAAGAGTCAAATCAAAATTTCTTTCAAAAAACATCAATCGCTGAATGTGAAAAAATAAAAATGCCAATATCAAAAGAAGACTTCTTTAATGATTATCTTAAAAAATCAAAACCAGTTATCTTAGAAGGTGCTGTGAAACATTGGGATGCTTTTACCAAATGGACGAATGAATTCTTAAGAAAGGAATTTGGTCCTAAAGATGTTCATGTAAAACTTACACCTGGTGGCGATTTTGAAGGTGTGGAACCAGTCAATATTTGGGAGAACTATCAGAATTTTTATATTCCAGATGAAGTTCGTCGAGCACTTAAATATCCAGACCTTGTTGTAGTCCGTCCAGCAGGCATTAGCATGAAATTTTCTGAATTTCTAGATCTTATTGAGTGGGCTTCAAATCAACCAGAAAGAAATGTATCAGCATATTTAGAATATACTTCTATAAAAGAATATTTTTCATCTCTGGAAGGTGACTTAGAAGAATTTGAGTTTGTGAAAGATTTGCTCTTATTGAAACATCTCAACATATGGTTGAGCGATGGTAACACAATTGGAAAACTGCACTTTGATGCGTATGATAACTTCCTAAGCCAGGTAATTTATGAAGGTTTTCCAGCAAATTCAGTGCCGACGTAAGTGAGTTATGATATAGATCTAAATGTTATATATTTAGTGAACTACATGTATCTGGCTATAAGGTAAACAGAACACTAACAACTTGTATTGCACATATTCCTGATTTTTTGTTTATTATTTATAGCTCAGTGGGACAAAGGAAGTTATTCTTTTTGAGCCATTCCAAAATGACTTATTATATGAAGGACACATAGCTCAGGCCACTCTTAGTTACAACAAAACTGGCCATCGGTTTCGGCGATATAAGCTCGAAGAAAGTACATCTATGGTCATGTCTCCAGTGGACATGAGAAATCCTAACTTTGAGGTAACATTTTGAAATGGGAAAATATTGAACATAAAAGTTGTAAAAGTCCACGTTAAATATATGGGTACATATACTAATTTCCACCTGAATACTTTCAGTATAAAATTATGGACCAATGCAAAGTTGTAAGCCTTCGCAATTGCTCTATTTCAGAGATTCCCGGAGTTCGCGTATGCAACACCATTGAACTGTACCATAGCAGAGGGAGATGTCCTGTATATGCCATCCTTTTGGTGGCATGAAGTGAAATCACTACCAAATTCAGTGGAAAAAAGGAATCTAGCTATTAATTATTGGTATGAACCATTCCTAACTAGAGATTTCCCCTGCCCAGAATGTGAAATGGATGTGAATCCAGCGTATACGCATTTGTTGTAGTTTTAAAACCTATATTTTTAAATGTGCAAGGAGTGAAAACTTACAATGCATTCCATATGCCTATATTTACATAAACTTCAGTCAGTATTTCACAAATTTTCACAACTGTTGATTTGAGCTTTTTTGGTGTGTGTTTTTTCTATATATAATCGGACAATTCTGTAAACACAAATATATTTTACAAAAAAAAAATAAAAATAAAAATTCAAATGCATTTTGATGGCGACTAGCATTTGAACATGATGAAAATTGTGTTTAAGTTGCACGTTTAATAAAAAAATACATATTGTCAAAGTTCTGTTTTTTTTTATCAAAACAAATAATTTCTTTTACATTAATTATAACTTATCAGAACTACTGAGAAAATATTGTATGACCTTTTTATTTTTTGTCACTAATCACAAATTACAAGTAAAATTAAACCAAATTAATAAAAAAATAAAGGATGCTGACATGTTTATTTTTGTTAACCTTAAAAATCACTCATGCCAGCATCATTTTACTTCATAGCAAGTTTCCATGCAACATTTAGCATAACAAAATCTATTAAAATTAACACAAGACGCAAAGAAAAAAAAAGTACACCAAACTTGGTGGGCATTCACAAACTGAAAATAACAATTAGTAAAATTCAATCAAAATCCAGTAAGCTTTACAACACTATCAGCGCAAAAATAATACATCTCCAGCAACATTATTTTTTTAATACGTTTTTATGACTTGATTTCATGTTGCTAAAAGATATGAGCTGTTAACTGGAAGTAATGAACACAAAATGATTCCATTTTCAATGTACAAATAAAATTGAAAGCTAAGAACTACGTCATTATTACTTCTATAACTGCACTTCAGATTTACATAAGCAAGCAAGAAAAATCCAATTTTTACGGATTTGTTTCACTGTAACATTATAGATGTGGTCATCGTAATTTCGACACACATTTTCAAACTGACACATCCGTTATTTTATGTGCTGGTGTAAAAACGTATTGAAATGTCCGTGCCAACATCTAATCAAATCAATTTGTAAGAACTTGTATATATCCTGATCGTTAATCTTGCAACAAAACTGACAAATGCGGTCACTAAATACAGAACTAGTAACTGCCCCCAAATACCTTTGATTACCAGTTTATATGTATATATTAGAATGTATATATCTACAATTTTACACTTTTTTTTGTTTAGGTCGAATAGGTGTATTTACAGAAACTGCTAATCTCTACATAATTCTTTGAAGTTAGTCAAATGAGGAAATCCATACTTTTAACAATTACATCTTGTTAAGACTAAAGCACATACAAATTTTTTACCACACATTACAGGAATGACTCCATCCCTATGAAATAAATAATCAAGTGAAAGCATGCAAGGTTTGTAGCACAAAAACAGGAACATCAAACCTGCAGTCTAATATCTTAACTAACACACACATAAAATTATTCAGCAAGGTTTACAGCTAGTTATGGCAGAGCGCAATATTACAAAATGCCCCAAATATTATGACTTAGCATCTCACATATATGAACACACAACAGTGACGCATACACATAATTATAACTGGCTAAAATAATGAAAGATCACACTTTTATGCTTACACTACCATTTACACAAATTTGACTTTTTTTCTAAATAAGAAAAATTACTTCATAGAAATATATTATCACACTTGACTTAAGTCCTACTCTCTGGAATAGTGGATACAACCTTTTATTAATAGCTAAAAATAATTGCTTCTTTGAATATCAAAATATAGAATATGCATCAATGAAAGATGGTCATTCTCAACAAAAATTTTGCACACAATCGTAAATTCAGCACAAAATCTCAACGATCACATTAAATACATTTTCACATCACTAAGAAATCCTAACTAAGTATGACTATAAACCATTAATTCAATTTAACGTGCAAATCTAACATAAAAACGGTGCTTTGACACAATTGAGTACACATAAATAAGGACAGATTAAAACTACATGAACAACCAATTCACATTTGCCACAAACAGTATTGGTGACAAACCAAATAAAAATAACTAAAATATGCTTATTAACAACATGGATAACAAAATTATAATAAATACATTGTTGAATGAACACAATTAAAAAAATTACATCTAAGGATATTTGTTCCAGTCCTTAAAGTACAAAGTCACTGAGCAACAAAATAATGTAGAATCCCATAGGTTCAGTTCTATGTGAAAAATAGACGTTATGAATCTTAATATCAAAAATATAATCTCCACAGTAATTATTTGGAGTAAGGCATATACATGTATATAGATATTTACTAATGATCATCCAAGACTGGCAGTGTCATATTTGTAGAATTGTTCCAAAAATGGACACAAGTCATAATCAGCTTTTTTTGGGTCAAAATATTAATTAGATGCAGACAAGAATACTTTTTTTAGCATCCAGTAAAAGAAAGATTTAAAGTGTATTTAGTTGTAAAAAAACTCACAACAAATGTAAGCATTCTCACAAATTGAAGCAAGAATATTACCCAACACCAACTGATCAAAGTTTGAGTGACCTTGGTTTAATGTGATTGAAGAAATGACGAGCCGCTTCTGTCATTTCCAGTTGATCCCTAGTTTTGCCACAGACTACAACCTCAAAACCTTCACTCAACTGAAAAACATAATATTGATAAATTTTAGAACTTCAAAATAATAACAAGCTAATCTTACAAAATTGTTCAATTTTTGTTTAAAAATTGATTAAAAAAATAGAAATTGTTTTACCTTAGTAAGGCAGGCACTCAATTTACTTGGAGTCTCTTCAAAACGGATCTGCTGCTTAACCTTAGAAGTATTCAGCTGTTGCTGCTGAAAAAAGAAAGTGCATAAACATTAGCGCAGTACTACATCAAATACCTTGATATCATGTAAATGTAAATGTGGCAATTCACGGTTATCGTGCTCTAGCGACTTTACATATCTACACAGGTTATTGGCATCCTTGTCACACTATATATCCTTCTCAACTCCCTGGGGTGCATACAGCACATCGCTACCGTGCTAATCAATCACATTTTTCGGGGAGCATACAGCACATCGCTACCGTAGCTCAGTCGTGCTAATCACTCACATTAGCGTTCACTCGCCTGACCTGTACCTATTTAACGTGTAGGTACCACGGAGCAGTGTGCAACCTGTTAGACGTAGGTTTGCTCAACACCCACAATCAGACCCGACCGGGAATCAAACCCATGACCCTTCTGGTCACAAGTCCAACTCCCTATCTACTCGGCCTCGGAAGCACACGAGATTCAATGATTCAAACTGCAGATGTGCAGTAAATACATTGAAAGATTTATAATATACCGCAAACAATCTGATGATGCCAGTGAAACTACTTCTCATATATGACGAGGTTGACTGAAGTAAAACGATTTCATAATAATAAATGTAGGCTGAATAAATCAAATTGCACTTTTTCAAAATACTTACAGTTCTGGCTTTCTTTCTTGGTGTGATTCTCAACCCAGTCGTGCTGGTAACTGGGTAGTTAAACGCATCATTTAGGTTGAAGCTTTGGTCATCATGAAGGGTTTCCTTGATGATTGATGGCGGAGAAAATACGATACTTTGGTCGCCAATCAGACTTTTACTCTGGAAAGTTAATTACAAAGTTTTTAAGAATCAGACATGAAGCGAATGATTGTCTAAATGCCAATGTAATATCATCAAATAAAATATTCAAATATAAATCAGCTTTGTATCCGATATCAGTAACTTTGAAACTTCATATTCAATAGTAGCAGTGTAATAATACTGTTGAGTAAAACGATATAGTCATAAACTGCTGCAAAAATGATACAATTTTGTTCAATATCAATATTATCATCTCCATATAAAATTACATCCACACAGTACACTAAAATTCATGACTATATTCTTGAAAGTGAGAGATTCATAATTGAAATTGTAACTGAATAATAGTAATTTAATTTGAGTAATATTCATTTGTCATAATTTTCAATTTTAGACAATTATTTATGTCTATTCATGTTTATATAAAAATCCTCCAACTATTGATGTAATAATATACTTTTACATATCTATGTCATAACTACTAATTATACTTTATAAGCACGTGAGATCTACAATTCTTTCATCTTCTTGTGTGAAAGAGGCTCAAGTCACATTTTGACCATGCCTAATCCTTTTTCATTTTTGAAATAAAATATGTTTAAACCAAGTAAAGATGATAATCAGCATCAGGATACTTCTAATGTAAATTTCCAAACAACCCACTTTAAATATGACAAAAAGTGCAACATTTACCGGTGTTTCTGGCATGACTAAGGAGTCTCCAATCTGTATATCACCTGGCGTTGACCACTTACTACCAAGAGATTTTCTTACTTTTTTGGAAGGGGGCCCATGATTCTAAAACAACATAATACAATAAAAATGCTATCTTTAACATGCAAAATAACCAAAACAATATTCACTAAAACCAGTTTATGAAGTAGAATAATAAAAAAAATCTTTAAAAAATAACAATCTAACACACACACACCTCTTTGTCATGAAGCTTCCTTTTGTGACCTTCATACCCTGAATCAAACCTCTCCTTCTTAACAGGAACATAACTAGTGAACGGCATCTGTTCACTGATAACCTCGTCAAGATCTGCAACAAGCTGTCCTGGTGTTTCATGCTGAAATAAAAAAAATTAAAGTATCAGCAGATCTTCTCTATTAGAATATTACTTTGTACACAAAATCACTTCAAAATGATAAGCAAAGATGCTACAGAAAAAACACCTCTCACCAAGTTTCGGACAGCACCACCTCTTTTCTCTAATTCAGCCAATGCATTTTTAAATGGAGTTGGAGTTCGTGGTGTAGCATCAAGGATGGATCTTCTGATTTTTGGAGTTCTCAAAGATTTCTTACTATCATGAGAATCACTGAAAAAAGTCATGCATACATAAAACGAAGATAAAAAGCTAACAGGGTAGTCACAGGATTTTTATTTCCATTTTCTCTCATTCAACTGTAATTTTCCCGTATTACTGCAAACCAAAAAAGAACAGAAAATCCATGAAACTAGATGGGTTATTTTTTAGGCTAAAAAAATTCAATAGGAGACCTCCAACCACCCCTTAGGCTTATAGACGCACCTAGTCCACCAAATTCAAGCTATGATCTTTCTTAGTGAGCCAAACTAAAATTTGGAGAGAAAGTATGCAGTGTTACGGTCACTTTTGTCTCTCAGAAAAGATACATTCTTGGAACAGTCAGTTAATAAGAACCATGCTTTTATACAGACTTCTAAGCAGTGACCGATCCTTGATTTCCCCCCTCACAAAATCGAATTCCCAGAATTTCACCCTCAAATCAAATTCACGATTTTTTTTTCTCCAGGGACTGTATTATTGTTACTTTCCCTCAATTTCCCTGATCCGTGGATACCATGAGACAAAGTCTGTGTTGACTGAACTTGACTGAATACAACACATTATGTGACATTGTGACAATAAGGCATGAAAATGTGGAATGTCACATGCCTTAGCAGATGTCATATACTTGCCAAAGATATAATTCAGTGGATTTAGATCTATCCCTTAATACCATTTAGTAAAATATGTGAAACTGGACGAGCTACAATCACACTGCAACTATACGAAAATTTATCAAAATATAAAGGCACTAAAATGTTTACCCATCTTCCATTTTGATGTCACAATTGCTATCTGTGCGGTGTTCTGGAGTGGCCTTCTCAGGCTGTTTGCATACTGGCGTGGACGTGAGGTTATGAACTGGTGGGTTACCATGAACATCTGGACTGTTCAAAAATGCAGATGGCGAGAATGGAAGGCACTGAAAAAGGAAGTTAACGGTTTTACTATATAGACTTAAATCTCTTCGATGTTATCTCCATACAGCTTTGTCAAAAAAAAAATATTATTGGATGAACATGAAAAGATAATTCATATCAGTATATTTTACTTCTACTTCCTATCGATCAAGTTTAACCCATGGTCTACGAGCCATTTCATTGGTCTGACAGAAGAAAAAAAAAGACGTCTACAAAGTTCGACATTTTTTTACGATTCAACACCCACGTTAAAACTTTTTCTACAGCCTTTCTATTATAAATTTGTATTTCTTGACGGAAATCGGCATGTCTTTCTTTAAAATAACATCAATACCCTGCTTATTTGCACCACAATTTACATTAGTATGTGAAGTTTATTCCCTTTTGTTTGACATACAGAAATCACAGGTGATATCAAGCAGCCTTTCAATATGAAAAGTTGATTGAAAAAAAGAGAGGCTATTTTCGCATCAAAATATCACCTTTCCTGGCCAGCGATCTGGTAGACTAGGGGTTAAATATTACATCAGTGCTACTACATTCTTAACTCATTCATACCGGCATACAGAAAACGTAAACAGGTAGTATAAACAGTAGCGCAGCGTCATTAAGACAGCTTTACGTCCAAGACAATAACTTCTCTGAGGTCTCCGTATATGTTTATTTCTTTACATAAATTGTACATGAGTATTCAGAATTGTAGTTTCTTATTTTTATGACCCAGTAATAGGAACATGGATATATTTCTCTAGAATATCTTCTAAACGTGTGGCTGTTGCCGGCCTCGATTAAAAATGACAGGTTCGAGATACACTTTAGAAAGACGAATTATCAAAACAATGCTGTGATTTGAGAAAGAACCTTTCTTCCATGACTTCATAATCGGTTTATAATTGATCCAACATGTGATCCTGCATACATATGGATGCCCCTGGGAACTGCTGTACGCCGATGATCTAGTCATTATTGCAAACACAAAACAAGAGTTACTGGATACGGTGCAGGTCTGGAAGGAGGGTATGGAGAAGGGACTCCGTGTGAACATGGGAAAAACCAAGTGTAACAGTATGATCTCTGGGTTACAGCTCGACAGACTGCAGAAGACTGGGAAACATCCCTGTGCTGTCTGTCTCGCGGGTACAGGTAGTAACTCCATCTACTGTGGAAAATGTGCCTGTTGGGTCCACAAGAAATGCAGTGGCATCAAAGGCCCTCTGAAAAATGACCCAAGTTACATATGTCCGAGATGTGCAGGTGCTGCCAGACCTGTTGATGGCAGGCCAGTCAAGGAGGTCACAGTAGGTGAGCATAAGCTGGAAGTTGTGTCAGAGTTCTGCTACTTGGGTGACATGCTATCCAGCGGTGGTGACTGTGAGCTAGCTGCTACCGTGAGATGCAGGACCGCATGGGGGAAGTTCCGTGAGCTCCTCCCGATACTCACAAACAAGCATCTCCCGCTGGTATCCAGAGGCAGAGTTTACTCCACTTGTGTACGTAGTGTGATGCTACAGTGTTCCGAAACCTGGGCTGTCTCCTCCAAGACCCTGAACCGTTTGAGAAGAAATGATCGAGCTATGATCCGATGGATCTGTCGTGTAAGGCCCCAGGATGATGTGAGCTCTGACTACCTCCTAGAAAAGCTTGGTATAAAGGACATCGAAGCTGTGCTTTGTGCGAGCAGGATGAGATGGCTTGGCCATGTAGAGCGAAGCACCGGCTGGATAGCCAGAGTGAGGAGTATAAGATCATGAGACGGAAAGCTCCAGACAGACCAAAGTTGACCTGGGATGAGCTGGTGAAACGCGACCGAGTTTCACTTGGCATGGAAGGAATGGACCCCGAGGACCGTCAAGCATGGAGGGGATGTCTAAGGTTACAACTAGGCAGCCAGGCCGCACCCTCTGCAGAGGATTAATTCAGGCCTGCCCAAATAAACGAATGATGATGATGATGATGATGATGATGATGATGATGATGATGATGATGATGTGAATTAAGGATGGGTATGTTATAGTAACGATGATAATCCATTTGTTTCACAAAGATTTCACTCTCAATCGATTTCACCATACTGCCATTGCCATGTGACAATTAGCCTTTATCACACGCCGCAATAATTCAATTAAAAAGAATAATCGCCTCATTCTGAATGAGTGGGTTTCCCCCTTCTTTTTGGTATGCAACATGTGGTTATAATAATCGAAAGTAGAGTATTTTGAGCTTGACTTTTGCAGTGTAAATCACATGGTTCTTGCACAGATATATATTCTTACAAATGATGCATTAATATTATGAAAACCATGCCCGGGAAACCATGCTTCACTTCCACAAAATTTACATCGAAATGTCAAGATAAGCCGTTTTTGTTGCCACAGGGTAGTCACAGGATTTTCATTTCCATTTTCCCTGATTCAATTCTAATTTTCCCTGATTTTTACGAACCAAGAAAGAACACAAAAACCATTAATCTGCAGCTAAATATATACAGTATTCACAGCAAATATCATAAAATCAATAATACCATCCTATTCCTTGAAAAATAGATTCTTGGAACAAATTCCTTGGAACAGTCAGTTAATCAGAACCTTGCTTTTGATAAAAAAGCTTTATATACAGAATTATAATCACTGACAGATTTTTTTTACTCATATAAAATTCCCTGATTTCTCCTGATTCCCCGAATCCATTATCATAACCTGTTGCCACTAGTCTGAATCCCAGGAGCATGACCCCCCTGTTTATATGTGAAAAAACGGCGATAATCAAGGGGACTTTTCTGAGCAAAATCGGA
>CM032663.1:22305864-22374468 GCA_019095985.1 Streblospio benedicti
GTACAGTTACTGTGTATAAATGAAAAGTGTGCCCTCATCATTATGTAGAACAAATCAATTACCTGATTACACATGCTATCAAGCTGTACAAGAGACATGCACAATGTAATTAATAAATAAAACACAAATAACTTTTTTAAAACCATTTTTATTAAAATATCAACATCTCCAACATCTTCATCAAATCATCATTAATATTTATCATCACGCTAAATGCCCGGGGATAAATGAAAATGTAAACAAAATCAACAAGCAGTATATAATGCAGCATAGTGACTGGGAAATTGCTGCCCACTCGTACGACTTAGCCCGTATTCATACGAGATTCATACAAAGAATACGAGCATACCACTCCAGCATTCGATAGTACGTTTTTCAAGCTTTCTGGCGGATATATTTTTTATAAATGATTTTACCGTACTTAAGAGATATTCGTGAACAATCGATGAAATGACTTGATAATTTTTCCTTCGTCGCCATCTTTTTTATTTGCCCGTACAATACGCATGCGCTGACAACTATTGCGATGTCAGAAAAGCTGCAGTTTATTAGTAATTTGACGTCGATGTGCGTAAAAAAATCGCATGTGTTTTAAAATTTAGTAGGCAATTACACAAAGTTCGTTGCTAAATAATTATTGCGCCATCTCATTGGCTAACAGATGGCGCAACTACCAATAATATTTAACGTTTCATTCGTTTCATTCGGCTAATTTATTGCGCCATCTCATTGGCTAACAGATGGCGCAACTACCAATAATATTTAACGTTTCATTCGACTGACGACGCTAATCAATGGCTCATTATCATAATTTATGCATATGTATGCAGGTTGCAGAGAATCAGCCTTAATCAATCGCGCATGGCTGTTGCATATTGTTAACATAGCCCTTTCGATAAACGATATGTTAGCAGACAGGTAGGGCGATAATAAAGAGCAATTTTGTCGTCTTGATCTGGGGAGTAATCGATAGATTTCTTAAAATATTTACAATATTATGGTCTCAAAGTGTGATAATAAGAATCACCATCAATACTTTGAATAATGGAACCTTTTAAGTGCAACCGGCTGATGCAGGTAACAATATATTTTGATTTTTTGATGTAGTTGAACTTTATTCTGCTGGTGTACCCTGATTTCCGGGTAAAACGCAGTATGTTGCTTTATTACTAGTGAAAATCAAGCGTTTAAAGTATGCAATCACGGTCTCATTTTCTCCTATGAAGTTAGAATTGGCCACGAACAAATGGAGAATAAAATACATATATCACAACAACGACATTACTATATTTATTTCTTAGTGATGATAAAGATTAAATGTTGTAAAATTAAAGAACTGCCAAATTTTCGGTCCTGACGTGTAATTCAATACGATTTCCACCAAAAACAAAAATCTCGAAAAATCTCGTCTAATAGAAACATATATAAATCTACGTTGAAGCAACCTCTCTACCCTCCGCCCCCCAACCTCACTGGAACAGTCAGTTAATCAGAACCTTGCTTTTGATAAAAGCTTTATATACAGAATTATAATCACTGACAGATTTTTTTACTCATATAAAATTCCCTGATTTCTCCCTGATTCCCCCCCTGTTTATATGTGAAAAACGGCGATAATCCAAGGGACTTTTCTGAGCAAAATCGGACGTAAATTTGTCCCTTGCAGAACATTACGGTACGAATGGGTTAATTTCAGGGCTCTACGTTAAGGATTGTCCTGTTGTCCTGGACAACCATTTTTAAAATCAGGACAACCAAAAGTTGGAGGTTGGCTGTCCTGTGGGACAACCAATTTCAAATTTCAAAATAAAAGTATTGCAAGATGTGCATTTCAAAACCCTGTCTCACCTAAATTGAATCGAGGATTTTTTTCATTCCCCAATGTATCACATAACATTTGCATTTTCTTATCTTTCCGAAGTTATCTATGACAAGTTTCAAAACTTTCAGCACTCCTATGGTATGGTATTCTATTTACAAAAAATCATTAAAATACTTAAATTTTCATTCCTACAAATATTATAGGGCTTTTGTTTGAAGGCTGGAGAAGTTTCTAAAATAAATTATGTGTAAATATTACAACATAACTTGAGCTTTTTAGATGACAAAATTTTGAACCGTACAATTGACATGAGGATAAAAATCGACTTGCATATTTCATGAATGCGATGCAAATTTTTTATTTTTGTATAAAATTTGTTCACGAGAAAAGATTCATTAAGTGTAAAAATAATTTTGTTTGTTTTTTCTTAACATTATGATTGATATAATAATAAAATAAGCTATATAATCTAAGACGCTATATCTGTATAGCATAAAACTGAGCACAAAAATAAGGACAACCTCACGGTAAGTTAGGACAACCAAAAATTTGATGCTGGTTGTCCTGTGGGCAACCTCTAGCCAGAGTTAACGTAGAGCCCTGAATTTAAGAATTTTAGTCAATTTTTCTTATCCAGGCTATATTATCTAGTAACCTTGATAGGTGATCTTATTGGAGTCACAGGATGGTTGGTGATGTTTTGCTGTGGTGGAGTGTGCATCTCAATACTTCGATGTTCAAGCTTTGGAGTGAGAAGCACCGACGATGCCATTGGCTCTTCCTACATAAAAAATATATAAAATTTAATTTCTTCAAAGATTTTCATTAAGTATAGAGAAAGAATTGCTATTCACTAATTGAATTTTCAAAATACAAGCTCATATAGCCCTTTAAGGACAATCCTGAAAGATCATAATTAGTAACAGGAAACATTGCACAAAAGAAAACTTCCCTTTCTCAGCATTAATGTTGATAACTTATTGCTAACTACCTTTACTTTAACCTCTTTGTTAGATGCATCGCTTCTATTCAGACTTCTGTCTGTCCTTCTCTGGTGTTTGCTGTGTTTAAGGATTGGAGGCGTGGACAGTTTGGATGTCACAGTTGGAGACGTAAGAGGAACCGAAGATGGTTCTTGTTTCATGCCTTGGATGGCATTACCATCAAAGCAAATATCTAAAATTAGAAAAAAAAAAATCTTTTTACATAGAATAGATATGTAACCATTACCTGTTGAAATCCGAGCACAAAGTCATCTTTTACAGGCGGGTTAGCCACTGATGATTGTAATGTTAATGCTGACGAGAATAAAGCCTAAACCAAGTTCAAATTTACCAAGACGGGCATCTGATTTAAACAATCACAGCAGAATTCAGAGAAGGTAAATTTGAGCTTAATTTTTTTAAAGGATTGAATAGTAGCACCATTTATTATAGAAACCAACGAGATATGTGATTATGAGAAAAAAAAATTAATACCTGCTTTTTCCTTTTCCATCTTTTCAAATTTTATTGGTGTTACACCGGGATCAACACCAGAACCACACAGCAGGTCGAATGTGGTCATGTCAGTGAATGGTGAGTCATTAGTCAACAGACTGTCCACCATTTCTGGAATGCTGCCTCTGGAAACAGGTAATTGCAAGATATAATAATTGATTTCGATATTGAACTGAATTGCTCTCATACATCATGCTAGCTAGCCACACACAAAAATGATAATATTGAGAATATATAAAATATTTCAAGTTTGTATGAATAATTTGACATTGACTTTTAAAGGGCAATCACTAAACAGAATAAACACTTCAAGAGAGCACAGAACATTGACAAAGAATTGTACACAAGCATACAAGTGCCCAGGCAGTTCTAATACTTTACTATAGAGGCAATGAAAATGGAGGTTGTTTCCATGGGTTTTAAACTAAACTAAAATTAAAAAACAGAATTTTTGTTTGTGGAATGAACATGAAATGAACATGAAATGACGGAGAGCAGCTTCCATAGCTGGCATTTGAATAGTTGTCTACAGCATAAATTTACAATGAACAGAACATTCCTTTGAATATATCGAGTGAAATAATAAAATATTAGTACTAGAAACACAACTAGGAGTTTGTCAGAAGTAAAGGAACAAACAATAAAAATAGGTGTTGATAAATAGAGACGTTTTTATTTGGTGAAGACGTGTCACTGTGTAAAAATTTCGTCCATACGAAATATTTTTCAAATCAAAGCCGCCACTATGAAATTGCGTGAGCAATAACAAAAGTTCATAAAAAAAAATCATTCTATATTTTTCCATCCTCATAACTACGGTACTGACATCCGTACTCCGAAGAGTACAAAGCAGTACTCCTATTATTCAGACCCTTAAGTCTGTACGAATACGGCGACATCCATACAAACTGGCACGCCTACAACTTGATTGTTTTTTAATACAAAAGCATCGAGCAAAATTTTGTTTCAATGTTACTTATATCAAAATTGATGTGCATAATGGTGGCACGGTTACATACGCAGTATAAAGCCGTGACGCAACCCGTTTAAATTTTGGGGAAGTCGATCTCAATATTCACCCAATCACAAAGCCCACTGCCGAAATGTTCAGTGGGAATTCAAACATTAAACGTCAGTGTTGATTCTATGATTTTCTAAAAAGGCCCATTGTCCTCAAAAATGTGTGCCAACGGCACAAAAAAATGAGCCGTTTTTTGTGTAACCTCTCAAGATAAATGTTATGACATTAGAGTTTTAAATGTAATTGTTTCATCCTTAAAGTTATTTATTATTACTAATTTTATTATATATTAATTAATTATTAAAAAAAAAAATATATATATATATATAACTGATCATAACTGAGCACATTTTTTACAGTGTTGATCTAACGCTGAAATCTATCTTGATATTGGGCAGTATCTCGCATGCACACCAATACTAATGAGCCATTCCTGCGTATCGCTTTTCCCCTTCTCAACAGTAGATATTTGGCCATTTAAACACCGATAACAGGTGGTTTTAAGCTATATACATCTTACATAAAAACTTTGTACGGTGCATGAGAAGTCTGAAGATGAACATTTTGTTGCGTCGTTTGAAAACTTTTGTATCTGTGTTTGTTTTGACGCCCTCCATAGTTGATTAAATGACACCAAGAACATCTTTCTAGGTGCCAATGACGAAATTTGTTTATAATATGTGTCATGACTGTCCTGTGAAGCAACTTGGGATGACTTTCGTTTGAAAATGGAAATGGCTCTAGAATCAACACTGAACGTATGATCTCACTAGATAATTAAGAAAAACAGAAAAACCGATTTTGTTTTTGACGCAAGTCTAACCCTTGGACTTGTAAAGAGAGTGGGAAAGATCAAACAGTGAAAACCGATGATGCATGGTGGACGCTGTAGTAAAATGAGGATGCCTTCTACCAGAATTCATTGCGTCAAGACACAGGACTATTTACACCACTGAGGAATTACAAACAAAGTTAATACTAAAACAAATCTATGTCTACAGGGTTAGGACATTGACTACCTGATAGGAGACGGAGAGAAGATTCCAGAGTCGCTGTGACTGACCCACCTCATTGGAGACTGGTACTTAAGATTAGAGTGTGCTTGCTGTTGTGTCGAAATATGTGACTGGGGACTTGTCTCTGGGTATTCACCCCAGGACTGCTGGCTATTGGAGCTGGGTGGACGGGAGAATGTGGAGGCCATGCCCATTGCTGGAAGAATATATAAATCTTTACTTACTAGGTAATAGTCACTGATGCCTTCTATTGCAGACTAGAATAAAACTAAACAAGGATTAATTAAATTTACAAAGATGGGAGTTTCAATGATTCACCCAAACTCAATGAGGGTTAATCAGACATCCATTGTTGTAAATTTCAGCTTCTTTTCGGCATTATTTAATCTAAGGAGCAAGAATAGCAACATTCACACGTTAAGGCAGTAATAGGTTTAAGTGACTGTATACTGTGCATCTGCATTATACAACAAATCTAGACAATTCACTTAACATGGACAGAGGTAAATAATGCAAGTAAGCCGTCATCACTGTATATCATATTCTGAATAACATTTACACACACTATCACGGTTTGATGTACACAATATATTTGAATATGAAAAAAGAAGACTGAAACCTATTTGAATTAATCCACTTACAATGAGCTTGTAAATTTCTGTTATGAACAACTACTGAGCCAGGTCCTGTCCGTTGCACAAGATTGTGGTGCTGGAAAAAATCCAGACATAAAAATCTTGTAAAAACGTTAATTCCACATTACCTGTGAACTTTAGTAGTGCTCAGACGATAAATCATTTATACCGATTCATCATCGTTCAGCAGACAACCAGCGATTATCGATGGCTTTTCATAAATATTGATGGTTTTGTCATTTGAAATATTTAAAATTAGTATTAGTTTTATCCAGGCGCAATAATAGTTTAGCATCACGCTATTGGGATCCTTTTCAGTCGTTGCTTTGAAACATACTAAATGCTGCAATGCAACAAGCTTCGTTTAGGACGCACCCTTATGAATCTATTAACAATATGGCATACTTTGAACTAGATTTTGATAATCGATGGTCATTGTCATTTGAAAGTACGATTCCGAACACTACTATAGACAGGTTGACACAACATATGTAGAATCGACCAGCCAGCCTTGCTTTGACGGGGCCACATGGTGGCTCACCAAGTGAGACTGGAATCATACAGTGTCAATGTTTGTCTTTTTTTTACCAGAAAGTTGGTATAGGCAGCTGATTGGCCGACTGTATCATGTGACATAGTTCAGAGGTCATTTTAGTGCCTAAAACATCTGCATATGAAACGCACAAATGCCCAAAGGTTATCTACATTCAAAACAGCATGTAAGAGAAATGTGGCACACGTTATTGTTTGGAGGGTTGATGTTTTAATGAACACGTTGAACGCACCACGTTTTGCGTTGGTGGCCCTGTATTCTCTGAAGCCTGCAGTCATTAACATTATTGTAAACAAGCCAGATATTTTATTGATGGTCTGAATTCTAGGCAATTTAGTATATACGTGTATTATTAGTGCATATACAATGTGTCTAATAAAATAGATGGTAATCAAAATGCTATGGGATCATTTATAACACCTGGATATGGAATCCAATCGACGTTATAAAGACGGGAAGAATCGAATCGGTGGTCTGTAAATAAAGCCATGCGCTCGTACAACGTATCGAGCAAAGTCTATAATGGTGTGCTACCAAACAAACGCACAGCTCGCTGTACATTGGTCTGTGTTGCGCGAGACTACAACATATGAAGCTATTTTAAAGAATATCATTAGAATTATCACTTATTTCAAGCCACATACTGAGAGGAGGTAGTCATGGATGTCTACGGTTACTGGGTAGAAAAAAACCTTTAAAAAAGGCTAAAAATTGCACAGATGAATGTCAATGAGATGTCCGAATAATTGTTGACAATCAAGTTGACATAAAGATTTGTTTTAGGCTGTAATAGTAGCAACTTTTACTCCTTAGCTCCTACTGGTCCAACAAAATAAATGGACCTTATTTAAGCAAATGCTTACCTGCGGGGTGTTGTCAAACAAATTAATAGGCTGCAAAGACTGCAAGTTGGACGCCTGACCAGTAGTTGCATAAGCAGCATTACCCGGTGGGTAAAACTGAGCCTGACGTAAAGCTTCTTGCTCCTCCTGCTCGTATTTCCTCTTCATGGTCGAGTTCCAATGGTTTTTTATAGCATTATCCGTCCTAAGTAAAAAATGAATGCACTCAGCAATAGCAAAAACATTTACATCTAAAAATGGGAGTGCATTGACACAAGAACAGTTGTATCTTTACTTGCTGCTTGAAATGCATACTAAAAAACATACCTTCCAGGAAGGTACTTGGCAATTTCTGCCCACCGGTTGCCTAGCTTTTTATGTAGCTGGTAAATGAGGCGATCTTCATCCTCTGACCAAGCACACTTTTTGATTTCTGGGTTGAGATGATTGTGCCACCTACAATCAAGGAATAACATTTTGTTCTGTGATGGATTGCACAGTTCTAGAGAATCGAGTAACACACTCACTATATTACAACAAAATTGAGGTTTACATGAGGTTTTGATAAAACTTCAAAATTACATTCTCTAATATTGGAACCCAACTTGTATTCCACCTTACCTTTCCCGACATTGTTTTCCGGTTCTTCCTTTCAGCTGCTTCGCTATCAAGGTCCATCTCTTAGGACCATATTGGTGAACTAGTTGCAGAACTTTCTCATCCTCTTCCTTGGTCCACGGTCCTTTCACAAGGTCAGGGTTTAATACCTGCCACATGAAAATTCCAGTTAGTAATAAAATACAAAGTCTTTGTTAACATCTTTCAATTGCAGGACGACTAATATAGTCAGATGTAGACTTTATATAATCAAAATCATAATCTGATATTACAGTTTATAACAAAATGCTGTTACTATTATACAAACATTGACAAACATTCTCTTATCTTGCAAAAAAAAAAAAAAAAATGAAATGAGCTTGAGGGAAATAATCTTAAATAAGCTATTACCTTTTGCCACCGATGTTGGCACTGAATATCACTACGGTCAGCAAAGTATGATGCGATCAATGACCAATTGGTGCTTCCTTGACTTTCAACTACTTTCTTCAGTCTGTCATCCTAACAACAGATTGTCAACATAGTTAAAGTACTCATTTACTCAGGGTCAGGATTAGGTGGAAAAGTGCTACTCGTCAGCAGGACGAGTAACCCTCAAATATCAATTCGTCCTCCAAAAAATGTACTCGTCCTCCTTGCACAAAGCTCTATATATCTATGCCAAATTGACCAGAATTGCTACTCGTCAAAAGGACGAGTTGCTACAACTTCTTACTCGTCCTCCACAAGTTTTTACTAGTCAATATGAGTGGACGAGTGACTAATCCTAACCCTGTTTACTGTGTCTAATTTATAAATTTATCAATTATGATCTATATAAAATGAACTTTTGTTACAGAAAAATATGCTCCCATCAAGATAATTCATAAGCACAATAAATGAAAAAGATATAAAATTAATTTGCTGTACCACAGCAAAAAACATCAGAAAAAAATGCAGGAAATTTGTAGTAGATGATTATAACATGCAACTAATACTAAAAAAAAATATGCAAGAAATTTCCAAAGGTCAGTAGCAAAAGTATCGCTAATCGAAAAAAAATTCACAATATCAATGACCGTGCAAATTTCTTGAAAGCGAAAGAACATAACTTCACAAGCATGTTACCCTCTGATTTGGGGTTGTGAGGGAATCCTCACTTCCATATGCTGATGTATCCTACATGTTGATACAACCATACAAAAAATAAATCAACTTGTCATCTTGTGTCATTGGCAAACACACAATGGCAGTTAATGCAACCAAAATTAATCTCGACTTTTATTAACAATGGATTGGAAGATGAATTTTATTTTTAAATGTATATTTCAAGCATAAATGTCGGCATATGCAAAAATATACCTCTTCCTTTGTCCAGCGTCCTTTGTTTATACATTTCTTACTACTGCCCCTGGATGAAAATGAGTCTTGATCGCAGTCAGAGTCTACTTCTTCATCACTGTCGAAACTCGAGCTTGTGTTTGGCAATCGGCGGCTACAATTTAAAAATCAATCCTCATCATCAGAACCTCAAAATTTAGATGCATCTTTATATTCTGATGTGTACAGTGATCCACGCCAATCTTGCTAAAATGACAACCATATACTACTATTAATTTTGAGTAAAATCCTATCTTTTTAAAGTCAAAATTGTTCTCCAGCTTTTCATGGTAGCATCATCAGGGCCAATTAGCAGACTGTCTGACAACATAACCAAACATGTGATGTCTGGTTATGTTCTCACAGCACATTAGCCCTGATGATTTTATCTTGATAAGATGAGAGAAATTTTGAAAGTTAGGATTTATCTCAAAATATATATTAGTAAGTAAATGAGAATCCAATGAATTTAGATGCATTGTGGGTCTTTTAAGATTGTGAAACTAACTGGGCTCTTCTGTCACTCAGCTCAGAAGATGGTCCCTGAACTGCTTTCATAGCTACAATCAAGTTCACTTCAAGTCACAAATTACAATGCGATGAATGCATTAAATTTTACAAACTTTCTTGCTTGAGCTGAACTCATCAACTAGTCCCAGCCATGTATTATACTAGCAGGATGAGTAATAATCTCAACTTAATCGTTGGTACGACTATCTTTTATCAAAGTGCAGCATGTAGCACGAGTAACATTTTTGAAAGATAACTTTTTTGCCACAATAGTTCTCTAGACTAGTCGACTAAACTTTGTCATTGATATCATGCACTGTATTGATAAAATTAGTGGACAGTCTTTACAGTTTTACCTTGTTGTAGGTGCCAGCATCAGTTAATAGTATGCAATATAGTACTTTATTTTCTCCCTAAACTATATATATATGAGGATCACACAGCATACAATTGTTTTAGCAAGGCCTGCTGGCAGGTCCTCCTAAATTTTAATGTGTAGATGTGCACAGGGCCAAGCAACGTCATTCAAACAATGCATTTAGGTTTTAAAATGTGTCAGAATGACAACGCACACATTAATCAACATTTAGGCTCCAATTAATGTTTTTAATTGTCTAAAATGAGTGTTTGTACATCAAATCTAGAATCCACTTGGTAATTAGCCCACATAATTTAACATTAATTACCATTGGAATATTTCTAAATAGAAGTAATTAATTTTGGCCATTAATTTTACAATTTAGATCTACACCAAAAGTACAACTTCTATTTTGCATATAAAACTTGTATTATTCTCGAAATATTAACTAATATAGAGACTTAAAAAGTTTTGAAACTAACTAAATCATAACTAAGTAAAGAGATAGACTACATAACATGTTACCTGGCAAACAATGCTCTCCTTACACCATCAATATCCATTGCTTACCAGTCAATATCTGGATGGTAAATTTCTACATAAAATACCAAACACAATTATCTCATTTTTAGCTACTACTGTAACCCTGGACATCAAGATAAAATGTCAAGATTATTAGAGACCACTTTTTCTTGCAAGCAACAATGACTGTGCTTAGCGCAATGTTTGGGACTTAAGATGTTCATAAGACTTGGCGGGGTGTGTTTTCCAAGTAAAATATAACGCTTATATACAATGCAGTAGCTTTAATAATCGTGGATTGCAATCAACAAGATATCATTATTTTATCTTATGGTATTGATTTAGGTTCATCATCGATTTAAAGCTGCATATTTTAGTGGCAAAATAGCGCAACATTTGGGAGCCAAAACTGTGGTGCGCAACTTCCTGAACATGTCAACATGAGGACATCCGGGAAGATGAAAAAATGAAAAGGTCCCTATGAAAAATAACATGTACACGATGTCTACGTGTAAATACTACGTTACCGTAGCATGCAACACTGAAAGTACTCACGGCCTAATTTTGTATAGCCTTCAAATGATACATCTACATAAAATATTAGGAGAAACATTGGCAAGTACTGACCCCCCAGTTTTAGTCGAAACATGGTTTTCTTGATGGAAATATTCCTCACCTGTAAAGTGGACGTGCAGCCATTATCTCATATATTTTTATCCTGATTTAAGCATGGTTCAACAGCTCATTAAAGTGCCGTTGGACTTCACGTGTTTTTAAGATAATCAAACGGCGCAATATAAGTATTATCCTTATTTTTTTTACAAAGAGATAACTATGTCTCTCGAATTTGCGCGCCTGTGTAAGATGGAGCCGGTTCGTGGCTTCTGATTGGTCAATGCTCTCGTAGTCACAAATCACGTGACATTATATTTTCTAAACAAAGGCACGTGGTGACAGGTGCTCTAGTCTTACTCACAAGGCGCTTTATGCATATGTACTATTTTATGACCTGTGTTCACTTTAAAACTCACATGAAAACCCACCCCATTATCAAACACCCAAGAAAAATTGTTTTTCGAGTGTTGTTGGGAGGTGATCACGAAGTTTGAAAACATATGTGTACAAAATATATATGTGTACAAATTATATACATGTACAATTATAATACGTTCTTCTGTATTTGTATTGTATTTGTAAGTTATTTCATGTATTGTAATTGTAATGTACTTGTAATGTAATGTAGTTGCACTGTACTTGTATTGTAGCTCATGTATTGCATTTTATGTATATCCATATGTATTTTGGTATTTTTTTTTTTTTTGTACTGTACTGCTCCCCATGGGGGGGCGGGCGCTTAATTGCTAAATAAAATTCTATGATTCTATGGTGGGGGTGGGGGTGCGTGTCAAAAGTTTGAATTTAAAAAGATTGGTAGTTTCAAATGTTCTGACCTTTTAGAGAGGGGGGGGGTGGCGGGTGAAATATTTGGATGGTCCCTATGGCATCAAATCTCCAGCACAGCACATTGGTGGGCACTTGAATGTGGATGTCGACATCCAGATCTGTGGAAAGCGATTGAAATATTTTATCAAAAACGAAAAAACTTCAAGTCTATTTTTTCTAATTTTCCTGTGGTTGGGGAGCATCTTCAGATTGCATATAAAAATATTCCATATACCAGGGTATGAAATAGAGCCTACCCGGGGGCCCGTTGCTGGCTAATTTTGGCCCGGGCCGGCTGGTTTTAAAAGTTTACGGCCCAGTGGGTAGGCTACTTTTTTGGAGTTCTAAATATGAACATAATGAAGGGCCGTACACTTTTTGGCAGGGCCGGCTACTTTATATACTTGCCGGCCCTGTGGTCCGTAAGCAAATTTTGGTGAGTTTCATACCCTGCATATACACTTCATGAATGATGTGAGCATAGCTTTCTCGGGGAAATAATGAACCTTTCAGGCTGCACCGTTTCATTTGTGGAAGAAAATACCTCCATGTCCCTCTATTGGCATATAGCATGTACAGGTTCTCACCATATGCAAAAAAATAATGACAATTTTCTGATCAAAATCCTCACAGATTAAGAAGCCCTATACAGCTTATGGTTGCATACAGCTTATGGCGGAAAGCGAAAACTTCCCACACATTTATATTAATATTAGCCCTTGCTTCCCTTTCAAAATCCTACATCTGACCCCAGAGCTAGCTTTAGTACATAGGCTCTTATGGTATTGCCTAAATAAACTTTTCCTTTAAAAATGTGGTTCCCACCCCATCGGTTTCACCCCATCATCTTCTAACAAGCGGCTACAACCAATCCTACATCACATTTCCTATTTGCTTCATATGCCAGTTTCAATTTAAAATAGATTTTCTTATATGGATTTCTTATATGGATTTCCTCATATTGGTCCATTATTTCTTTAATAAAGTTCATATCATTATATAGCTATGACATAAAAAAGACATTTTGGGGGGGTTTAAGTGGTTGTGGGGTATCTATTTTTTTCTGTCACATATTATTGATATATACAAGTGTGTGTGTGTGTGTGGGGGGGGGGTCGGAAATTCATATTTCAGACATTCTTTGAATTGGGGTGGGTGCGGGGGTGGGTGGGGTCATATGTTAGATTTACAAACTCATGGGGTGGTCATATGTTGGATTTGGAAACTCATTCGTATGTTAGATTTGCAAACCCGTGGAGGGAGGGGGATCAGAAGTTCATAATGCTGCCTTCTAAAAACACTTCTGAACCCCTGCCCCAGCCTTAAATATTGACTCAGCCCTAAATGGGGGAAAAGCACCTTGTCTAAGCATGAACTCATTTTACAAAAAAAAGCATTGGCAGGTAAAATACGATTAGTGTTTAAATATTGTATATATGAATATTTGGTGGAAAATATAATTCTTCACAAATATTTGACAACTGTGGTTTTCAAAAAAAGGCATAACTATCATATTATTTGTTTTTATTTATCTTCAAATCTATGCTTAACTTTTTTGCCCCACATACTATGTAACATATAATAAAGAAATACTTAATACCCAAAATAATTGTTTTTATCGTTTTCGACATCTGCCCTCTTCTGAATATAAATTTCAATTCAAATCCAATTGAAAGTTATATTTTGAAGAGGACAGATGTCGAAAACGTTATAAACAATTATTTTGGATTTTTCTATATTATGTTAGTAGTATATTGTTTGAAAAAAAATAAGCATATATTTGAAGAGAAATAAAAACTAATAATGTAATATGATACACATACCATATGCAATGAACCTTACTTATCAAATATTAAGTAAAAGACATAAGACATCATTTAGTAAGCATCATATTACTATTTCATATTAAAACATTAAAGTGTAAATACAAATTTTATATATCTATTTATTGAAATTATTCTATCAATATTTTACTAAAAATTGAACACAATGCCACAACGAATGCTTAAAGAATTTTTAATTTTCCAAGCTTCCCTATACTAAGAAAATACAAAGTGCAAATGAGAGTTCAATATTGTTCTGAAAACATACACATTGTTTGACAACATTTTTACACATCAATTCATTTTCATTTTTAAGAATTTCTCAACATACAAACAAGCTTATATCAATATACACAACAGCACAACATTCATTATTAATGAAGACATCATATATCTTAGATTTTCACACAAACTCCAACATAATTTGTAAATAATTTATTGCCTCAGATGGGCGGGTTTAAGATCCTCAACAACTGCACTTCCAATAGACTGAACAAGTTTGTCACCTAGCCACACAGGTAGTAAGGGATAAATAGTTAGAAACATTCCCACACCACGACCAACAAGGTATCTCTGCTGTGGACGCTTAGAAAGCAAGCCACTACGCAAAGCTCTTGTCACGGGAGTTAGATCAGTAGGAAATCGTTGAACAAATGAAGCAAACTGACTGTGCAGTTTTTCATAATAGTCTTTTCCATAAGCTTCTTTAGTTGGCTCATCTAAAAGCCTCCAAACTTCTTCTTTCCTGTTGTTTCTCACTAATTCGCATGTGTTTCCTGCAAATTTAGCAAATCCATGTTGTAGACAAGGTAACAATTAGAGAAGTGTTTGAACACTTTGCTTTTGTGATTGATGTTAGTAAACACATACCAATCAAACCAAATTCATTATGATCTTTTACGAAATCTGTGATCATACCTGTTTGAAAACCAACTGGTTCAATTGTAGAAACGCTAACTCCCCACTTCTTCATCTCTAATCTCAGTGTGTCTGCGTAAGCTTCTAATGCAAACTTAGACATGGAATAACAACCCATGCCATCAAATGCAACACGACCTGTAAATGTTATGTTTGTTATTAAGAGTCCTAATGACTTAGAACAAAAATACACAAACAAAAGACTTAGAAGACATAGTTTGGAAAATAAATTATTGGAGTAAAAATTATTTTGAACACAGATCATTTAAGTAAGATATAAAACATATCTGAGATGAGAACATTAAAACAGACAGCTAAAATATGAAATGTCATGATTGTGAGCAAAGCTATTGTCATATATTACCTGCCATACTGCTCATAAAGACCACACGACCCTTTGATTTCTTAACAAGAGGAAGAAATTTTTTCGTAACTCTAACTGTTCCGAATAAGTTTACTTCCATTACTCGCCGAAATATTATTTCTGGTGTCATTTCTATTTCTGACACGTAAGAGATGCCAGCATTATTTACAACACCCCATAACCCTGAAAGAATTAAAAAAAAAAATGAATTATTATGGTACAGATATGAAATCATTGATAATTTTAGAATATCAACACACAAAATATCACAGATACAAAATTAAAAGAATCAGCCAGAATCAATGTTTATCAAAATGGTCATACATGTGTCTCATGAAATAATTTTAACTACAAATGAAAATCATGAATATTATATATTCATTTTGAGATAAATCCTTCATACTTGCTTTATTATAAGCCAAATATTTTCTCTCTCTCGATCAAGAAGGCTTCATCAGGGCAAATGTTCAGTGAAAGTCTGACAGTATCAACACAGCTGTAGACATCACATGACATTAGGAAATGGGTCAGTGGCGGGGTGGGGGTCGTGGGCGGCCGTGTGTTTGGATGCCCTCGGCTTCAGTAGACTGTCATAGCTGTGCGATAGCATATACGCACCTTCATTACGATTCATAGTGTTCTTTGTGCTGCGTATGGCTATTGATTCTCAGATTTGTCTATCTCTTACACTAGATTCCTTTCCAACAATCTTTGTATAATCCCAATCTGGGGTATGGTTGTGCTGGACCATATGATCAGTCACGCAGCACAAAGAACACTATGAATCGTGATGAAGGTGCGTATATGCTATCACACAGCCATGACAGTTTACTGAAGCCGAGGGCATCCAAACACACGCCGCCTACGACCCCCACCCCGCCACTGACCCACTTCCTAATGTCATATGATGTCTACAACTGAACTGTGTTGATACTGTCAGACTTTCACTGAACATTGGCCCTGATGAAGCCTTGTTGATTAAGAGGGAGAAAATATTTGGCTTATAATAAAGCAAGTATGAAGGATTCAATGAATCTGTTCAATATATGAAAATCATGAAATATTAACATAAATTTATGAAATATTTTTTAAAAATTCTATATCGCAATTTTGTCCAATAAAGTGAAAATTCAATTTAGACATAAACCTCTTACCTTCTTCTCCCACCTGCAGTGAAACAAAGTCAAAAGCTTCGTCAATCTGTTTCTCATCAGTAACATCTAATTGAATAAGCTTCATTCTGCAATGTGCATGTAAAACATAAGTAAGGCAACTAAATGGGATTTTACACAAAATATTTATATAAATATGACACAAAAATTCGTATGCAAATTCAAAACCCAATTTTACTAATCTCTTGTTACGAACTGCAATTTATCAAATAAAATGTTGGAATTTGTCCCGGTTTATAAGAAACTCTATTAAAGATTATACTTTTTTAAATATAAATTCATTTTAATAGGTATCATTACCTGTCTGAACAAGCATTAGTTAATTTGATCGCACCAGCTCCATTTTTGTCCAAACAGCATGCATAAATTCTCATTCCAATGCTGTCTAATTTCTTGGCAAGTTCAAAACCAAATCCTGAGTCACATCCTAAAATTGAGAATTAGCAATGGATAACAAATGTCAAATTTCAGCACATAATTGTAATTGTGATTGAAAATTCGTCTGTAATTGTAATTGTAGTAATAACCGGAAACAAAATCTGAGCGCAATCATAATCTTAATCAACACAGAAAAGGAGCAGGTAATTGTAATTGAGGATTTTTAAGTTAGGAATACTGATCATTCTGCACAAATATTTTAAGTGGACCATAAAGCGCAAATTTGGGTCCATGGTAGGAAAGATTCTGATTTAATATTGTTACCAATTTACAAATCACACCATTGTAGCTAGTTCGGTTCTCAATATGGGTACATGTACTAAGTATAGAATGCACTGCACAGCAAGTTCATGAACACAGTTGTTCCCGTGTGTCGTACGAAATATTGAATCTAAATAACGTTGTGTAAACAATCTTTTGCCGAAATGAATGACTTTGATTTTAAGAAGTTTTATTGTTATCAACAAGTATCACTAATTTTGCGATAAATCCAGAAAAACTTACTATAAGTGTCTTAATATTTTCGAACATTTTCAATGTCCATCGTCTGAGACTTTTCTGTCACCAGGTGGCAGCACGTGACAGAAGTGGAAGTCGGTCAGTGTTTGTTGTTGGGGGGTGGTCAACTTCCACTTGTCACGTGCTGCCACCTGGTGACAGAAAAGTCTCAGACCATGGACATTGAAAATGTTCGAAAATATTAAGACACTTATAGTAAGTTTTTCTGGATTTATCGTAAAATTAGTGATACTTGTTGATAGAAAAAAGAAATCCAATGAATCTCTTTACAAAAAAAGTTTTATAGTTAAGTAATAAAATAAAGTAGTGTTTCAATTGGAGTACACAAGTTGACTGTACACACACACACCCTGTGCATTGATGTGTGTAACTATGCTGAATTAAAATCAGTGATTTTCATATCAACCACAATATGGTCCCTAGAGCACCAATCGCTAAAACCGGCCATACACATTAACCCTGAATTGTATGTAGGATCTATGACGTGAAATTTAGTGACCTCTATCTATAACGGGGAGTTCACGTCATACGTAAAATTCACGGATTGTGTGTATGGCCGAACAGTGTGATCGATCCTCTATATATTTATTTCCATTGTGGATGTCATTTGATCTTACACTGGTTTGTCACTTTGGGTGACGCTTTTCATAGTATCAATTACTTAGCAATAGAATGATAAAAAAGTAACACTACTGAATAAAAGACAAATGTACTGCTACTGATATTATTACCTGTAATGAAAACAGTTTTATCCTTTGCTGGCAGGTGGCTTGCAGGTAGAATGGAATAGATGAATAAACAGCCAAGACCAAATACCACAACACCAGCCGAGCCTTTCACAAGAAAATGACATAGAGGTTCTCCAACAAACAGTATTGCAAGACTTATAGCGGATCTTAGTCCAAACCTCAATTCATTTGTTATAAATTTTGACAAAACAGCCATTGCAAACAGCACTGTTATTGATGAATATAGCAGCGAAAAGAAAATGAAGTCCTCATCCATAAACTCATCGTTAAGTTCCATGGCTGACAACTTCCAGCTGTGAGCTAGATTAGAGATGTAGACTTAATTTGGCTAATATTTTCCAGCACAGCATGAGACCAAAACTCAACAACCCGCCATGTTTATTTGACATGAATATTTTAACGAAAATAATATGTTGTATTTGACTACTTCTTCGAGCCAAGCTAGAAATAATACCGCAACGTTGATTGGTCCGAATTTGAGAGCTACCTTCTTATTGGTTTATGACATCCATATCAAAGATGGCGATGTGTGGAAGAACTTTTTGTTCAAACTTTGGACTCTTATTAATTTTTACTCTGACTAGAGCTGTGAGTTCTCTATTACTATATACAAGACTCTTCAATACAACAGTGTGGTGTAACTTAGTTGGTCATAGGTTTTCTCAGGCGTAGTGTTGTGACTGAAAATATATTTAAATATGAAATATTTCCATCATATCTATTATTCCATTCCTAAATTATACAAACGCTTAGTGTAAGCAGTGACTCGCCTGGCAGGGGCTATGTAAAATTTGAATGAAGCCCACTCGAAGGTAATGTATTTATTCAGGAAAATTAGGTTTATTTAAATTTCGAGATGGCAGGTGGTGGTGTGTTCAGTTTCTAAACCTCATCCATAAGTATTTAGACTAGTTTTAATGGAAGGAAACTTTGTCTGGATTTGGCTTATAGTCGGCAGGGCCTCAGGTTGGGGCATCACACCGACGGGTTGTGCGCATTATGGGTGATTATGGTGCACGTTGAGCCGACTCTTGAAGGATGCTGCATAGTTAGCTGACGCGATGGACTCGGGGGTACTGTTCCACTTGATGATTGTGCGAGTTGCGTTACTTGAACTTCGTTAGTGTTTGACCTTAGCGTCTTTAGCTTTCTTGAGTACGTGTCCTTGCCCCTGGATGGTCGTTTCGAGTAATAAAGATTAATGTTTGCTGTATGCACTGCCGCCAGACCATGGAGAATTTTATACATAAATGCCAGTCTCTGGATTCGCTGTCTGGTTTCCAGGCGTTCAAGTTTGAGTTGGTCCAGCATGGATGTGAGGCTGGCAGTTTGGGAGTATGACAGGACCCACCGGACAGCTGAGCGTTGTACTTTCTCAAGTGATGATACTTACTTGTCAAATCCTCAAATCTTAATTTGCATATTTCCTAATTTGAAGTTCACATTAACTAAAACCTCTAAATGATGAACTGAACCAATGCAGAAACGAATAGGTCTGAACACCACTTCAGAGACGGTTAACCACATTTTATTATAAATTTAAAGTTCACAAGTTCACATCTTACACTTGCTCATATCCTCTTTGGCTATTAGGGATCACGTACGCCTGTAGTCAGTCAACAACTTTAGGCACTAATTGTGACTTCCTGGTTTCTTCAGTAGTTAATGCATGCTATGATTGGTGGAGATTATTTGAACTTTGCGATATCGGTCTAATCTGCTCCTGAAATTGTTTAGTCAAGGTTGGTGCTTCTGCCACCTCAGAAGGGAGCTCATTCCAGTCTTTTAATATTGTGACTGAAAAGTAATGTGTTTTCAAGCTCATGTTGCATGATGATTTCTTCCACAAACCTTGAAATTGTTGTCCTGTGTAACTTTTTGCTTGGAATCTAGAATAAAGGGGCATGGTTCATCTGTATTCAGGCCATGCAGGTATTTGTACACCTCTATCAGGTCACTCCTCTTTCTTCTGTACACTGTTGAAGCTAAGTTCAGGCATCTTTTTCATTCACTGTAATAAAAATCCTTCAGACCACTAACCATCTTTGTTCCTTGTCTACACACTCTCAATCAGACTTGCCTGTCTCGTATAGAGGAAAGTAAATCACATGTCACATGTCCATACAGTTACTCTAGGTGGAGTCGCACCATGGACTTTTAAAGCAAACAAACATTTTCTCATGCTTTCTTCTTCTGAGTCTCGATGTGGCAGTCAACCTTAAGCTGGTTATTTGTATACATGTCACCTGATAGTACACCATAGGTGCTTTTACGACTCCTTTCATTTTTGACAGATACCAGTGCGCTTACAAAAGAAAACGAAAATTAATAAACGTACCCCAACAATTTTTCGCGTTTCATACAATTGTTCTTTTATTGCTCACCTCAACCCCACAGAACATGATAACAACCCTAAGTTTGACCCCACAGAACATGATTTCACAACTCATCCGACTTGATTACGTGGTTATCTGAATAGTACACAGGCGTGTTAGTCTTACAATATAGCACTAGGTAGGTGAAATATTGGTAAAAAAAAGAGCAAGATTTGTTTAATTTAATCTGTGTAAACAGGGGGTGCGCTTAATGGAGCAGGTGCGCTTATAAGAGCAAATACCGTATGCTCCTAGATGCTCTAAACCAGTAACTGTAACACATATTAATATTGTATGTAAATAGTAGTCTGTCATATATTATATTTCAAGAATAGATGTCTTTCTTACAACTGAGTTTATATTAAAAAATCAATACAAATTTTATTTTTATTTTTAAAAACCTTTTCATCTCTGCAGGCCTTATCAAAACACAATCCAAAGTTTTGAGAGATGAAAAAGCTTATAAAAAAATGAAAATAAAATCATGATTTTTGAATGTAATCTTAGTGGTAAGAAAGACATCTTGAACATATTATTAACTATAGTCAAATCATAAAATTGTTGTGTGGTAGAGGTATCTATCTTACAGATATTGACATAAAATGTACTGTATGTATATATATGTTATTGAACCATGTAATCTTGTGCTTTTTTTCTAATAGTTCGACGATGGTGAATTTATTAGTGGAGATGGGCTTTCAACACTTGTAGTGGAACATTCTTTATCTGAAGGTAATGATAACACATTATTTATAAATGATATTTATTTAAGTATGATTCATGATTACATATTTTAAACTTGTATTTATTAAGGAGTACAACCTGAATTTGTGCGGAGAGGAACGATTTCAATCACTTCATTTAAATCTGGTAATGCTCAATACACAGATGACACATTACTGTCATCTGAAGATAAAGTCAAATTGAAGGTATTTCATCCAACAGTTGAACTATTTCTGTAAATAAATTTCCTATTTATGGTCTAATTTCAAATTGATAGTTTAATTGTTTTGAGCCTCTTAAATTTTAGTTTTCAAACTGTACATCTTTTAGAATCTAGCACTAAATGGTGGTCTCTACAGAATACGTGTAGGCTATAAACCTTCAGGAAGTGATAAAATGCAATACGTATCTGCCTTTACAAGAGCGGTGAGTGTCTAAATGTTCATTAAATTCTTTTTACTATTTCTACAAATAACTATATTACTCACCTAAGTATGGAACAACATACATAATATCTGATATGTTTATTTCAATTTCAGTGTGCTGTCGTAGAGTCCAAGCTTACAGATCTACTGACAGTGAATGTTGATCTCAGTGGAAGTATCATAGGTGTATCTATCAACACAAAATACTCCTTCTGTACGAGCAGTGCAAATGGACGCGGAATTACGGACTCATTCAAAACTACAGTGGAAATTATCCAGACTGTACCTGGTCCAGCGTAAGTTAATTCACATCCATATTCAATTTTTCAATGTCAATTATTGAACAATAGTTACCGTATTCATTTTTATAAGCGCACCTGCCCCTTTAAGCAGACCCCCATGTTTATGCAGATTAAATATTATACAAATCTTGCTCTTTTTTGGCAAATATTTCACTTTTCATGTTGTAAGACTATAAGTATAACACGCCTGTATTATTCCATATTCGGATAACCACATAACCATCCGGGCACGTTGTGTTATCGTGTTCTTTGGGGCCAAAGGGGTGTGCTTATTAATTTTTTTTTGCTGAAATTTGTTGATCACCTTTTGTCTATGGTCACCTTTTGTCTGTCATTTGTCCATCCACAATTCATATTTGCACATAGTTTCATTTTTTACTCAAATTTCATCAAACGTACAGACAATGTGGATGCCCATATGGTTATCATTCCATAGTTGAATCATCGAACTTGCACACAATGTGTATGCATACAGCAGTGAACAGCGCGGGACTGAAATATTGGTCCCGCCCCGCGTTTGTCCCGTAATGTGATGTCCACTCCCGCGATGGTTTCCAATATTCTGTCCACTCCCGCCCCACTCCCGCACTTGTTATGCCCAATCCCGCCCCGCTCCCGCAACAATTTTTATATTCATCCCGCAACAGTCCTGCAAGTCCCGCATCCATATTTGATCTTCCTGCAACAGTCCCGCAATAGTTGTAGATAGATTGTGACTAATGTGTACCCCTAACCTCATTTATGTTATCAATTACTTTTCAAGCTGTGTAATTGAAACTTTCAACAACTGACATTCTAATGACATGTGATGCACCACGCCGTAACCCGGGGTCCGTATGATGCCCCGGGGTGCCGTGAAATGGAAACCCCGGCATGTCGTAATGCCCCGTTTCTCCCGTGATATTTCCGTATATCGTCGTTGCTTAAAAGGCAGACCACCAAAAGAATGACGGCGTTGTGCATTTTCGCTCTGTCACAATGTACTAGTTTGGAAATCGAGTTTTAATAAATTAATAATAGATAAGATGTTTTTATTGTGACAAAACTTAAACATTTTACTTATGAATATTAACAAAATTTGATACAACAGCAGCCTACCAGTCATCACGGTATGCCGGGGTATTGATGTTGAAAAAAAATAATTAATTAGCTCAAAAATGAATTGTTTATTATTTTCACGGGCCGGGGTATCACGGTAACCCGGGTTACGGCGTGGTGTATCATGTATCAGAATCCGGGATCAGAATACAACCAGAAGCTCATTATTCATTGACTTTATTTGAACCAAATGAAACAAAACTGAAACATGTTTTTTTAACATCTATGTATTATTTCTTGAAAAAAAACATACATATATTAACATAAAAATAAGATAAAACAAACAGTGACAGTATAGCGCAATTGATCTTTATGAATACATATCATAAGGGAAGTTTCCTTATCAGGGAGATACCACATGGACAATTTCCACTGTGAATTAATGGTCAACATCACCAGTTGATTGTCTCTTCATAAAAAGTAATTCACATTTATGGCTAACTGACCACTTGACTGACACCACTTGCACCTAATACAAAAGCCCAGTTAAGCAAACACTGGTGATTGTTTACTTTCAATGTAATTATAGCTAACTGACCACTTGACTGACCATGACACGGGTCTAACTTGCTACTGACTACTGCTATTTAAGTTCACTGGTCAAGTGTTATGTTTATTTACTTAGCATTTGCTGACTAGTTATAGAGGTAATTGTGAAAGGCACCCTACAGTGACAGTTAATTTTACAATATCAAAACCAGCAATCAACTGTTCTTTTTATTTGCTGAGCAAGAGAAAGTTTGGAAACTTTTTAATGCTTGTCTGAATCTATAATTGCTTTCTTATGTTACAATTAGGTAAATTACTTCTCATGTCTGAGAATATCTATTTATGATAGTGTTTGCTTTATGTAATTAATGACTGGGACAATTATCTCAGCAAACAAAATTCAACCATTGGTGACTACGTACTATTGAAGTTAATTAATATGCATTATGCAAATCAACCATTGGCTAATTGAGAATGTCTAAGTCCTGTGAATTAAGCCTAGTTCTCAATAAGATCTTTTTTTAAATGAAGCATAGTTCTCAATAAGATTTGAAAATGTATCTTGATTTGTGAAGAGTTAACATTGGATTTCAACAGTCATTGTACTGTCATGTATAAATATTGTCGGGACATGATTAGATATTGTTCAATTTTGTCCCACATCTTTTGCTATCAAGGTACTGTTGCTGGACTTTCATGGAACTACTATGAAGATCTAAGTGTTATGAGGATTGACAAAATCCACACCGTTTTATTGTCGCGGGACTGTTGCAGGACTGTCACGGGATTGTCGTGGGAAGATGTCCCACGAAAATCCCGCAAGTTGACAATGTGACCACTCCCGCCCCACTCCCGCGAGTTTTGTGACCACTCCCGTCCCGCTCCCGCAGGAAAATCTCGCGGGATCCCAGTGCGGGACTCCCGCAGTCCCGTGCAGTACACTGGCATACAGCCATACATGTTCATCATTCCATTGATTGTAATTTTCAGCCCCGAAACACAATCCTACATAGAAAAACTGGAGCATGAGCGCATAGAAAAACTTAAAGGTCAAGGACAAGATAATCGATCCTTCTTTGCCAAATATGTAAGTGAATAATTTTGATGCAATGAAAAACAATTAAATTTACTCAAATGTTTAAGTGCAATTGTGTATATTCATCTTTCTGAATTATATTATATACATTGTGAATTAATAATCTTTAATTGTTTTCAGTGGATGTATCTTGTGCCAGTATTTATCTTCCTCATGTTTGCTTCAAATGCAGATCCCCAAGCTCAAGGACGGTGATAGAATAATAGCACTTTTAACTTGTAGTTTCATGTAACTTTAATGTGAATTGGCAAATAGATTATGTCAAATAGCAGCGCATTATATTTGAATTTATGGTAATTTTATTCATTTTGATAGTTTTAATGAATGAGTTAGTTTAAGTGATACTGAATGTGATGTGAGCTGTAAGGTTATGTGTTTGTCTTCGAGTCAATGTCTGTTCCAGTTTGTGAGTTCATAATAAAGTTTTCTATAAATTTCTAACAACATTTATTACTATTCCTCTTGTGATGAAAAATAGTAAACCTGTGGTTACAAAACAATAAATGGACAAATCATCTCAAAATGCAATAGCTATAAAACACAAACAAATACAATATATCAAGAAATTTGAAGATACCAATATTTAAAAACAATAATTAGTAGTACTATATAAATTTGAAGCAATTCTCTTATATCAATATTTAACAATGAAAAGAAATCTCAGAATAGCATGGTCTGAAGAGATTTTCTTACACTTGCCATTTCTTGTTGTTGCTACAAAATAAAAATAAATATACCAAATTAAGCCAAGAAACTAAGTCGTAGAATAAATTTTACCACTTTCATTACATTAAACATATGGCGAAGTGGATTTCTTAAAAAAAAGTTCATAATTAATGAATACATCGTACAAGGACATTACAATCTGAGCTGTAATAATATACACTTGTACTTCTATAAACTATAGAAGGAACCTTCAAATTCAGTAGACATGTGAATTGATTAGTACAGTAGAACCTCTATTAGCACCACCTTTAGGACCAGTGTTAGGTGGTCTCTACACAGAGGTTCATTTTGGTAGCTTTATGAAGTTTTGGGACCGTGAAAAGTGGTCTTATCTTAGAGGTGGTCTTAATTGGAGGTTGGACTGTATCCTTTATTGATTTTTGGCCCCATGAATACACTAATTCTTCTTATAAACGGCCGGGTGGCCATTGGCATACTTCTATTGAAGGGGGAGGCGTTTAAGGAGACTTTCTGGAGATAAAAGTATTTGGAGATAAAAATTCTCAAAATGTTCTTGTTTTTTATGTTAGTATAAAAGTACATACATTTCCCTTTTTAAAGATGTATAACACTTTAGGGGTTTCGGGAATAGAATTTGGTTTATGGACCATACAAAAGATCATACAAAAGACAATAAAAAATTCAGTCAATGTTAATTTTTCCTGTATCAATATTGTATACATGATCTTTTGTATGGTCCATAAACCAAATTCTATTCCCGAAACCCCTAATGTGTTATACATTTTTAAAAAGGGAAATGAATGTACTTTTATACTAAAATAAAAAACAAGCACATTTTGAGAAATTTTTTATTTCCAGAAAGTCTCGTTAATAGAACTGGCCGTTTAATGGCGGTAGGCGGTTAACATAGGTAAGACACAGTGTTCTTGTGTTTGACAATACAGGATTTTTAGGAGATTTCCACAATGTAACCAAAGGTCTAAGATCTAAATTAAGTAGTTCCTAGGTGCCCATAAGGGCCAACACAGAAACGGAGTGAGTGTTTATGGCTTGAAGGTCGCAGCAGAGCCAACCATAATTGTGTTCTCAGAGGGCATTCCACTGACTCAGGTATTGTTCGCAGTATAAAAGAGTTTGAAAATGTCAGAGCCTTAGACGGGGGTCTCCAGATCTGGAAACTGTTTTTATGAGATGGCCTAGAGTTCATGTTGAGATCCACTTCACTGTGCTTCACCTGCACTTTACCGAAATAGATGTAATGCAGGGCTACTAGCTGCAAGACTCTCCTCCTATCCTCAAGGTCAGTCCAGCCAAGATCCTGTAAGAGGCCCGTAACACTTGTATGCGTTGAGCACCACGACTTGACCCATCTTGCTGCTTTCCTCGGGATTTTTTCTAGCTTCGAGCTGTCCTTCACTTTGTGTGGATCCCATATGGATGCTGTGTACTCGAAACTCAAGCGGACAAGTGATCTGATGTATATGCTAGGCATCCGGATGGTACATGGGCACCTCTGAAATTTTGTCTCAGAAATCCCAGCTTTTGATTGCCTTTCTTGGCCACATAATCCACGTGATGGGACCAGGACAGATCGTTAGCAATCCACACGCCTGTGTACTTGTTATAAAGGGTTATGAAATCAAAATGAACTTGCACATCAGAGGTAGAGGGGGACGTTTATTAGAGGTAGGCATTTAACAGAATACCTCCCAGCTCAGGGGGGAGGGGGCGTTTAATAGAGGTAGGCCATTTTTAGAAGCTATACAGTAAGCCAGCACAAGTGATAAATAGTAGAATTGTATTTGAATATGATTTGCTAAAATTTCTTACCGTGTCTAAAAGTATTTTCTTCTGTAATTGAATCATTTCTTTCTTAAGTTCAGTGTGAACACTGTTTTGTTGCCCTTCATGGGCATTTTTCCAGATTCATGATACCCTGAAAATTAATAAAATCGTGTTTTTTATATTATGATTAACGATTTAATTTAGACTGTTCTGAGGAACTATTGCCATCATTTAGAATGAGGATTTAGATGTTTTTCTGATTTAATCATAAAAAAAGTTTTGACATTTTTCTTTCCATTGTAAAAAAATGTTCTGTAGTTATAAGCAATAATTTAGAACTTTACAGGTAATAAAATGATAGAAGAAAGTAATTGATTCCAACACTGGGACATGTACATTATGATTTACTATAGTGCATATTGAAAAAGATTTCTTAGAAATCTTGTGTATCTACTTTCATGTACTGTTCGTGTAGCTGTCTCACGGTTTTCAACCTCTGCGTTTGAATCACTCTTGCTTGTTGAAAAAGCTTTTGCTGCTGTTGGAATAGATTCTGCAAACAAATGATTAAATCTAAAAATTATAAACCTATAACCATACATTTTGTTAATATCATCAGGAAATCAATAGTTGCAGAGTGTAATCCTTCGTTTAGGCGAGGGTAACTTCATTCTATGGATGACGAAAAAATTGGCTATAAAATTTTCCACGAGGTGGGTAAGAATAATAAAAATCGCGGAGAGGAAGGGTGAAAAATAAAAATAAATAAATATCTGAAGGAAAGTTTGGGATAGGGGAATGAAAAAAATATTCAGTAGTCACTGTATTCAGGCGGTACATTTCAACTTCCAATGGTCATTTTGTTCTTTATTTAATAGGTATGGGGGTTAATGTGTATTTCCACGAAAGGTGAAGACACTTGTCAATTTCCGTCGGCGTGCACACCCTCAGCCCGTTAAGACCTATGGGGTCGATCAAGCCAAGCCAAGCATCAAGTATTACTATCAGACCACTGTATAATCCATCCATGGTCCTCCATCTGCCTGGTGCTGACCCATCTTAGGGTGGCCTTGAGGCTAAGCCGCTTGACTCGCCCTTTTGGACTCTCGACTACCCACTTGGGCCACTAATGCCACTAAGGGAGTTCTACATGTGGCTGGCACACAGCATCATTTGTGGAAATCAGGTACACAGGTGCCTAGCCCTATATGTAAAGCTGATTTAATACCCTGTATACCTAGAGAGAGACACCTAAGAACAAATGTACGCTGTATATACGGCTACCTTAGCCCTCGTACGTGGTTAGTGAAGTAATCTCTTGTCTGATAGGTGTATGAGTCCCGGGGTAAGGGCTGAAACCAGTCAAAGGATGATGATGAGTCTTATCATATCGTATGTCGATATTTACATCTAGGGACATCTGGAAATCTCAACTTCTGCAATATTATCGCTCAGCCATCTACATTTTGCGTTGGTTTTACTATGAATCCGGTTGTCAAATCAATTGCACATTACATTTGTCAACTGCCGTTCTCAATTAAACAAACGTGTAAGCCATTAGAAATGCTTTTCATCAAATCTATTATGAATGCTTGCCAGAAAATAGAAAGTAAAACTTAGAATTTTAAGAAGAAACATGCACACTTCTGTGTCAGCGCGCATGCGCAATAGTTCATGTCACACGCACCTGCTGCTGCAAAACCGAAACCGAATGCATAGGCGCCGGCGGTAGCGTGACATCAGTAGCAAATATGGAGCCATCGGCCAACGAATATAATAAAACCATGGATCTTTTAGCTGAATCGTCGGCGAATATAAAAATACACGCCATTTGACGGATTATTTATCTGTCAGGGGTTGTTTTAATGCATCGGCGCTCTCGTCATCGATAGAATCCAGTTACCCTGGCCTTAGCAATACCTGAATATTTGTAATTTTGGGATTTTCAGTTTAAAAAATTAGTACCCAGATTGAGACTTGACCCAGATCTTGTGATCTCATTCATGAATATTTATGTCCATGAGCAAATAAAGGATTTTGATTATACATAACAACAATATGTATTCCATTGACTGGGCCTAACCACTTTGTATTAAAAACAAAGGCTTCTATACCTGCAACTTTTCTTCTTGTTCCTTTGTTTTAAGTAGGTCAGCATCCCATTGGTTGAATACAGTAGAGACTTGTTTTTGAAATTCTTCTGTCAAGTTTGATCTATATATTGAAATAGTTACACGATTAACAAAAATACCGGCAAAATTAAAAGTGCTAAATTGCTTCTTTTATGATGTAAATTTAATCATAGTGTCAGCAGAAACCTGGTCCTGAACCTTTGCAAGAATATCAGACAATCTATTCCAAACTTTTCTCAAAGTTTTGTATATTTCACTCTTCAAATATTTTATGCTATTTGTTTCTATTCTAATAGTGTTAAGCAACCTCAATACAACTCTGTCCTTTATGAACAGCAAATTGCCTGATTTTTTAGAAAACAACAATATATGGATGGTGTAATAAATAACCTTTCTTTATACTGAGCTCGCCATATTTCTTCTATTTTCCTGTTGCTGGTCTTCAGTGAGTTTTGAGTATACTGTTCTAATCTCTTCTTTTTATTTGTCAATGTCTTTGTAATATCAGCTAAAATTAAATATAATAAGCATTAAATTTAATAAATTAGAAAACATAATTAGATATACCCTTTGTGTTGGTCTCATTATTTGGCTTCCCCAAATCCTGATTTATGAACTGTAAAATCGAATGTACCTAGTATGCAGCATAAGGTCTCATTTTATACACATTTGTTATTGAAAAGGAGACTAAGGATCTCGAAAACTAGTTTTATATATTATTTTGAGGTGTTTTGAGTTTTGGAAATAAAGGCAGTGAATAGAATAGTGTTGTGTATAACCTGATTTATGAGCCTCTCCGGGTCCTGTTCTTTGAAATAGACTCTAACGTCTCCCTTTATTTGGCCCCACGTGCATTCACCATATTTTTATACTAACTTACTTATAGCCTTAAGTTAATCAGGGATAATTCTGGATGAAATACAATGTGCCATTTTGGCACACTTGCTCAAGAAAAAGTGTGCCATTTTGCAAGATGGTGGGCCAAACCTCAAAGTCGCCAAATCAAATATATTGAAGATGAGAAATTTGAAAAATAAAACACATAATATGTGTGTTTAACTTTAAAGGCCCCAAGTACATACGGTCGTGAGCTGCACATGTAAATGACATGCCGGTGTAACACCATCTACTGTGCCAAATGGCACAGTAAGCTTAAAGTGATTGCGCAAATCAGAAAACAAACAAACAATGTGGCTATGGTGCAATGGCGCAGCCCAGAATTATCCCTGCTTAATTGCAGGATTAACAGGGCTGCCAACCCCCGACCAGTATCCTGAGGCTAAAAAATCAGTATTTTGAGTAAAAAATCATCATCTTCATTTATTTGTCATAATGCCAGGGTATGGAATGAAACCATTCGATAATTATATCATACAACATTGGGCGTTTGGATGGTCGTATAGAATAAATTATCTTGTTTTATCAAATATTAGACTACAAGTCCATATTACATAAAAATTAATAAATGAAATTGGTGGTAAAATTATCACACGATCCATCACTGTACAAATCACAGATACCAACATCTAGCCTATCACAAGGCCTTTAAATGATCTGACATGAAGGTCTATTCTAAAAGCCTCTATATGACGCAGATCTTGCTGAAAGTGTTGCAAACGTGATGTCATTAACTAAAAGCACATGGCATCTATTTTTGAACAGTAATCTATTTTCAGAGCAGCTGTATATGGGTATTTTCAGAAAAAAAGTTTATAATGTAAATGAACCTAGCTAGTCATTTGATTCACTTATATAAATAATCAAATACAACAAACCTCCAAAACATTCAAACATTTTTTGCATTTCTCCAGCTAAGTCAGGTTCTTCTTCGTAACTCCTTTTTTTGCCCTTTACACATGACTCTTCTAAAAAAAAAGGCCTCAGTTTAACTTATGCACATTTATAGGATAATATATTGATTCTACTTTTATGTAAAACTAATATTCTCAAACCTGATTCTTGAGAATCTGTTAGATCCCCCTCTTCTTCTTGAATGAGGTTTTCTGCATCTTCAGATTTAGCTTTTGACATAGTAGTCATTTGGCCAGTAATGCTGTTCTTTGAAGTTCTTCGTGGCATGGTGTTAGTACGACAATTTCAACCTATTTAATTGAGATAGATATTTATCAAAGCACATGCCCATTGAGGCCATGACGATACTCTAAATATTTACAATATGGTTGGATTTTAATAATTCAATCATCAAATATCTCTCTCAGGAGTGCCCCAGGGTACCATACTAGGGCCAATTCTCTTTTTATTCTTAATCAACATGTTACCTAATTCTGGAGAATACTGTTGAATTATTTGCAGATGATTGTAAACTGTATCCTGAAGTAAGCAACATAAAAGACTGCGCTGTAATACAGTATTGACGTAGATATTTTTTGCATGGTCAATTACAAGGAACTGGCTTTTAAAATTTAACAAAGACATATACGTGTGCATGTGTTGCTTTCGCCCTAGCCAAGATCAGGTGTACATTTTGATAGGCATGCATGTTATATTGAGCTAATGTATAAATAACACATTATAAATTTTCCTACAAATTTCATCATCATGTTGTGTCACATGAAGCTTAGCAGTATTTTATCATGCAATAGCACTTAGAATTTTGCAGCACCAAAAATGCCAAAAGCCTTTTTCGTTATGCTTTTTCTATTCAGCTTTTATTCTTGCCACTTGACTAATTTATGACTATTTTTCCTTAATTAAAAACATCAATGCAAGAAGCTAGAATAGTAGGAATTATATTTGCATGGTGTTTTATAATGAAATATCATTGGTCATTTGAAACAGGCATATAAAATTTCCAGAAAATTGCAAGATAGTATCCTGGTAATGGAATGATTTCCTGATGTCCTGTCTGTAGACTAGGACTAATTAACCATAGACACCTTTGAGTGTGACATTAACATTGAAGTATTACTCAAACCTGGCCTGCAATTATAAATTTCATACAATGTATTTGAAAGTATATAGAGCACTTCACACCCATCCCGTATATTATTTTGTTTAACCCATCGTAGCTCAGCTATTAATGAACCAACAATAGTGTTTGAGGTGAGGCTATTTACTTATATTTTCGTAAGATAAATACTACTTTTATGAGTTGTAAAAATTACATGATCTATGGTGCATTTTGTTATGAATTAACATATTCACACACAACCCGTAGGTGGCGATAATATGCAATTTGAACATGTGATCTCATGTTATTTACATTTATTCTTACTAGAAATTTTCTTTTTACACATCTTCATCTACATGGTACCGTACTGCCCAACATCAACTAACTGACGACTATTGGCAGCCGGAGTGCGCAGCGTTAAAATTAAAAGTTTTCTTTGTGGATTTTTATGATTTTATATAAAAACTAGCTTGATTTAATTAGCAGAAAGGAGAGTCTTGAAGCTTTCCAGGCTCCCAGCTGTTGCCACTGGGTGGGGAAGTTCATTCCAGTCTACTATAGTTTTAGGATAGAACAAAAACTTTCTAGCATCAGTCCTACTACGGAGGTGCTGGAAGGACATTGGGTGGCTTCTTCTCGTCGGGCGGGTTGGACGTGTTAACTGGTCGGCGCTATCAATGGAGATCAAACCGTTAGAGATTTTGAATAACATTTCCAAACGAGCGTCGCGACGGCGATCCTGCAGGGTAGGCCAATTGAGTGAGATAAGCATATCTGTAACGCTGGACGTGTTGTGATACTTGTTGAGCACGTAACGGGCAGCACGTCGCTGAACCATCTCAATTCGTCTGACATCACAAGCCATGAAAGGGTCCCAGACTGCACTACACTTTGGCACCGGGAAAATGATCATGTTCAAGGTAGTAAGATTATTTGGTAGATGCGCTCGCCAGCACTCCGTCAGACGTTAGCAGATCGTCACGTCACTAAAATGTACGGGTGACTGACTGCTAACGTGTGACAGAGTGCTGGCGAGTGCATCTACTAGTTTTGATGCTATATATTTTTTCAAAAAATCGTACACGATGTGTGACCTACGGGCCCTATGTGAAGTGCTCTATATTCTGTAAATGCAATTTGGACTGGATTTTTTCATGTTAGTTTTCACAGTGGCCTACGAATAAATAGGAAGAGATGACCACTGAACACCACCTATGTACTGCACGGACATGTCCTTGAAACAGAGACAGAGTGGTACTTTTTACTGACGACCTCAAGTGGAAACGGCACATATCAAGCATTACAGCCAAGGCCAATAGAAACACTGGGCTTCCTAAGGCAGAACCTAAAGATAAATTCCCCCGAGCTGAAAACCACAGCATACAGAACCCTAGTGCGTCCCCTAGTAGAGTATTCTGCATGTGTCTGGGATCCATACACTGACCAAGACATCAAAGAGGTGGAGAAAGTTCAAAGGCGTGCAGCGAGGTTTGTCCTGAATCGTCAACACAACCTCTCCAGTGTAAGTGAGATGCTGCAAGATCTTCGATGGACATCACTTGAGGAGAGAAGACGTCAGAGCCGGCTCCACATGCTATACAAAATCCAGCACGACCTCGTTGCCATTGATAAGGACAATTACCCAACTAGACCACACATGCAGAGCCTCAAACAGACTAAACAACCACCAGTACTTCCAAATACCATCCTCCTCAAAGGATTATCACAAATACTCCTTCTTCCCACACACAATTAGAGATTGGAACTCGCTGCCGTCAAACACCGTGATGGCACCATCACTGGAGGTGTTCAAGTCTCTGGTTGATGGACACTAAGCAACCAGCATGTTTTTATCCTACACCATGTAAAATACTATCCCTTAGTTTGTTTTATCCATGCGTTAGCGCAACACACCTCACTTGTTATGTTGTTATCTTCAGGTTTGAAGGAGCGAGTTTTATGGAAGAAGAAGCAGCAGTCAATAATGTGGGCAACTTAGTCTTAGAGAGACGTCTCGTTGAAGGGTAATATTATGTCATTTTGTTGTATCAACTATGTCAATATGTTTACTTATCAATGAAAATAAGTTGTTTACATATCAAATTCAAAATTAAAATCACAAATTTAGTATTTTAGACTAGACTAGAGTTGATCACAAGAAGTTGACAAGATCTAACTAAAGTAGATCTAGACAAAAGACTAATTATATGTAACGTACAGATTTTATTCTACAAGACACATATAGAGTTAGACTACATATTGCCAAAAACATAATAGTTCCTGTAATGTAACCTTGTAATCCCTTTTCTTTTAAAATTCTCCTATTATTCAGCGTATGCCGCGGAAAACACCGACTGGAGCAGACGAATAAACCGTCTCACCGCATTTCGTTCATGAATATTATGAGAATCTAGATCGCGTGACATATATGGCATGTTCATCAATAATGACTGTTCAATCAATCAAACATACTTTAATAAAGGTAAATTGATGAAAATATTTCAAAACTAATGGATTAAAGTAGAATTTTATAGAAACAAAACAATCGAAGTGCGCATTGATAATAAACAGGTGGAACTACTTTGTAACATATTAGTACGGCAGATAGTAAAACTATATGTATTTATTTTTGTTTGTAAACTTTGATTATTGCAGGTATAATCTCACTTTGATACTTTAAATTCAACCATTCTGATATATACTGCGAATAGAAAGGTAATAGCTTTCTTTTAAAAAGAAAATGGTGAAATAAGCCTAAATATTATTCAATGTCCACTCTACCATATTAACATTGACTCATTGCCAATTTCGCAGAGTGACGTCATTGAGCAATTTGACGTCACAGGTCATTCTGGACTTACCTTGACCTTACCATGACCTTACAATATGCTGCTCAATGAAATATGAAAGTGTGTGGGTTTTAAGCTCACATTCAAACGCTGGAGAGGAATATTGCCTTCGAATAACCTCGAAACTGGTAATCATATTAACTTCCACCTGTTTATGTAAGTATAAATAGCCTACTTTATCTATTATGGATGTTGTTCGTTTTTATATTTGTATTTGTAGGTCTGGCACGTGTCAATATTTACTAGTCTATTTCCTCATTTAGACCATTTGTCTACTATTGAAATTACTAAATTGAAATTACCAAATGATTAATGCTTTGATGGTATGGTTCAAGAAGTGTTAGATAAAAGTGTCATGTCATAGATCTAGATCTAAGCAATATTATTGCACTGCTCAAGGCCAAGAGTGAAGACGGAGGTGTGTCTCAATGAACCAATCAGCGATCGTTATTGGGAGGTGTGTCTAACGTCATGATTAGCCGTTTTACATAAATAGAGGAATCTTAATTTGCTTATCGATCTTTAGTTGATATATTGGCAGACCATGCATTATTATTGATATTCATATTAAACTGAGAATATAAATCACAAGGTATATATAGTATAAATATTTATATGTACGTGTATGTTTTTAAAGATAATATGAAACTACATATGAGCTATAGTTAATGGCCTATAAATGTGTGTTTTTTGTATTTGATTTCTAAGTTTATTGCTGTTATTGCTGTTAGATATATTATATCATTGTTTCCAAATGTTCTTGTAAAAACAAAAGTTATTGCAATCCAAAGATAACTGGGTCGTCTCAGTTTTATAAGGATAAGGATAAGGATAAGGATCATTTATTAGCCAAAAAGGAATTTTTTGTGAACATGTCAAAAACAGATAACACAACAGTACAAACAATAAGACAATAATATACACAAATAACACATAACAAGACAGTACAAACAATAAGACAATGCAAGTATGCATAGTAACAAAATAGTTTTACAGATGTACACTTACAAATATTGACATTTACATAAAACTGACACTTGACATAATATTGTTAATATATTATAGTATCTTATGAATATTGTACAGCTAATAATGGATTGTAAAAACTGTTTTACACCGCTAGAATTAAAAGCATAAACTGAAAAATCCTGGCTGTAGGTGATTTATCAATTTTGTCTTCTAATTTGCTTGTTTTGCTTATATGTTACAGGTTTGTATCAACTGGTGTCATCTTGTTGAAGTAAATCACCAACGCCAAAGAAAAGTAGACAATTAAAACACAGAATATATATTTTTAGAATGGGTTCGAATCGTATTGATCAAGCAAACATGTCAGATGAAGACGTAGAAGATATTTCAATGGAACTACAAAAATTAGGAGAAAATTTAAAAGATCAATTTTGTGATCCGGAAAACCCGGTAAAAATTGAATTTGCAGAAATAAGTGCTGCTGCATATAAAATAAGTAGAGGAGTCGAGAGAACACCATGTTATCGATCCCATATGTCAGACATAACTGGAATGGAAATCTATTTTAAGAAAGAATTTCTGCAATACACAGGTAGTTTCAAAGAAAGAGGTGCTCGATACACATTGATAATGCTACCACCAGACCAGAAAAAAATTGGTGTAATTGCTGCAAGTGCTGGGAACCATGCACTCGCTTTAGCATATCATGGAAATGACTTGGGAATTCCAGTTACCGTGGTCATGCCTAAAGTGGCACCCATGATGAAGATCAATCTCTGTAGACAGTATGGAGCGAATGTGATAGTACATGGCTCAGATATAGGTGATGCTCGTCACTACGCATTGGCTCTCAGTGATAGAGAAGGCTTCGTCTATATTAATGGCTATGATCACCCACATATTCTAGCTGGACAAGGAACAATGGGATTAGAAATAATAGAGCAAGTTCCAGATTTAGATGCCTGTGTCATTCCAGTTGGTGGTGGAGGTCTCATTGCTGGTGCTGCATTAGCCATCAAAACACTACGTCCAAATGTCAAAATCATTGGGGTAGAGTCGGAGAGGTGTGCAAGTTTTACTGCATCTTTCAAAGCTGGTAAACCACTCTATACAAAAGCTGCCTCAACACTCGCCGATGGTCTTGCAGTTCCTCTAGTGGGAGCCAATGCATTTGCAACAGCTGCACCTCTTATAGATGAAATGGTTGTTGTTAGTGAAGAGTTCATCGCTATTGCTATTTTGAGATTAGTGGAACTTGAAAAAGCAGTAGTTGAAGGAGCAGGAGCAACTGGATTTGCAGCAGCTCTTGCTGGACTTCTACCGGATCTCAAAGGCAAAAAAGTAGTTATTCCACTGTGCGGAGGAAACATCGATACCACTGTTCTCGGAAGATGTCTTGAGCGTGGTCTCGCAGCAGACGGGCGACTCTGTAGATTTGCTGTGACTGTCAGTGATCGGCCGGGTGGTATTGCTAATCTAACACGCAGGATGTCACAGATAGGAGTTAGTATTAAAGATATATTCCATGAAAGAGCATGGTTAAAATCCGATATATTTTCAGTAATGGTGAAATGTGTTGTGGAAACCAAAGATAAAGAGCATATGGATGAGCTGAAAAAACTATTGGAAGAAAACTACACTAATGTACGTTTTGGTCATGACATTCTCTAAAGGCTATTACAGTAAAACCTCTGTATTAGGACCACCTTGCTCATATGATCATGGCATATAGTATCATAAATGTTGTGGATATTTGCGTATTTTGAAGACTTAATTTTTTTATTATAGCAGGGAGTTATTATGCTTAACTTTAGATTAATTTTCTAACATATTTTCTCTCCTCCATGTTGCAGGATCATGCTGGAATAATTTGATAAAACCTGCAAGATTATTTATTCATTTTTAAGGGTGTGTCTTTTTAGATTTGTATGTATTCATAAATTATATTTACATATCAATATGTTTACATAATTATTCTATGTTATATCATGTCTAACTTTATTAGAGGTATTATTATTTGATTATGTATATGATCGAATTAAAACCAGTATTAGTATCTTTTTGTGTGTATGCAGATATATTTTACATATAAAAGTGTGTTCCTGTAGTGAACTAGGAAGGTGAGATATAAATTTTAGTTGAATAATTGACTTATGTATAATAATTGTACTGTCTGTACTGTAACTAGTGGTAAATAAAGGCAAAGTTAAGTTTTTTATAAGACATGTGAACAGGGTATTGTCCATGTTTGTAATATGTGAATATGTATTATTATGATTGTTTAATTTGTTTTTGGAGACGTTAATTTAGAATTTGTTGTTGAATATCATTTATGTAAGTTTTTATTATGTTTATTACTGGGGATTTTTTTGGAAATGATGTTTTGTTTATTAACGTAATAAATTCTTCAATAACATTTTCAAATGCAGACACAGTAGAAAACCAAACAATAAGACCAGGATCAAATATTTTTACATAATTGTGATACTTATTGGAATCATGCTTGAAAGTCAGTGTGGTTTTGTAGAGAAATCTTTACTTGCATGCAAATTTACTTATAATACTTACTTGATTACTACAATTTATGAAAGTGTGCGAGGTTTTGAAGTGAACTCTTTACTTTAGCTCATAGGCAAGTGCATCAGTTTATGTCATTTGAATGGGAATTCGAAAAGATGTTTAAATATTTGAATCTTTCTTTTTTAAGGGGGGAGGTGGTGGGGGGAAAGACAGGGATGGAGGAACATATAATGTGTTCCAGATCTCAATCCGTGTCAACCCGAGCAGAGCAGATCTCATCCGTTTCAACCGAGCAACGCCGGGTAACCAGCTATGAGCGTCACATTAACTGATGCAGTTGCCTTTGCTTTACATGCAATGTTTTTTGTTGTTGCTTACAAATCTTCTTTTCCTATTGGAACAAAATGTTATGATATTTATATTATATACTTTAGTATTGTTTGCATTTGATTGAAGTTTATATTGTCATGGCTCAAGTTATCGTCAACATGTACACATGATTATAATTAGCGTATATCTCTAATATAGCACACACATTTTACGTCAAAACTAGACCTATTGGAGAAAACTTCTTAGAGAGTAAATAAGTATTGGTTTAGTTAATGTTGATTTTTTTTATGACGATAACTTGTGTGATGACAATACCTTGGGTTTGAAATCTATCTTAGTTTATATTTTCGTTGTGTATCTTTACTCTTTATTAGAGTTCATGAATGCAAGATTAGTCTGTAATATATACATGTATAGTGTTTTCTTAGGTGACTGTCATACCACAGTGTCTTTATACAAATATGCAAATTTGTGTGCCGTACAAAACCTGCAAAAAATAGGTCCTCTACTGCGAATTCTTTTTGTTGGGCAAGTGGTTTTATCCGAAGTATTTTACTGTTGGTTGGGATACATGTAGCTGAAGTTTTTTGCACACGTGCGTATAGTACAAAAGCAAATCATCAGATTTCGAGTGGACAGCTTCAGTGATATATTGTTAAGGAAATATAGGTTACTAAGTAAGAATGCTAAGCAAGCACTCTCAGTAACTTAAAGGATGATCAAAATATAATGAAAATATTGATAGACAATGCTAGCATTTATAACTCTTATATGTGTATGTATAAAGTTAGAACTCAAAACATTGTCAGAAAACCTATGCAATGAATACAAATATTGGACCATTTTATTTCATATATATGACATTATTTGCTATAAAAAACAGTATTCTTTTAGACATAAAAGATTGAAAATAAATATTTCCAAATGAATGTTGTGATTTTTGTCTTACATTAAAAGTATTTAGCTTGCAATTTAGATGTTAATCACAATGATAAGTACAGAAATATGGAATTTAAAATCTATAACATGCTAAAATGGCTGTAGCATAGAGTTCATGCACATATTTAAATGTTACAATTATATATCACTTTCAAAAGATATTTTCTAACATCAGTAGACATCATGATATTCTGTAAATTCTTTTTGAAAGTATTAAAAATCCTATGGATTTGGTACACAGCACTTGGTCTCATTTTGTTATGTAATGTTTTTTTTATGGTGTGTAAATATGTTTACAATGATTTAATTTAAAAATTCAAAATTCAAAATTAAATCATTGGAAACATATTTACACAGCATAAAAAGAACATTACATAACAAAATGTTTTTTGAAAGTGAATGTGATCATAATATTAGTTACAATTTTATATTAAACACTTTTCTAATTTCGAATACAAAATGTATGTGACAATTGAGCCTGTAAGGCTTGGTGTTGAAACATAATTGTGTATACAAAATGTAACATTTGTCATGAATAAAAACAAAAAACAAAATCTTTTTCAATGTTACACGCAGCACCAATGAGAATATATGTATGGCACATTTAATGAAAATACTTGTATAATATTAATTATGAGTAGTGGCACTTTCAAATAGAATTAAATGTTCATATTAAATGACTGAACAGACTGACATACGTATTTATATACATGTATGTAAATACACATGAGAACAGTGTATACACAATAAATGAAAGATACAATACAGGCATCTGAATTTAGCAAAACCTGCATATGTTATGAAACATACTAATACATTACATTTATGAGCACTGCCCACCACTAATGAAAATACCCTAATGCACATTTTGTCAATTTCATTGCTCAAAATATTTAGATTGATCTAATTTTTGTTTTATTTGAACACAGACTCTGTTCAAGATACAATGAATACCATTCAAATGAGTTTTGCCCCTGCATAATATAATTGTAAAGTAAATAAATATTTGAACATCAAGCAAGTAAGTTTCTTGGAATATGGATTGAAAGCAATTATCAGCGAGTGCACATACAATGTAAATGATTTCCATGTATACTTGGCAAGTGGGAACGCATGCTTTTCTTGTTTACATGATATTGTAGGTCAAAAGTGATGCACAAAACAAGCCATACTTCAATAATTACTATACAGATTACATGGAACACATCCTTGTTTACTTCGATATAATCTAACTGATAAAGATATAAAGTAGATGACAAACCTCTACCATGTGTGTGGGCCAAATTTTCCAAATGTGAGATGTTTGACCTTGTTTAAGGATACAAAATCTACTATTTGCAATCACTTCACAAATAATAATTTGGATACCAATATCAATGTTTTCATACTTGACCAAATTATCCAAGTGTTTACAACGGAGTGTTTACAGCATGTGTATATTTGTTGCAACACAGTTATTCAAACTGTGACGTATATCACAGGATCCAGGTTTTAACAGACTTAAAATATAGTTGGAGACATTGGATCAGGATGTACTGTTGAATTCAAGAGCAATTATAAAATGTCCAGTAAGAAGAAAGAATCTTTCATAACATTATCAAGTGCGTTTAAATCTATATTAAGTAACAGTACACTTATTTATGAGATTTCAATTTTAAACTATGATTACCTCAAGCACTGAAATAATATTTGGTGTTTCAAATATTAACAAGACTGGAGACAGCACAAAATGTAGTCTTTGAAGAACTGTGGTCCTCACGGATAGAAATTTTGCCTCTCGAGTACTTGTCTACATGTACACGACTCATACTCAAATACTCAGTCATATGTAAATTTTAATAATATACAAAGATGATTTTAAAAATAAAATCTCACATTTAAAATCATATCAATAATATATATATCACAGAGAGTATCACAGAGATTATTTGACCTTTTTAAGACTTAAATAAAAAAAAAACTTATATAAAATACCTGAAGATTTGAGCCCATGCAAATTCTGATAAAGTAGATTTTGAAATAATTTAATCAGAGTAATAGTACAAAAACAAATTTTGCATGATGCAGTGCTCTAACATTGCATTTTCCTAATAAATATGACAATTATCAGCTATACAAGAAGCACATAGTGCTTGCAACACTTTACTCATCTTCCTCATCTTTTTCTTCCTCCTCGTCATCTTCATCATCTGTACTTGTATCAGACTCACCAAATGCAAACTTCCCATGAATATCTATTTGCGGTATTTCTCTGCCCATTAATCTCAAAGTTATAATATCAAAACTATCCCGAAGTCCAAAAACAACCATCTTGCCATCCATTGCCAATGTCAGACACTGTATTTTCATATCTGGTGTGAACACAGATAGAACTTTTCCCTTCTCTAAGTCCCATAGCGATATATCTCCCGCATAAACCACTGCTTTCGTTCCTTCCTCAAGAATATGGATCTGACTGTTAATGCCAAATTCAAGTTTTGTATATCCTTTTATTTTTCTCAGGACATTGTGTCTCAGCGGCTCCCATATTCTCATTTCTTTGTTCGTTTTACCGAATACTATCCTGTTGCCATCATCACTAATGGCAATCGCAGCAACGTTCCTCTCATTTCGCAGTCTTCTTCGCACAGTACCCGATTTACAATCCCACAATGTTAGATAACTAGTTTTAGTCTCTTCATCGTAGTTTGCATGCACAAGACTATCCCCATCAGACGTTAAAGCAGCTACCAGTAAAAGAAGCATAGAATTTGGATTTTCTAATGTTTGGACATGTGTTCTGCTTGGGATATCAAAAATACATATATGATGAGCATAAAAAGATGCCACGATGGTGGACATATCTTTACTAATAATGTATCTATCAATACCATTATCTTTCTCTTTGCGCAAAGCTTCTTGTTCTTGCTGTTCCTCTTCCCATTCTCTCTGATGTCTTTTCATTTTGGCAGACTGCGTTTCAGATCTTCGTTCCCAGGGAGTCATTTTTGCTGTAGTGCCTCGCGACGTTTTCATTGGTGAGTGCTTTCTCAACTCACTCATTCCTCTGTCTACACCTTTTCGTTCCATTTCTTTAAAGTTGCTTTTGATCCTAAATGCAATTTGTCCATTATTGATGTTCCAAACAACAAAATGGGTTCGATTGTCAGCCAAACCCATCAGATGTTCATCATCCAACATGGTGTATTCATGGGCTGGGCAAGGCACTATGAAACAATCCTTGACTCTATGAGTGTATTTCTTCTGGAACAAATCGAAAATGCGAATTGTTGAATATATGGGTGGACCTCCAGGATTCGCTGAAGAAAATCCTTTGTCAGCAAGAATAATTAATTTAGTATTGTGCACTATCATGGTGTCTAGAGGATCTAGCAGTCCTCTTTCTACTCTTATTGCTTTTCCAGCTAGCTTTCCCTTAACAACATTCCATATTGCCAATGGTCCATTGTTAATATATTTTGCTACCACATAATGCTTGTTACCTCGCAGTGGAACTAATGATTCAATGCCTTCCTTTGGTTTTGGTTTTGGCTGAGGTTGATTCACGTTACCACTTAAATTCCATATTCTTAGCATTGGTTCATCGACTGCTGCAGTTAAGAAACTCTTTAAATTAGCACAAGCACCAATATTGGAGACTTTTGCATGCTTTGCTAAGTGCTTGTGATCTTCTGTTTCAATATTCCATAGAGCAATATCTGTTGTATTACTAGATTCTGAAATGTTCACAGCCATTGCATGAGATCCTACTTGATTAACAAATATTTCACTGATATTATCTGCCACACAACCCCGAACACTTCTAACATACTGGCCGTTTCGAACATCAAAAAGTTCCAACTGGAATATTTCATGTAATTTCATGTATTGGTATCGGGCAGCACAGATGAAATAGTCTCTGGCACAACAAAGTGCATGGATAGCTCCATCCTCTTTGCATTTCAATTTGTGAACTTCCTTTCCATTTTTAGCATTTGTTACTGAAGCCACACAGTGACTTTTGTAAGCATGGAGAACTAATGGACCGACTGCTGTCTGAGCACAAATAATTGACTGATCTTTATGTACTACAAAATTTTCCGGCTCCTCAAGAGTGATTTCTTTTTTAAGTGGGATTCCACCTTCCTTCAAGTCCCATGTTTTCATGACATTACTACCATGAAAGAAAGCAACCAATAGCCTTCCTTCCTGAGCCACTGTCAAGGATGCTGGGTCGAAAGTACTGATGTCCTTCAAGCACTCTCCACTTTTAATATCCCAAATTCTCACACAGTTGAGCTCTGACGTAACAGCCACTTTGTTTTGTTGTGCTAATCGTATTTGGTTTACAGTTTCTCCAACATCTACAATGGTTTTCATCACTCGTCCCGTTTTCAGTTCCCATTGTTTCATAGTGTTGTCTTTGGAAGTAGTAAATGCTCGCTGGCCATCTAATGTTAGAGTCAAAGCTGTTATAGGCTCAGTATGACCTGACAACAGATCAAATAATATTCCTCCTGGAGCTGTTAAGCAGGTTCCAGAAGGTATCAGAGATGGAGTGGTGCATTTTTTAGCTTGGAAGAACAGCGGTTTCATAAATGGATATTTTACAGGGTCTCCTGGGGCAATTGGCTTGTCTTTGAGAACGGTGTCATGCAGTCGTCCAACCAGCTGTGAAGCCAGTTGCTGTGAGTCATTTATCAAAGCAGAACCTGACAAATGTAGCGTATCGGACAACAATTTCAAATCTAAGTCAGCAGGCTCATGATTTAAAGCCATATGTATGTCATCAAGCAGGTTTCGTAATGAGCATCCTGAAAGTTTAGCTTGTAAAAGTCAAAATTCAACAAGCACGATGACTTGAGCATGGCTTTTTGTTCTGATTTGAGCAATTGAAATGGAAGTTCATTGAGTTTTCTGAGATTATACACTCTTCTTGATGGTTTTCCTCTTGAACCTGGAATTTCTATGAACATAGGCTGTGGCATTATATATCTATCATGCCCTTTGTGGTTGCTTCCATGCGGTTTTGGTTTCTGGTACCAGATATTCATGAAATACTCTGACATAGCTTTATGATAACTGGGCGCTTTGTCTCTTTGATCCATGTAGCGCTCCACTCCAGCTTCTCTGAATAGACCAAAAGTCCACGTCAACAGTGAGAGGTTGTCTGCTTGTATGTATTTCACATATCCCCCAAGCTCTTCGCGCAGACGCACCCATAATAAGGAAGGCAATCTTCTCAGGCTGAGATGACTATTATGTGCTACAACATCATCCATGACTGTATCATCCAAAGACAAGAGATCTTCCATTTCGTTGTCACTGATGCCACTTCTTGCAGCAGTTATGTATCCAAGTGCACGCCTCACGAGCGTGTCGCCATGGTCTCTCTCCAGCCGGCCAAAGAATACAGTGGCAAGATTTTTGACAGAATTAGGTATTTTTAACTCAGATGCCAACTTTGTTGATGGCCACATTAATGATTCATTGAAGAGTGCCTAAAATGAAATGGAAAACATTTGTCTAAATATCCAATATTCAAACTACTTTCAATGGAACAGGCTTTATCAACACATAGATATATATTGGAATTAACTGACTTCAGTGACTTGGTTGTCAGTATTGATATTAGAGGATTCTTTCTCAAGTCTATTAGGGTCGCATATAGCTTCTGCTGGGACTCAAACCCTGGACCACTACCAGTGTGGCACCTATTCACTCAGCACTTAAGGCATGTGCATTAGATCACTCAGCCATCCTGACAGACTTAAAAGATCTGTCATTCCAATGGAGGGTGTTAAGGATCCTGTCCTATATTACATGTAGCAGTGTTCAGTGAAATGCATCACACACGATGACTTTATACCCAAACCATTATACTAGTTCTGCATTTCACGTGATATGGCGCTTTTGTAAATATAGTATTGAAAACAATTTATTTTAAGTATAAGAAATATCAATTCTGTTTGGTTCACACCTGCAGTATGAGTACCAATTTACTGTATGAAACAAACTAGATTGTGATCAAATCACCATAGGACTTTTCAAACCAGGTGTAAATGTAATACTTTTGATGTTGTAATGATGGGAAAGTGTGAACCGAGAGTCTGCAGATCATGATGAATTGACTGTAGAACTGTAGACCTATCAGGATCAACTTTGTTAGAAAAATGCCTAAGCTGAGGGTTTGGGAAAGTGGTTGCAGGTATATATACTGTGAAATAATCGGGAAGGCTATGTAAAGGTGTTTTGGAAGATCGTGGACTCGAACTCACGACCTCCCGTCTATGATTCAGACCAGTCATATGTCATAGGCGGGCGTGCTACCGTTAACACTAATCCCCTGAGACACAGGTTACATACTTCGGTTTTCACCTATATCAATCTTGCACAATACACTTTCCCGCCTTGGATACTATTATTAGCCTATCCAACCTCGCAGCCTTAATCAATCATAGCCTGCTTTATACCTCCGACTATTACGAAGCAGTCATCTAGGCACACAGAGCCACGAACACCGTACTTAGGGGCTCATCCGGGCATAATCTGGGCCACTTCTTTCACAATACATATTATTGGTTATACATCAAAAATGACATGACAGATCTTTTTCATAGTTCTGGCAGGATGGCTGAGTAATCTTATATCCATGCCTTCAGTACTAAGTGAATAGGCGCCATACTGGTAGTGGTGAAGGGTTCGAGTCCCGCCAGAAGCTTCACATGCCTGATAGACTTGGAGAGAGAATCCTCTATTATTAAGCTTAATAAGTTTCAAATGTGCATATTAAAATAGTACAATTACCTTGATATACAGTGGATATGGACAAGATTTGAAGTTGTCAATGATTAGTTGAAACTGTTCATCTGTAACTTTTCGATCAGAATTATTATACCAGTGTGTTAAAATAGTCATCGCATCACTTGTTCCAAGTTCCTTTACCTAATAAAATAAATATTTGAAAATATTGATCTTAACAGTCAACTTAGATTTGAATAAATACTTGAGTTACCCCATATTAACAGACAATCATCCAAGATGCAGATAATTTGAATCTATTTTACTTGAACAAGGTACATGTACCTACTTCTTAAACAAAGTACCTACTTCTTCACAGGAATGCTCTTAAATATAGACAAAATGTTCAGTACAGCACTCAAGGTTAATTTGCTGGCAGACAAAAGAGTGTTACATGAACTGGTTCTGTTCAAAATATGTCCACAGTATAGCGATCTTCTGATTATGCAGGAACTATGTGGTCTAACCCCCCCATTCTATTGATGCCGCCGGCATGGGACACCGCGCTTGTTTTTCGCCATACTGCGCTTGTTTTTCGCCATACCGCGCTTTTTGAAAGTGGGTTTTCCAACCTGGCGGGGGTCATACCGTGCTGATGTCGCCCACGGTGTATTTGAAGTTGCCGACGGACCCTGCTCACGGTTCTTTGAAGCCGCCGACGAACAGTGCATTTAGGCCATAGGCAAAATTTTGAACCTACGGTGTTAGGCCGCCTGCCAGTCTAGTGGGTGTGTCAGTGAGACAGCACGGTGTTTCAAGGTTAATTTGCATTTCTGCCGTCGGCGATGTATAATGATGTGGCAGACAAAATCAATAGAACCCCCAACCTAGGCGATGTTCGACGGTACACTTCTTTCGCCAGAAAACACGGCGTGGCTTTTGATTTCGGTGTACCGGAAAATTAGTGGAATAAACTTCTTCATGCCGGTCTTGCTGTTTATGCAGGAACTATGTAACAAAATATTTCAAAAAAGAAAATAGGCGGCCTCTTCTTCCTTATAAATGCTCCTTACCTCCACAAAGTGATCTGGATGATCCTCTGCATAAATTTTACTCATATTCTTATATGAATCGTCTTGGGTTTTTGTGGAAAGGATTATTCGTACATTAGGTGGTAGATCTTTTGGTAGCCATGACATTTTCTTTCCATCGTTTTCTTCTGCATAGACAAGATAAAATCAATTCACATACGTAACAGCTGATATATTTCAATCATTCTATAGTCTATCTACAGGTGTTTCCTTAAATGTTAACCTAATGATTTACTTAATATTGGAAAATAATTATTCCAACCTTTGAGTTTATGCAGTGAGTCAAAGTAGATAACAAGAGTATCGTCATTTTCTGCTTGCAGCATCTGATACGACAGATAATTGAATAAGCCTTTGTAGTCCTGTAATGTAAAAACATAAATCTCAAAAATTAAACTTTCGTACAGAAAAACGCAAGAATTGCTCTAACAATAGGAAATGGAGGACATCTCTAATTTATTGAAGCAGCAGAGAAATTTCCTCAAGCTTGAAAACACCCACCATTGGTATTTTTGTTGCCTTCATGTTATAAATGATTGCTAACTGAGAACAGAGACCCATCAATAGAGTGCGTATGTTGGTCGACTCTCCAGTTACACCAATCATTCTCACGATTGTTCTGCATCCTCCATCACTACAAAACATTGAACACATGGTAAAAAAAGATTTATTTGTCAACAAAACCTTCCATTTTTTATATAAAACCTTCACATTCAAAAGATTTGATCAAAAGCATAAAATTTCAATTCAGAGATAGATTAAAAAAATTGTTTTGATATACAAAAGCCATACATATTCAATTTTTTCAATTCAGCATGTAAGTATAAAAATATCAAAGGAAGATTGACCATTTTGAAAATTTGTTGTAAAATATTCATTCAAAAATTACATTACATTTTCAGCCATTTCTGCGTGTCTTTCACTGCTCTTGCGATTACACTTGTTTTTCCACAGCCTGGCTTGCCATGAATCACTAACGGGACTCTAGACACTCCCCGCACATAGCGTTTGATAGCAGAAAGAATGTCTTTGCGCCCATGAAAGCCTGATGCCTTGCTACGCACGGCATTGACATGTTGAAGAACCTGAAAAATAATCATCAATTTTCTAAAATCAACCTGTTTACCTCTATGCAAGCATCTGCACACTGAACATAACCTTGGTGAATGTGGATACACCTTTTGGATAATAATATTGTCATGGTTGAGAAAGAATTGCTAAGAACTTAAAGAACATTTGGTTTCGAATGTACATGAGCTTGCTTTTTTGTCTAGTAATCGAATCATATTCATATTTGGATATATGACGATAAAATGATTCCCTTTCACTAAGCTAAAATTTACCAACCATAATGGATATTTGATTCTCCTTTATACAGTCCGATGAACTTACTTCTTTTATCAGTGGATTTTGATCTAGCTGTTTCGGTTCTGAGGCAATGGCGTCTGTAATCCTCCTACCAATAACATCTGTAAACTCCTTGCACATTCTGTCGATGTATGTTTGGTGGGATCTGGTGTGAGTTGGTGAAATTCCGTGCTTGCTCCAAGGAACAATATATCGCCGATTATTTATTTCACCAAGCTGTAATAAAAAGATTTTTAAGACAATGATTAAAACTTTTTGTATGATATTAAATGAAAGATGAATACTGCTTTTTGTCTTAGAAATATGTAAATTTCAATATATTATATATTATAGTAAAATATTAATTCTAAAGTTCATTGTTTTCTTAGGACATTAGATCGAATAATCATTATTCATTAAAATCTAGATTTAATAGTAACCTGTGTTTCAAGTTGATAGTCTCGCAATTCTTTTAATCTTTTAGCTTTTTCTGAATCTGGAAGATCGGCATTTTCACGCAAATCCATGTAATCACGTTCTATTCTGTCCCCTGTGATCACGAGGTTTTCAATTTCTCGTTTAAACCAGAAGATAGATTTACTAGGTGCATGTTCAGAATAAGTATTAAGTGAATGCATCAGCTCCAAATCTGCCACTGAAAACATATTAGTAATATAAGCTAACTTAAATTTATTCATAACACATGCTATAAGAGATATATATTTGTATTTAATATTTCATGCTTACTTTAATTTTATATTAAATTTTTTAATGTTAATTTTATACTTGTTTACTAATACATGTAGCATAAATATTCATTTCCAAATGAAAGAATACAGAAATTACCAATACCATTTTTGTTAGCATTTTTAGATAACAGGTTATTGTTGAGAAACCTATAAAGTCTATCCAATCTTTTGTGGGTGAAAGGCCTTGATACACAATTTTTTATTTTCTGAACAAATATTCTACATGTATTTGTTGTGTTAATAAGAGTACCTAGTATAAGCTTGATTTTCAAGTTACTATACCACAATTGCATGTATACAATCATATGGAATATGTGAATCAAATAAACAAACATGGTTTGTCATAATGCAAACTTGATCGATCAGATCTGATACCTTAAATCTTCTATTAACAGCCGGACGGCTATAGCTGCACATCTATTGGAGGGGGAGGTATTTATTAGAGATGGGCGTTTAATGCAGGCAGGTGGCTAATAATATAGGTACCCGATAAGATATAGCATTCTTGTTTCAAACAATACATGATATTTTCGTAGCTTTAACAATGCAGCCTCGTTATAATGCATTATGAAATTGAAACAGACTTGCACATGCTTTTATTAGAGGTAATGGGGTCATTTATTAGAGGTAGGCATTTAACATAATACTTGCCTGCTCAGGGGGTCATTAAATAGAGATCGGCTGGTATTAGAGGTAGGCCATTATTAGAAGATTTATGGTATTTGTGTCCACTCTTATTACATTGAATTGCAAAAGCATTGATAAAAAATCTCGAAAAAATGGGAAGAATCTGAAGCCAGTTGGCCATCATTACAAGCATGGACTTATTGCTTTCCTAGACAGTGATAAAAATACATGCACACTAAAATATTTAGATTTTTTAATTTGTTGAGTGATTTGCAAAAGACACCTTACGTCCTTACATGTGTACTTTGTAAAAAATAAGGAAGTAATTTTGACCTTTATTCACTGATTTTAATTACTTGTTCGTTCGTATCTCAGACCATTAACTAGTAGTTGTTAGATTACACTATTGATAGTAATAGTTCCATTTTGAACATTATAACGCAAAAAGTATTCAACCGGTAGCCAGACCATACACGCAAAGCTTGTCAGATAATCCAAATAATTGTCTTTGATACTTACATGACATATTATACTTGAGAAGGTCATCTGGCAGCTGCATAATTCTTCTTGCGTATGCATAGAGAAGTCGCTGAAGTTTTTTTGCTGTAAAAATCCAACTTGACATAGCACCAGACCGACGACTTGCATCCTTAGAAGATATGTCTTTATGGTGTGTACTACAACATAATTGGAAATCACGTTCAAATTAAATAAATAATTTTCAGGTGAATCAGGCCTATGGCACTTTTACAGAAGGCAGTAAATTAAATATTCCAGTTATAAGAATTGCAATCATTGAAGGTGTTTATATAGAATGGTATATAGAGAAACAATTATTTGCTTGAGCTTTGCATAAATTTGTGCCATAAGAATATGAGATAAAACAGGTTCAAGTACCTATAATATTCTATTTGAAAAATATTCTTTTTACCTTATTCTATGAAGCTTATAGACCGGAGGTACAGTATTCATATCAAGAAAGTACCAACTTTCTAAGAGAGACGGATCAGGATCGACCTCTGGTGTTTGGGATGCACCTAGTAAAAAGATAATTTCTTCCAATAAATTCTTTGATGATAAATGCACACTAAGGTTACATTTGTACATATTCACTTTGACTCATGGTATGGGTATGGTAAAGGGGTGACGATACTAGTTTTCCTTTTTTTGTCCAAACATATTTGTTGATTATTTGTCATCTCAAATTGAAGTCTATTCTATTTGATATCAAATCCAATATGATAGATTTTTCAAACTTATGTACACATCAGATGCATTGTTGATGATAGTTTGATAGTTGTTGTGACAATGTTGTGGTATTCAAAAATATCTTTTGCCAACTAATATCATTTAAAACTATTGCAAGAATATTTCAGTCATCATTTCTATAAAGAACTATGGTCATGGTTTGTGATGAGGATTCTCATATCATGCTCTAACTCACAATGGGCTATGGGTACATGACTTGAAGGTTTAAAAAAAAATAAGCAAGTATAAGAATGAAAAAAATGGAAAGGACAACAAAAAATACATGCCACATTGTTTTGGACACACTACATCACTGAATCACAAGACAATTCTTTTTAATAAAGATTTACAAGAAAAAGCAAGGAAAAAAAAGATTAATTTGAACTGTTCTTAAAATTATTATATATACATGTAATCTTCCAGATTTTTAGATGATACTAATTACAATAGTTAAATATAGATTAATAATTTTTCACAAGCAATGAAGTTAATAAATAATTTGATAAAAAAAATCATAAAATAGATTACAATCATGATATGTGCATTTGATTGAGAGTATTATGGAATTTTCATTATGATCAGTTGAGCGAATTAACAAATATCCAAATCACACTTACTCAAATCAAGCAACTCTTTCAAATACTTAAAAATAACAAAATTGCTGTAAAAATATCATCTTAATACATGAAGCATAGTGATTGGATAAGTTCGTTAGTTCTGATTTGCTTTATAAATCTTTTGCTAAGTTTTATAGAGTAATAAAGGTTAAATGCTCATATTACCTCTTATTGTTCATTGAGATATGCATTCAAAGATGCTTACTGATGTTAAATTAAAAAATTCCTCTGACAACTGACTTTTCCTAAAATAATATAATCAAAACTATTGAGGAATTTAATCATCACAACCAGACATACTACCAGTGTATGAAAAATCACAACTGGATTTAATAAATCATTTTGGACTGTTTAAAGGCTACTGATTTTGAAATCATTAATTTTTCTGGAAAAAAATCTAAAATCCTGTTACTCTAATTTGCTTAAAGTCTATACTAAATCCAATACCCGAAAGAGAAGATTTAATATCAATCAACAGTAAACCTGGCAAAAGATTTATAACATCATATAATAATTTTACAAAAGTCTAAAACACACCTCCTCCACCTGTGACTATCATACCCATAGTACTGATTTTTCGTGGTGCCCGCCTCATCAGCTTGGCTGATGTGACACTGCCACTGGTTTGCCGCGAGGCGGCTGACGCGGAGCCACCAGGGTGTTGAGTGGCGGGGTACACAGACTCCTGAATGCTAGCAGTCTCAGACTCAAGTCCCTGTTGAGTAGAATTACCCGGTACAAGTGCAGCGAAAACCTCGTCATGGGCACACCTCACTAAAGAGACAACTCACAAGCTAAGTCTTCCATAGATATTTCTGCATTATTTCAATATTATTCAATTCAAATTAAACATGGCAAGCATTATTTGACTCTTAAATGGCTTAAAAGTAAATGGTGCTGCTATAGCAGCATAGAATAAAGAGCTCAAATTTACCACAGATGGATATTTTGAGCTTCATCCTGGCTGTGATTGGGTATTGATATCTATCTTAGTAAATTTGACCTTACTTTAGGGTTTATCGTTGTCAGCAATAGTAGGTAACAATGTCGATTCAGCCAGTAAGGGTTAATTGTACCTCGAGCTCTGCTTGTCTTTTGGCAGCTTCTTCCTCAGCTAGTTGTTTTTGCAGTTCCTCCATGGCCTTTATTTGATCGTAGTCCTTCTTCATGGCTTGCAATATAGCTTCATACTCTATTCGAGGAATCATGGCTGGTAGTATAGCATCTCCATACTTCTGTGCCATAAAAGTCTGAGAAGAGAATATCTAACATCTTAAATATTTGATCTGGAACAACTTAGTACTTGTCATATCGATGTTATGAACGCTTTTCATGCACCTGCTTTTGAACATGAGACGATCCTTCAAAGCTTTCCCCATTACTATATTAACTAGAAAATGTCTCATGTGTAGAGAAAGTCACTAAACAATTAAAATGCAGCGTTTTTCATATTACAATTCACATATATGTGTGGATTTGTGTACAGATTAGCTGTCATGTCGTAAAGACCCTCTTTTTCGTTTCAACATGGCAGTTGCGTAAAATTAATTCATAATGCAGTATGGTTGCATTTAGAATTTGGAGGTGAAATCAAAGGTCAACAAATGGCAACCAACTGCCTTGTGGAAAACAGGTTGCAAGAACTTAATCAAAATTGCTAAATTTTTACAAGGAATAGTCATTTCAATACAAGATTCTTAATCATATTATGCAATGAAATGGATAATAGGCAAAATATAAAGGAAAAAGTTCATCGGTGAATTTAAAAATGTTAGGCAGTTGCTGAACAGAGGGGTTGCTATGGAAGGTTTGACAGTACAGAACGAAAGGTTTATGTCAGTTTGTTTCCAACTTACATCCATGTGTAGAACATTACTCCTTGTTTACACAGTTACCTTGCATAATCATAAAATAGCATATTATTTGCCATAGGAATGTAAGTTAAGTGGCTATCGATTTTTCAGGAAATATTGTTAAGTGTATCACTGGTCTTTTATAACGTCACATAGATTTAAATGTGATTACAAATGTGCTAGTGCAATTAAATTGCAAAGATTAGACCAATTGATTCATCTATTTGGAAATAATGTTGGTATAAATACAATTATATTCTCGACCAAATGATAAATTGAAACAGTGATGCTACAAATGTCACGTCAAAAGCTATTACCAATAAAAACATTTATGAAAGCTTACCACCACATTAACACCAATAGCATTCTGTCTGCACATACTGATGATCTTCTTTCGAATCTCCATATCACGATGATCATCGGCAAGAAACTCCCGGCTTCCCCATGATAGATCAAATGGGCGGAATTCATAGCCTTTTTCTAGACAGAACGTCTTCAGGTTGGGGAACACCTTCTCTATCAGTGCACTTCGCTCTGCTTCAGTGTCTACAATAATTTGACTTCTCAAAAACAGCGAATGTTTGTTAATTCTCTAGGAATGTTTATTTCTGTCCAAGCTCATTGTTTCAAGTTATATTTCATAATGCACCATGGAAGAAGACATTCATCATAACGCATAGTTATTAAAATACCGTCGTCAATATAGGGGTTGATTTTTCCGTTATGTATTATTATAATATCGATGGTCTAGATATTATGCTCCAAATTTTAATTAAGGTGTGCTTTTACTACATGGGGATGAGCCCATAGATGGTTGTATACAGCATGTACTAACAACCATATCAAACATTTATTTTTAAAAATGTGAACCATCTCATCATTGAAAAAATTATATACACTAAAAATAGAGCATTGCTAAAACAACAAGTAAAGGTCAAATGTTGACAGTGTCTTTGGGTGTGCATACATCTTCACGTATTTATCCATTAATTTGATAAAACAAGTAACGCACAGACACTATCGATCATAAGGAGCAACAAATGATCCACTTAGCACTTAATGCTAATTTCTATGCCTGTTTACATGGACTGAGTTTCATGTCCATAGAAAGGCAGCTGTTTACTTCTGTATAGAATTCCTGTATCATAATGCGTATGTCTGGAGATTAATACCAGTTTGTCAATTGTTTTGATTACAAACCACGCATTTATCTTTTAATTGAACGTATGACATTATGGTATTCCGACAATGTCATTGACCTTTGTACACTGAGGAAAATTTCATTGTTAAATTTCATTATTCTTATGTTTCATTGCCTACATCATAAACAAAGTCAATATCTACTTATCAAACTGCAAATATTTGCATGAGCAGACCACGTTTCAGAAGGTTTTAATAATAAAAAGTGGATAGGTCTAAGAAAATTATTTCACAAAAGACCAACTTACGAAGCTTTGATCATCAACTTTGTCCATTATACTGACTCAAAACTGGTATTATCGCATTTGATAATTGAATTCAATCAGTCAAACACCTATCAAAAACAACTCATTTGCACTTCACACATACCTGATCCTGCTGAATGGATATAAAGATGGATAATCCTCTGCTGATCCTCAAGATTAACATTAATCTGTCCTTTCAGCAATGCCTGCGCCTTCTCTTCATTGGTCATGCGTCCAGCAAAGACAGTTTCTGGGCGCGATATAACAGGTGTGGGTACCGGACTAATTTCACGTCTTGGTTCTTCTTCTTCCTTTTCAGATTCAACATTGTTTCCATTGAGTACTGATTCATTTTCCGACTCAACATCATCATCCCCTTCATGCCCGGAGTCAATTTCATCATGAGATTCATACAATGGCTCATTATTTGTGTGCACCTCTCCATTTTCTTTTGGATCTTCTACAGGGAAAGTTTCGTCTGCGCCGAAAGTATTTTCATTGTCTTCATCTGGTTTACTCTCGAGAATATGAACGTGATTGGTCAGTTGAGGTAGTTGCGTGGCTTGGCCTTTACTATGGTCCTCATATTCTGGTGTCTGACACTTGGGTCTTTTTTCTCCGTATTCTGTATATTTATGAAATATATCATCTTTTTCTCTCACAGTCTGTAAAAGAAAATGACCTCAGTGAAATTGTATTCAAAAAGAAGATTGATAAACAAACTATTGATGATTTATCATATACTTATCTAGGAGATAATGCCCCTCTAATTAAGAAGATAACATTTAGAGAAGAAAAATGTTGAAGAAAAGTTTGGAAGATGGCTATCCTTCCTCATTATCATTTCTCAGTTTATCACAACCAACAACAATGTGGCATTATTAATGAGAGAAACACAACCATCAATGGCGCAGTTTTTTTCATTTTTGAAATCCTTGCGCCCCTCTTTTTTAAGTAGCCCCCTTTTTCAAAAACCTGGACTGCAATGCAGATGAGAGGGCAGGCTGCAGTTTGTGTCTTCATCCAAGGCACTGGCAAATCCAGGTGCAGGAGGCACATGTAAGTACCAAACAAGATTTTGGCATCTCCAAGCTTTTTTTTTAAGTACCATGAAATCTAATCATTGTTTTTTTTACATCACTGATCTGCATATCTCACAAATCTCAATGGCCTCTTCTCTTTCTTTGTAACTTCATCAATGCTGACTGCCTTATTGGCAGTCACACCATAAACAGCTGACCATAAGTAGAAGATTTTGACAATTGACGTGAATTAACATGATGTGCATCATCGAGCCATTTCATACTTTAAGATTGTGGTTCTCAAAGTTATTTGGAGTCCAGTATTGTCATACATTCGTTAACATTTCAATAGTTTTAATATGTCATAAAATTCATGTTTGGTAGTGTTTATGGTATAAATGCTTTTACTTGTAACTTCAAGGACGGTTGAATTCTACCTTTAGCCTAATGTTTACATCTCCATGGTCACGTGGAGTCTCTTCTTCATCATAGTCCGTACCATTTTCATCCAGAATGTTCTCCAATCGCCTCTCGATTCTTTTTGTAAGCTTTTTCTGTAATTGAATGAAAAATCACCACAACTGATAAACAGAAATATCTTTATTAATAAGTTTTTTTTTTTCTCAATTTCAATAATAATGAAAATGTTCACCCTACAGATAAACAAAGGAAGATATTTTCTAAGTAGAGATTTTTCAAATGATAAAGTTAGAGAAAATGTTATTTTGCATACAATCGAGGACATCTCTTGAAGGGCTTAATCAAAATCAATTCATTTTCTTAGTGCAAACAACTTATAACATACAGATAATATCCACGTCAAAGTCTATCTGATTCAAATAGAATTTTTCATATTGGATGATTTGTCTGCTTCATTATTGATCACTATATACTCCATTGAAACTTATTAGATTCTAAGAATAGTTTCAAACCATTAAAAGGAATATTTAGTCTATATTTAGTACAGTAGAACAAGTCCACTTCTTTGAGGGAAGGCGATAAATCCAGCTGGAGGGCTTCAACATTTAACCATTGCTCTTCTATATTTAGATTGTAAAAATTGGTATGTCTATGTGAGAGAAAGATAGCAGTTAATTATGTTTGCATAAATATGTTACTTTTATAGTTCCCACGGATGAAAAATCATATCTTACCCTGAGATGAACGACAATCTTCTTGTCAGTCACATCACGAACCTTCTTTGGTGGAATCTGCCAGTGGCTTTCATGTATCTATGCAAAAGTAAAATGTTATGAAAACAAATAATAAGGTTAAGACAGAATAAATTAGACAATTTTGCCCACAGATTTGATCTATTGAAGCATATTATTCTTGAGGCTTCTTTGAGTGGTTGTGTTGCCTTTATGCGATGCCAAGTTATGAGCTTAAAAGATTTTCAGCACATATCAGTTTTTGATTTACATTTTAAGCTGATTTTGGTGAATTCCTTGCATATTGTGCAGTTGCATGTCGCTCATTTTTAATCAGGAGATTTAGATAGTAGAAATATTAGTTTATTCAACATTATATTGGCAAGTACAATACTATTGAACAATTTCCAGGAGGCACTTTATGCAACGAGTTGTCTGGCAGACAGATTTTGGTGGTGGGCGTTATAAATAAATGACCAGTGGGCGAGTCGCTGAGGTTCCTCTGCATCCACCCCCTCAAGATACTACTAGATAGTCTGTCAGCGAAATTTGTAAAATCTATATACTGAGTAAATTTACATTAATTTTGAATGATTGATCGACATCAATGTCTAGCTCTGTTGCTCAGCGAATTTGTTCCCTTGGTAGATTGATTTACAAGTTGATTAATTGATTGTATTACAACAGTTGATTGATTTATTGATTGATATAGTGATAATCAAAATCATGCTATATTTGCTTCAATAGTTGATAGATTCATGGATCGTTTGAATACAATAAATGATGCTTTAGATAAGGAACAGTTGATGTCAACCTCTGTTAGATAAATATGGATATTGTCATTGAACATTTGATCGTATGGCTGATATTACCTCTGTTGCCGGACCCTGGTAATTGTTCCATGTGTCCGATGTTATCGCCCTGCGGCCAAGACCCAGCTCCCGAGGTGAATCTTTTGAAGCTGCCAAAGGCGGAAAATATATACTTTTGTTCCTGCCATCTTCTGCTGCCTGAAAAATATGAGAATTGGTAGACTTAGGAAACAAGTAAAAACTGTTGTGCATTGCAACTTTTTAGGATGAATTCAATTTATTTGTTCAGATGTTTAGAAAAAATACAAATAACTACTGACATGAGCTAGGAAATGTGTTCTATAAAAAGAATTAGCAGTATATACACGAGTATAGTATTGATTAATAAGCAGTGTATATGACATAATTTACTAAATATAAATCAAGATAGTTGTTCTGTTGATCATAGATTGACTGACACTTTCATCGATTGAAAAGATTATTTGATGGGGTTTTAATAATGAGTTCAACGAACTAGTTATACTACTTATTGAAGAACTAAATAGTAATTGCAGAGGAAATTATGCGAAAAAATTACAGCTTGGAGAATACAGTTTGGGGTAAGAACATACAAGTTAGATGATGAACTAACTTTTGCATTTGCATACTGATTCAATTAATTAGATCTTGAATATATCTTTTTTAATTTTGAGATTTTCTAAGTGATTATAATGAAAAATAGAGCCCTGTGAGGGCCCCGTATCTGCATATACCAAGTTGAGGACTGAATTGTCACTTTTACTATAGTAATTAATAAATAACCAACATAGCAGAACACAAAACAAACAGGTCCCACTGTACATACATACAATTAAGAAAAAAGTTCCGTAATAACTGGATTTAACATTTCATCTTATCTCATCTTATCAATAATCTAAAAACATACGTCCCACTTTAAAAGGGAATCAATTGTAGCCAAATTTCAGCTGTATTATTATTAGGTTGAAATATATTTCAAATTGAGAAATACATACAATATTCCGAACTATAAAGATTTTTATTCAATGAATATTGAATTTGAACCTCTCAGCAGCCATTCAACATTTCGAATAGATAAGTGAACTTTCTAAGGTCAGTTATCTTTTAAATCTTGTCTTAAACGTTATCTACATGGATCATGGTGGGTAAATTATCAACCTGGGAATCTTAGGCATATTACTTGTAATTTTAACTGCTTATAGTGAAAGTCTGGATCGCTGTTTCCACAGTCCTAGTTTGGGTTGATCATCAAGCACACATGGCATAAATTCCCTAAAAAATCTAAACCATATTATATATATGACCATCCAATTGCACATGGGCTTTTAAAAACAAACCAAACTTGAAACCTCAGCAAGGTGTGTGCATTTAATGAAGGTTTATTTCTGGTATCCATAGGCTCTTACGTTCAATCTTTCTCCATTTACTAGGTGAGCTGATTTATATAACCATGAGCTGGTATTTACTCTTCCATTTCAATAACTCGCATAGCATAATTTATTTTTGATAGTGGGGCTTAGATGACCTTGGCCCCTTCTACGCAATGTAATAATGATTTAATGTGCGTTTAATATTACTCTTCTACAATGGACATTAAATCATGAAATATCATTCAAACTTGCAATAGATTTTGATTGGTCTTAAGAATATGTTGTCGATCACCATGTGGTACCCTGGTAACCCTATTAGTATACTTGTATTATGACTAATGATACAAAAATATACCAGTCTATTAATCATTCGATTTGTAAGTAGCTAAAAAGACACATCACTTCTGTCAAGGTTAATTACTATTGGTAGCAATTAATCTGAATATTTTATGTAAAACATTACGTGGATAAATGAATAGTTGACAATGGGTTTAAAATATATTGACAGAATATATTCGACTAGCTAATAGTTATTCCAATTTCCCCAAATATTCCCTTAAAATGAGTCAATATTATTTACGCTCTAAACGTTCACATATAGCCCATGGGCTTTTATAGTCAGCATTGGTCAATTTAGTGGCAGGCTTTTAAGTGAGCATGGACATCTTGAAAGCGCTGATATTTGATGCAATTTGCTTTTAATTAACTGTGGGCATTAAAGTGAACTTGGGCACTCTGTTGATGCTTATGGAAAGCATCTACAAAAATGCAATATCTAATACATGTATAGTAGCTAGAAGCATCCAACTTTACTAAGACTAAACATTATTAAGGATGTTGTTCGAATCATGTTGAACACTCCATAAATTCTTTTCACATAATAAATTCTTTTCAATCACTTCATAAATTTTACTTTGACATTTCTTGATATAATTATTCATATGCTTGAACATCATATGTAGGGCCTGATCTCTTTTTATCAAAACTACATGTATAAATATACTTGTATATGTACAATATTTAGTTTTCCCGATATCATAAATAAACTTAGAGACAGAATTGGGGCCAATCACAATTTTGAAATTTAATTACAATTACAATTACATGTGTTTTTTCAGTTTCAATTACAGTCTAATTTTTTGTCCAATTATAATTACAGTTACAATTACAGACTTATATTTAATCCCAACTACAATCATATAATCATATTAAATTCAATTAATCAAAATTCAATTAGAGCTTGATGCTAATTATTGATAATACCATTTATTATCTATTGCTGTAATATTTCATTTGCAATTACATTGGTGTCAAGCAAAGCATATCAAAATTTTATTTCAACATTATCATGGTCCAAAGTGATGAAACAAAGGTTATTATAACGACTGCTGACATAGATATATATTCTGACTGGATAAACATGGCTATAGACAAATGTTCAATGTAATCAATCAGACAGTCATGTATGTTGATAGGCTGCCTGCAAAGAGGTGTAATATAGTATTTTTATAGTATTACATAGAATAAAGTCACACTTCAATCAATTACAATTACAGCATCGGTAGAAGACTCAATTACAATTGCAATTACAACTACACCATTTTCGAAGATGTCAATTACAATCACACAGAAAAGTGTAATTAAATGCAATCAAGTCAATTACAATTATAATTGACCACAAGTCTGCTTGGAGAGTACCTAGATTTGTACTAACTAACAATTTTAAACTTCGATCGTAGCAAACACTTTTTTACATTACAATGTCACCAACCTTTCGTTTCTTTTTCAATTGCTGGGCATCTCTAATAGAACCGTAGTGAAATGTAAAAGATTTTACTTTGAAGTAACTTCTATAATCCATTGTTAATAAATCCAATCAACCACATTTCAAAGTTTCGTCAATCAGATATATCAAATAATACTATCTTTGTTGAATATATGAAACAGTGATAATATTCTAACTTATCAAAATTCCTTCAAGTTTGTGTACTTAACAGTGTAATACGTTTATTTGCTTCTTAATACGGAAGACAAGATATCTTCACCTCTACACAGGTTGACATATTTGCTAGTCATCTTTAAACTGAAGAGGACAAGATCATGTTCATAAATCATTTGTAATCTGTCTAAAATATCCAGAGACCACCAATTGATTCAATTGTAGTAAATACAAATGTTATGTTGCATATTTATGATTTCTTTTCACAGACTGCCAATTTATCTCTCATAATTAGGGTGATTCAATAGAGTAAAATTTCTTAATTTTAATTATTATCCCTTGCTATATTCTAAAAAGTATTCAGACTACTAACAAACGATGGTGCATTCATGCATTTAAACACAAATCCGAGTATGCAACTCTTGACTTATCCCTAATCTTCGTTCGTGCTCAAATACCGTTAGCCATAATAAGTCTGTTCTTATGTACTGTTATAGAACTTCACATGTTCACGTATGACTTTCTTTTTTAAAGAGATCATGCAGATTATCCTATTTCAAGACGAAAATCCCTCCTTGTGATCTATTTACATACACATCAATTCTTTGTGTAAGGGGGAACGATGTGATATGTAGATTTGTTCAGAGAAGCAACAGACGGATTTTACAGCTACTCATTGTTATGTGAAACTAAGGAAGAACTTTCTAAAGCATTCCACTCTACCCTGTCTTTGACAAAAGTCTTTATGTGCTCTCACTTTGGTTGACAAATAAAAAAGCGGTGGCTATCGTATTAATTAGTGCTATGCAAGGAATCATCAATAAGTAGAAGAATAAATATCATCCAGGCTTTGATAACTTTAGTTAATACTATAAAGGGTATTGTTCACTTCACCCACCAGTTGAAGATTGCAGTTAGTTACAGTGAGGTATCGATCTGCGTATGCTTTTCTAAACAATTATTTACTTAACTAATTCTGTCGGAAATAGTCATTCTATTTAAAGCTTTAAAAACTTTTAACATCAGTATTTTTTATCATTAATATATATTTAATTACAAACTTTTCAATCTTTTGATATTGTTGTTGATTCAATGAGAAACTTGATTCATTAATGTTAGTTTTATTGATTTTAATCTACTGGACTAAAAATAGTAAATCATACAGAATGCGTTTATGTCTTTGGTAGATATTGGTTATAAAATGTAGTCCATTTTGTCCTCTTTTATTTACTATTTAACCCCCCCCCAACCCCCACCCCACCCCCACCACTACCACCAAATAAAACTATGAAACTATTTAAATTATTTAAAGATTTCATTCCAGTACCTTAAAGAATTAGAAAATCTGACACATTATGGTTTTTGGACATCATCTTCATAGAAACCATGTTGGTATTAATTGCGAAGTAAATAAACAATTTGACTATAAGAGCTTCTCAATCATTGGGGACATTTCTCAATGCGTCAATATAAACAGTTCCCAGAGATTTCTCTGTGTTAATCAAACATGACCGAACTTAAATGTCGCTAATGCAAAGGTCTGGTTTCAACTTTATGTGTCGACAATCAATATACACAGTTGACATTTATTTATGGACGTCACCTCCTGAATGTGTAAACTATCACTTGCATATTTGATTTTGGATCCGGTGAGCTTTGGGCTATTTAAGGTGCATTGTAGATCATGTTCAACATCAGCAATTACACAATTGCCGAAGTACCAATTATCCTGGTAACTTTGTACAAAATACATTGCCAGCTCTTTTTCTGAAGCTACTGATGTTTCTATTATTAGGATATACATGTAGCCCCTACACGAGGTCTGAAATTTGATGCTTCTCTGTGTCATGTAACACACATGCCATGATGATACTCCCACAATCTATATATTAGAGCACCTCACACCCATCCCGTATATTTTTTTGTTTAAACCATCGTAGCACAGTTTTTAATGAACCAACAATAGCATTTAAGGTGTCAAAAGGAAGCTACTTACTTGTATTTTCATAAGATAAACACAAATTTTATGGTTCATCAAAATAACATATCTATGATGCATTTTGTTATGAAATAACGTGTGCACACACATCCCGTAGGTGGCGATAATATGCAATTTGAACATGTTTATTTTTATACCTCAAGAAGCTCTGATGAAGCAAAAATTTGTAGATAATAAATATTTCTTACCTTTTTGACTTTATTTAAACTTGTGTTGTATGTTTATTTACATTAGATCTTACTAAAAAAAAGCTTTTTACACTTTGGCACCGGGAAAACTATTGGGTTCAAAGTAGTAATATTATTAGGTACTTGTTAAGATGCTAAATATTTAAAAAAAAAAACATACTGGATGGGTGTGACCTACACAGGATGGGTGTGCACTGCTCTAATACGCTAATTTTGGTACTTTGTACGGCAAATTCTTCTTTAACCTGACTTGCTAGACACTCTGACTACAAGAGATTGTTAATGGTAGTATTGCATGTTTATGTTTCTCATCATCAAAATGATCCTGGTGGCTGTTCATGTGTGATTTTATACTAAACAAAGGCTCTCACATCTTTTCAGCAAACATATTTCTACCATGATAGACATAGCTAAAGACAGCTTCCATTTGACTATATCAATTGGCCTGGGCTGGGGATGATCATATCATTCTGCTCTCTCAACCTTGGCGTCGTGAGTTCGAGTCCTACCTGAGGGCCACTTGATATACCCAAATGGCAGCTTAGGGTTTTAACACCTGTCTTCAGCTATGTCTATCAATCATGGTAGATATTTACTTGCTAAAAAGATGAGAAAGAGAGCAGCTTGAAAGGAAAATATTTGCTTTTCATATGGCATTTCTGCGAAAATATAATCAATTGTGACTTAATTATTGTGAGCAACAAAATTATCAAAGCATTCTCTTTGATTGACTACATGACTGTATGAGAGCTATACTTATATGATTACAAATACTTTTCAGTTTCTCATAGTTATATTAATGATGTTGCTGTTGCCTTTTCCAGGGGCCAAAAGTTTAAGTACATTAGAAAAAATAACAATAACACAATTTCTTATCTCAAATATCATTTTGTATAGATGTTTTAATATAGAGAAAAAAGGAGAAAATAATTATAAAAATAATTATAACAATATTATAGGCTGTCTAAGCCATTTATGATTTATTGTTTCTATTAGCTTTTTTTTCGTTTTAATAAGGTTGTAGACTGTGGGATGTCATGATATATCAGATCAGAGGTGTGGTCATTACCAATGGGTTCACAACTATTTGATAGTAAAAGATAAACTGATATTTAAAAAATCTTACATGCAGTATTACAATCCGTTTGAAATGAGCACCCATTGGAACGTTTTTATATGTCTAACTGAGTATGGTCTACTTATTTGGTTGTAATATATAAAAAGTTGATAAAATACTATTTAAAAAATTTAATTTCCTCCAAGATATATAAAAATAAACAACCAAAAACATGTTTGAAAAAACAAACAAAAGGAAGCTGAATATCAAAATAAAAGAATAGTAAGTCATCACATCATCAATAGTAATCAGTGGTAATAGTAATAGTTTCGCAGAGATTTATTGATGAATCAACAGATTTTTTTCATCCAAGTTATTTTTTTTAAGTCTAAATTAATAAACATCAGAATACAATAAAATCAGAACAAAAATATTACATGTACAAACCTTAACTTGACTTTTTTATTTGAGGGGTCTTCTAAAGTCTCGATATTCGAAAATTGTGAAATCTGTGGTAATCTAACTAGCATCACCCTATGTTCCCGGACACGGACTGTTGTAATGCAGTTTCTTTCTCATATATATTGAATACATGCTTATAATTTACTATTACGAACTGGTATATTTTTATATATCTATTGAATATTCATCCTTACATATCCATTTTTTTTTTGTTCGTATTTCATATTTCATGTATCCATGAGACACAAATCGGTTAATCCACAGTCATCGTTAAACATACTAGCTATTCCATGAAAAATACTTAACCGGTTGATTTCAAGTGTCCATATGCCATTTATTATTTTATTACATAGCTAAATTGCATTTGATAAGATAGCCATTGAAATAAGCATTTGATTTCTCAGATGAATAGTGCCACTTGCCGATGGTAATTTATTCTGGTTCAATTTGATATTGTGCAAAATTTATCTTTCTCAAATGATAACATCATAATTATTCAAGACACTAATAAATCATATGGCAGCTATAATGATTTATTATGACACTATCTTCAATCAATAATTACACCAACTAAGATGTTACTAATGTATCCAAAAACATGCCACACAAATCGTTTGAATTGAACTTCATCAATATTTAATAAACTTCTTTGTGCGTGTATTTCTGGCGTGTACATAGTTTCAACATGGCAGTTTAAATATGTTCTAATGGTGGCTAAACACTATTTGCATATAAATATGATATTTATTTACTCGGGTCTTCAAACTGACAGGTTTTTGCGCTGAAGGGAGTGTTAGCGGTAGTCTTGGATTATTATATTTAATTTCCCACTATAGATAACGCTTTTCAAATGATGTTACGTGCGCAAAGGTTCTCTTATACTTTGATCAAGGTGTGGAATTAACAAATGCCAGAAGATATCTATTCATTTGATATGTGATAAAGTTTTTTTTATTATTCATTCCCTTTGTGTTCTTTAGCTTTTATGAGACTTCATTTTTAATATGAAGAGTTCATAGAATTTTATGACAGTCATGTTTCATTTGTAAAGATTTTTTGATATGTTACCAAATATTCAATAGTCTATTGGCGTGTGCCTTCGGACAGACAGTCAAACAGGATTACAGGCTCAGGATTCAATTCCATTAGTAGCTGAAATAACTTGAGAAAATCTCAATACAATACACTGACAATTTTAATTTTTAAGCTGTTTAGGTTTGCATATTTTTGTCATTATCAAACTTTATCAAATTGATTATTTATAAAACAAAATATATTAAAATAGGTTGAATGTAAAATACATTAAATGTCACCTGGAAACAATACTTTATTAATCATATTTGACAATGACATGAAAATAGTAATTTAAGGGGCTGATTACACTGGGTTCTGCGCACATCACATAAAAAAAGCCATGTAAGTTTTGTGGACGTGGTTGTCAATGATATTGTTTAAGAGAAGATGAAATTAAACTTAGTACTGGGTGAAATTGTTTCGAAAACTAACTGAGCTTTCGCCTCGGCACTGGAGGCTTGTTCACTGTCGCTCCACTAGGTGGCGTGTGGAGCAGACTGCGGGCGTTATGGTGGAACTGGCGGGATGTCCTGGGCGGCTTGCCTGAACCTTCAAGGGTGTTGGTCCAAGCGGGGGCAGCTGGTAGCGTCCTCCGTCCCTGTTCAAGCGTGGTTCATGCATCCAATGGCCTCCTTGACCCCCCTCTCGAACCATCTATTCTCCACACACAAAATCCCTCGTTTCCTCCAAACTGATGTTGTGGTTTTGGGCAATCGGTGTGAACGTGAGACTTCAAGGTGGTGGTACGAACCTTGCCTTCAAGCGATCTTTTTCAGTCTCACCGATATAAGAGGCTTCACAGCTCTCACAATTGATCTGGTAGACTGGACCCACTATCTTGTCCTTTCCGAGACTATCCTTCGGTTTCACTAGCAGTTGCCATAAAGTGTTAGTCGGTTTAAAATGGGTCTGGATGTTATGTCTCTTATGTTAATTTCATCTTCTCATATATAAAAGCTGGATAGATGAGTCTACATGGAGATATTGTTTAAGATATGCTACAGGCAATTCATACACATTGGAAGATGTGGGAAAAAATCAGAACATTGTCAGATGTGGAATCAAGTTTTGAACTGATCAAAATTATATTATTATTCCATGCTCAACCAAGGACAGTAGACGTGATTGAGGCGTAAGCAAACATGAAGCAGACAAGATAATCAGTCAGCAGTGATCAATTCATGGAGACGCTGTAACTATGGAGCAGACTATAGATACTATCATATGTTTATTCCATGCAGGCACCTATTTTTTATCTTACGTAGCTAGGCGTAGTAAGCAGTGCTAAGTCTATGGCATGGAACACCCCCGGCGGCTACATCACGTATACAAAGCCCCGTCTAAGTCTGAATTGAATAGAATTACCACTGACATCCACACCCACAAATTTTCATAACTTTTTGGAGGTGATGTGGCTGTAAAATTGTTTGTGACCACGGGCACATGACTTGTACTATAAGTAAACAATGAAGGGGAAAAGAATGGCCACTCATTGGTCTCAGTTGGCTTCTACCCTTTTCGATGCATGTGCCCATGTTTGTGATAAGCCCTTTAGCGTATGTTCACACATATATAGAAAGTGGCGGCAGGCGGCAGTGGCGTAGCGATGAGGCGATGGGCGATTTGGTGTTCACACGCTTAATTTTGCAAGCGATTTTCACTAGCGATTTTCCTTGAATGTATAAAAATCTTTATCTCCAATTGATTTTTTTTCGTTTAATATATTGGCCGATACTGAATCATTGAAGGTACTGTCGACGTTAATAATATTCATCCTAAAATGCATTCATAGAATTTCTGAATGAGCATTATATAGATGTTCAGTTGTAGTATTTTTAGATACTTGCCTTCTATCCCCATTGCTCGCTTAATTCCCATCAAAAGCGTTATCAATGAATTGTTTGTTGCTGTGGTCTTTCATGGAATAATCATACACACTGAATTGGGTCTTTTTTACTAACAATATTAGCTGTTCAATTTTTATTTTTGGGGGGCTTTATCCAT
>CM032663.1:22374568-22422047 GCA_019095985.1 Streblospio benedicti
TTTCTTTTGTGGGTTTAAGGATTTAAAAATTTTACTATTTTATTTTAAGGAATTTTAAAATTCCTCTAGATTATATTTAACTACACTACACTACTACTTTACTATTTACAACACACTAACGTTGCGGCGACCATCGCGGTGCCTTCAACAGAGTGACTGTTTTGGTACGATGATGTCACAATGGCGAACTGGGTTCCGCCAGGTGGAGTTCCTGGCGGAAAGCAGATGGAGGAAGATTTTGTGAAGAAAATTAGAGATCTAGAAATTCCCACCTTAGAGTCCTAGTATCATATGATGTCTCCGCGTTGTTCACCAGCATCCTCATAGAAGAAAAGCAATCTCGGTTATCAGGAGAAGACTGATTGAAGATGAGACTCTTTCCAGACAGATGCTAGAAGTTCGATGTTGAGCAAATTATTACCATCCTGAAGTTTTGTCTCGAAACCACCTACTTTGTGTCGAACGAGGTCTTTTACAGACAAATCCAAGGAGCTCGATGGGCTCTCCGTCTCACCGCTGTCGAGACCTAGTGATGGAAGATTTTGAACAGAGAGCACTTAAGAACCCCCAGGAATCCATCGGTGTGGTTCCGTTATGGGATGACACCTTCACGGTCCTACCACAGAATCAGATTGAGGAGTTTTCAACTTACTTGAATTCCCTTAGCCAGAGTATTCAATTCACCATAGAAGGTGAGATTGATCAGAAACTTGCCTTCCTAGACACTCACATTGAGAGGAAACAAGACGGATCCCTGAAGACTAGTGTTTATAGGAAGCCCACACACACACTGATCAGTACTTGAACTGGGACTCCAACCATCATCTTGAACACAAACGCCGTAGTCCGCACACTCCTAGGAGAGCTGAACATCTGGTAACCGAGGAGGAAGACCGTGTGAAAGAGGTGAAACATGAAACAAGTGCTGAAAGTAAATGGATACAAGCCCTGGGCGTTCAAAGTTCCTTCCAAAAAGAGAACAGAAGAACCGGCCTGAAACCAGTGACAATATGGCTAAGAAGTTCCCTGTGAGAATTCCGTATGTGAAGGCAGAGGGATCCTTAAGAACATGGTGTCCGTCTTTCCATAAGCCTTTCAACACGCTTAGGAGCCTGCTAGTTAGACCCAGGACAAAGACGACCCAAAGAAATGTGTGAAGTGTTGTATGACATCTCATGCCCCTTCATGCCTAAAACATACATTGGGGGAAACTGGCAGGAATCTGCAAACGAGACAGAAGGAACACCTGGACCCGCATAGTACCCAGTCTGCCATACAGATCCATACAGAGAATACTGGACATCTATTCAGTAGTGAGTCAGCCAGAGTCATAGGCAGAGAAGATCAGCCCTTCCGGCGTAAGATCTTGGAAGCCATCAAGATCTACACGCCAGCTCAACCTCAACCAAGGCAGGAGCATCCCCCGAACCTCCTCCATCTGCTTTCCGCCAGGAACTCCACCTGGCGGAAACCCAGTTCGCGCCATTGTGGCGTCATCGTGCAAAACAGTCACTCTGTTGAAGGCACCGCGATGGTGGCCTTACGTTAGTGTGTTGTAAATAGTAAGTAGTAGTGTAGTGTAGTTAAATATAATCTAGTTATATTAATGATGTTGCTGTTGCCTTTTCCAGGGGCCAAAAGTTTAAGTACATTAGAAAAAATAACAATAACACAATTTCTTATCTCAAATATCATTTTGTATAGATGTTTTAATATAGAGAAAAAAGGAGAAAATAATTATAACAATATATAGGCTGTCTATTTATGATTATTGTTTCTATTATTTTCTATTTCAACCTCAGCATTACTCAATTATAACTAGCCAATAAATACAAAGATAAGCCATGTTGCTGGGTACATTGTGAGGCCTACTAGAGGCTACACCATCACATGACTCTAACATGAAAATAATGTACTTGTGTACGAATAGCTTTTTTCGATACGTTTTAATAAGGTTGTAGACTGTGGGATGTCATGATATATCAGATCAGAGGTGTGGTCATTACCAATGGGTTCACAACTATTTGATATCATCATCATCATCATCATCATCATCATCATCATCATCATCATCATCATCATCATCATCATCATCATCATCATCATCATCATCATCATCATCATCATCATCATCATCATCATCATCATCATCATCATCATCATCATCATCATCATCATCATCATCATCATCATCATCATCATCATCATCATCATCATCATCATCATCATCATCATCATCATCATCATCATCATCATCATCATCATCATCATCATCATCATCATCATCATCATCATCATCATCATCATCATCATCATCATCATCATCATCATCATCATCATCATCATCATCATCATCATCATCATCATCATCATCATCATCATCATCATCATCATCATCATCATCATCATCATCATCATCATCATCATCATCATCATCATCATCATCATCATCATCCATGTTTAGTTTAAACTGGACTAATTTAATCCCTGAAGCAGGGGTGGGTCCAGTCTGACGGCACTTCTTAGTGTACCACTCCAAGCTGTCCTTGTCGGAAGGGTGGGTCTCAGCCATACCCAGCGCCAGCTGATCCGCGACCACTTCCGCCCATGTCTTATTTGGGCGGCCCACGGCTTCGGCCTCCACCGGGTCAATGTCCTGTACTCTTCTTAGCCAGCCATTTACGCGCCGTGTGGCCGTGCCATCTGAGTCGCCTTGTGCGGAGCACCTTCATATGTCATCCAGTTGCAGCCTACCGAGTAGGTCTTGAGAGCTGGCCTGATCCTTGGTGGTGACGCCGCACATCCAGCGGATCATGGCGTCGTGTCATTGCAGTCGATGCAGAACAGAAGAGGTCGGGGCCCAGGTCTCACTTGCATACAGCATGATGCTCCTGACACAAGAGTTGTATACAAGTCCTCTCGAAGTGATGGGGATAGAGCGAGAGGTGAGGATGGGCAGGAGCTCATTGATTTGCCCCAGGCTGTGCGACATCTAGTGATGGAGCAAGCCCACAAATCCGCCAGAGGACAGGGTGTCCCCGAGGTAACAGAAGGATGGGACCACCTCCAGTCTTTCTGTGCCACTGTCACTTCAGTCATGGGTCTGCTGTCTATTGGTCTAGCCAGACCACTGCACCTGTTACACCGGAAGGTCGGGGTCAATATGCCAGTGATGCCACTGCATTTCTTGTGGACCCAACAGGAGCAGCAGCCAGTACAGGATGGAATTTGTGCCGACTCCTCTGAGGCACACAGCACAGGGGGGTGTTTGCCGGTTTTCTGGAGCCGTTAAGTCCCGGGCCTGATATCATGATCTTGGTTTCCCCCATGTTGACCGGTTTCCCTTTGGCTTCCATGCCAGTCTTCCAGAGTGCCAATCTTGGCAGAAGTTCCTCAGCTTAGTGGGGAGATGATGACCAGGTCATCAGCGTACAGATCTTCCCATGGGCAACCCAGAGACTCTTGGGAGAGTGCCTCCAGCACAGTGATGAACAGCAGGGGACTTAGACATGAGCCTTGATGCACTCCCACTCTTACGCTGAATTCCGTCACTTAGGGTTGCGACCAACCGCACCCTGCTTCTGGCATTGTCGTACATACTCTGGATGAGTAGTACTAGCCACCCTAACTCCGAGCTGCGGGAGGGCCCACCAGATGACACGCCTGGGGACACGATCAAAGGCCTTTTCCAGGTCGACAAACGCCATGTACAATGGCTTGTTTGGCGGCAGAAACTTTTCCTGTAGCTGGCGCACAATAAATGTCCGGTTGTACCACGGCCGGGCATGTGAACCCGGCTTGCATGTCATTTATGTGCACTTGTTGACGGAGAATGCTCTCAACGCCGTTTCAGCACCTTCATGACCTGCTCGGCGTAGCTTTGAGGCCTCGGCAGTTCCTTTCGATGGCGACGCCCTTGCCCTTGTAGAGAGAGACAATGATGCTCTCTTCCCAGATAAACTGATATTTAAAAATCTTACATGCAGTATTACAACTCCTTTTGAAATGAGCACCCATTGGAACGTTTTTATATGTCTAACTGAGTATGGTCTACTTATTTGGTTGTAATATATAAAAAGTTGATAAAATACTATTTAAAAAATTTAATTTCCTCCAAGATATATAAAAATAAACAACCAAAAACATGTTTGAAAAAACAAACAAAAGGAAGCTGAATATCAAAATAAAAGAATAGTAAGTCATCACATCATCAATAGTAATCAGTGGTAATAGTAATAGTTTCGCAGAGATTTATTGATAAATCAACAGATTTTTTTCATCCAAGTTATTTTTTTAAGTCTAAATTAATCTTCAGTCTAAACAACAAAAACAAATAAAACATCCAGAATACAATAAAATCAGAACAAAAAATATTACATGTACAAACCTTAACTTGACTTTTTATTTGAGGGTCTTCTAAAGTCTCGATATTCGAAAATTGTGAAATCTGTGGTAATCTAACTAGCATCACCCTATGTTCCCGGACACGGCTGTTGTAATGCAGTTTCTTTCTCATATATATTGAATACATGCTTATAATTTACTATTACGAACTGAGTATATTTTTATATATCTATTGAATATTCATCCTTACATATCCATTTTTTGTTTGTCGTATTTCATATTTCATGTATCCATGAGACACAAATCCGGTTAATCCACAGTCATCGTTAAACATACTAGCTATTCCATGAAAAATACTTAACCGGTTGATTTCAAGTGTCCATATGCCATTTATTATTTTATTACATAGCTAAATTGCATTTGATAAGATAGCCATTGAAATAAGCATTTGATTTCTCAGATGAATAGTGCCACTTGCCGATGGTAATTTATTCTGGTTCAATTTGATATTGTGCAAAATTTATCTTTCTCAAATGATAACATCATAATTATTCAAGACACTAATAAATCATATGGCAGCTATAATGATTTATTATGACACTATCTTCAATCAATAATTACACCAACTAAGATGTTACTAATGTATCCAAAACATGCCTACAAATCGTTTGAATTGAACTTCATCAATATTTAATAAACTTCTTGTACGTGTATTTACGCGTGTACATAGTTTCAACATGGCAGTTTAAATATGTTCTAATGGTGGCTAAACACTATTTGCATATAAATATGATATTTATTTACTCGGGTCTTCAAACTGACAGGTTTTGCGCTGAAGGGAGTGTTAGCGGTAGTCTTGGATTATTATATGCTTAATTTCCCACTATAGATAACGCTTTTCAAATGATGTTACGTGCGCAAGGTTCTCTTATACTTTGATCAAGGTGTGGAAATAACAAATGCCAGAAGATATCTATTCATTTGATATGTGATAAAGTTTTTTTATTATTCATTCCCTTTGTGTTCTTTAGCTTTTATGAGACTTCATTTTTTTTAATATGAAGAGTTCATAGAATTTTATGACAGTCATGTTTCATTTGTAAAGATTTTGATATGTTACCAAATATTCAATAGTCTATTGGCGTGTGCCTTCGACGAGACAGTCAAACAGGATTACAGGCTCAGGATTCAATTCCATTAGTAGCTGAAATAACTTGAGAAAATCTCAATACAATACACTGACAATTTTAATTTTTAAGCTGTTTAGGTTTGCATATTTTTGTCATTATCAAACTTTATCAAATTGATTATTTATAAAACAAATATATTAAAATAGGTTGAATGTAAAATACATTAAATGTCACCTGGAAACAATACTTTATTAATCCATATTTGACAATGACGCAGAAAATAGTAATTTAAGGGGCTGATTACACTGGGTTCTGCGCGCACATCACATAAAAAAAGCCATGTAAGTTTTGTGGACGTGGTTGTCAATGATATTGTTTAAGATATGCTACAGGCAATTCATACACATTGGAAGATGTGGGAAAAAATCAGAACATTGTCAGATGTGGAATCAAGTTTTGAACTGATCAAAATTATATTATTATTCCATGCTCAACCAAGGACAGTAGACGTGATTGAGACGTACAGCAAACATGAAGCAGACAAGATAATCAGTCCAGCAGTGATCAATTCATGGAGGGACGCTGTAAGACGCGAAAGTCTGGAGCAGACTATAGATACTATCATATGTTTTTATTCCATGCAGGCACCTATTTTTTATCTTACACGTAGCTAGACGTAGTAAGCAGTGCTAAGTCTATGGCATCGGAACACCCCCCGACGGCTACATCACGTATACAAAGCCCGTCTAAGTCTGAATTGAATAGAATTACCACTGACATCCACACCCACCAAATTTTCATAACTTTTTGGAGGTGATGTGGCTGTAAAATTGTTTGTGACCACGGGCACATGACTTGTACTATAAGTAAACAATGAAGGGGAAAAAAATGGCCACTCATTAGTCTCAGTTGGCTTCTACCCTTTTCGATGCATGTGCCCATGTTTGTGATCGCCCTTTAGCGTATGTTCACACATACGCGATATCGCTTGAGCGACGAAGCGACGAAGTGACGTAGCGATGAGGCGATGGGCGATTTGGTGTTCACACACACGCAATTTTGCAAGCGATTTTCACTGGCGATTTTCCTTGAATGTATAAAAAATCTTTATCTCCAATTGATTTTTTTTCAGATAGTTTATATATTAGCCGATACTGAATCATTGAAGGTACTGTCGACGTTAATAATATTCATCCTAAAATGCATTCATAGAATTTACGAATGAACGTATATAGATGTTCAGTTGTAATTATTTTTAGATACTTGCCTTCTATCCCCATTGCTCGCCCAATTCCCATCCAAACGTTATCAATGAATTGTTTGTTGCTGTGGTCTTTCATGGAATAATCATACACACTCGGTCGGTCTTTTACTAACAATATTAGCTGTTCAATTCTATTTGGGGGGACTTTATCCATGTTAATTATTTCTTATTTTTTGGTTTTCTCAAACAAATTAAACAAAATAACGATTCCAATACTGTGCGGTGTACTATGTAGTGTACTAAGTGTCTAATAAAATCAATTAAACAGTGCTGGTTAATAATTATATAAAAGATCAATTAAAAAATGCTAAACTACATGAGAATTCGCCTAGCGATGAGGCGATTTTATCGCTCATGAAGCGAAAAAATCGCTCAAGCGATATGCCTCGTCGCTTCGTCGCGTATGTGTGAACGGCTCAATGCAAAAATGATATACCGAAAATATCGCCTGTTGCTTCGTCGCCTCGTCGCTCCGTCGCTCAAGCGATATCGCGTATGTGTGAACACACGCTAAGGCTAATAAAATCTGCTGGTAATAAATTGCACGAATATGGATCTACAGGTAAACTTAAGGCATCTCAAAATGATGGGTTTTGATGTACCCTTTCAAAGGTTATGCTCAGTGGCTGAACAAGTATGCTTGCACAGAAGCAATATGATGTGTTCTCTGCATTAAGAAGGTCCTTTCATTTAAACAGCATATTGGAATATCTAAAGCAATTTAAATACAGTACCACGCTATAAAAAGCCGGCTCCAAGCCAATCTAAACACATGCAGGCGCGAAATGTAAACCGAATGATTTTTGTCAGATGTAACTTTACGGTTAACATGACATGCCGACTATCTTCCCAATGTTCAATGTTACGTCGTTAAATGTTACATTGGAAATGCATCTGGCAAAAATTATTTAATAATATACCCTTTACATGACCAGCTGACCATGTGTTTTAGCTAACAAGGTATCACGTTATTCATATAGCAGTAACAAATATTAAATGTGAAGAATATGAGTCTAAGTTTCCTTACACTTACAATTGAAAAGGCATCATTTATTGATCCTGGATTTCAAAAAAGATATATTAAGACCAAAATAGACTTGGGATGCGGTCGTGCAGAAAGATTTGGCACATTTGGGCATGGGCCTGATAGATCGTGGTGATTGAAAGGCTTGGAGAGGACGGTTGAGATGTAGACTGGCCAGCTAGGATCCTCAGCTAGGATCACACCCTCTGAATGAGGAATAATTAGGGCCTGCTCAAATAAACTTAGGATTTGATTGATTGATTGATTGATACTTTATATTTACTTATAGGTATAGAACTTTAAAAAATTCTATTTTTTGGTGTAATTAAGAACCCCACAAGGAACCTACACAATGCTTTTGTGTGACACCAAACAGAGATTTATCCCGATGATGAGATTAAATACACTGTGAAAATAGTTAATACATTGAGACAGATCACAGGAATCAAAATATAGAGACTGCGAGAATAGCCAATATGAAAAGTAAGAATGATCATTTTCAGTCTGCAGTGGTCAGAATGATGTTTACGGAGTTTGAATAAAATTTGAACAGTAACAAACAATTCTTGTACATAAATCTCTTAAGTTCAGCTTATTAATACAACGTTCTACTAAGCTTATAATATCATGTCCTTTTAAGATGCATTACCAGTATGTATATTGTACTGGTCTAATATCTTTTTATTTTTTGTTCATTTTATGTTTTTGCTTGATTTGAAAAGGAGTGTATTACTCAAGAATGTTAAACATTAAAACGCATCATAAATTAGTAATTTTTGAAACTTATTTCGTTCTTTGTTGACAATATTTAACAAAAGACATGAATACAAATTTGATAACTTTTGGAAGTTTTACTAGTACTACAGACATGGATTTACACGTAAATAAATAAAGGACTAATATTTTATCAGTCGTTTTTCATGACAAGTGCCAATGATTTAAACTCTATATTATCTATATTATATAAAGACAGAAAACTAAGTCAATGATCAATGACTAAAGAGGTTCTGAAATATTTTCCATGGTGAGAAACATAATCCAAATGCGATTTGATTTTCACACTATCTGAAACATTTGTACATAATATCACGTGATATTCATGTAATAGAAATAATTCATGCAATTACCGGTATGCAATTTATTTATTATTTCAAATGTTAACCGTTATGTAATGGCTTCATTCAAAATGTTGAACATGAAAATAGTACTGTTTCACCACAGTTGTAAATTTCAGACACATTGAAACAAACAAGCAAACAAAACCCCTCAGTCTCTGTACACTCTCACACATCATTATTGGTGTCTAACATCAAATCATATTTGATACACTCACGTTTCATTAATATCAAAAAGTAAATAATTACTTGCTGATGTTGTTAAAAACATTTTCAATAATCACTCACCATAGGGGGACTAGCGGGTCGGTTCTGTTTCTTCACAATTCTCCTTGGACCATTGGAAGTGAAAACAGAACAAGACCGCGATCTCACCACACCAGCATCCCCATCCGTGTTTCTATGCTTCCCCCGCACTGTCCCAACATAGATCGTTGGCAAACCCAATGCACTTTGAGATTTCGGTCCCAATCTTCGATTTCTATTCTTATTTTGAACAGTTATCTTTATTGTGGTTTTGGGTGCGGTGGGAAAACGGTCTACTCCTGTCACATCCCTAGAGTGAATCGTTAGTTTACTGGTCGATGACAGTAGTTGTGTTAATCCATTAAAAGCAGCCATATTTTGGGCGTTCCATGAGTGTCTTCCCAGTTATCTTTAATCTGTTTGTTTAGTTGATCATTTTTTATATATTGATAAATATTGCTACTTAAAGAATAAATAATCAGTCATAGTAATACCATCATCAGCATTTTCATAATATATTTGCAATATCCACATTTCATTTTCACTTAAATTGATATACAACCTCAAAGATTGTTGTGCACATATTTTAAAATGTCATATTGGTCACATGATATAAGCCCCGTAATTAATATAACAATTTTCTAGTCTTTGATTTTGTTACTTATGAATGAGTAGTTTTAACACTTAATTACCTCTTTGACAATAAAATATGGCACAAGTCACGTACCTAGTCACATTTGCTACACTGTGCATACTAAAAAAAAATATTCTCAATAACTCAAGTTGCTTAATTACACCGATCAAATCTTATTCTGACAAAAACAGATTTATAATTCTTATTCGATGTATGAAATAAAAGTATGGCAACCAACACTCACAAAAGATGCAACACAATAGATATTTGATAAAAATTGATATCTTAATGATATACTACCCAGCGATTGTGTAAGAATATCATTCTCAATGAGGCTTTTCAGAGATTTAGAAATGGATCAGAGGCTACAACATGCTTTAGAATAATAATGCATAAACGAATCAACCCTTTAATGGCAGAGTAGTTAGTCATCGAGAGCTCCTATTACAAACTAGAATTAAGCCTAAAGTAAGCTCAAATTTACCAAAATAGTCATGGAGTGAGGGTTGATCATCGATATCTGTTGTGGCAAATTAGAGATTACTTCATTAGGATTTATTCTAGGCAATAGAAATACAATTTACCACTTCAGCCACTAAAATAGTTAAGCAATGTGTAAATCAATGAAGGATGGATTAATGCTTATCTCTATTATAAATGAACAATGCCTTGTGATTAAAGTTGTCTGGGAATTTTTCAAAATCTGGATTAGATGATATCATAGATCAAGTTCCCAGAGATGTGTTTGTTGAATTTATATTATATCAAATGGCTGCTACTTTCTTTGATTATATTTCTAATTGTCTTCCCATGTTATTGAGAGAGCATGTTTTGTAAACCTTTGTGTATTATAATATTGCAAATTATCTGTTTGATGGGTTGTTTAGATAAAAAGTGTACATATACAAAATATTTATGTATTGCCCATTTAAAATATGAATAAAGTAGCAAAAATATAATAATAATAGCGGTGTGGAATTTTGTCTGGAGGGCAATCGATGGAAAAGTGTTTGTGACTAGTGTTATTAATATCGGCCATAAATTTGGTATGCTACATGACTCAATGCTATTTTTTCATTGACTAAACGATGCAAAGTCTCTGTACTGTCCACACAAACACACATGGCAACTATGTACAACAACAGGAACCAAGAGGGAACAAGTCGAAGAGACAGCTGAAGCCTACGTTTTCTGAAGACGTTACCATTTGTCGCTAGGTGCCGGTGGGGTGGGGGTGGCTCGCGTTTTGCCTATTCCCTCACGACACGTATGTCGCTCAGCTTGAATGATCTGTGTGCCGTAGAACCACCGTGCACTTCCATAGCAGCGTGCAACGTTTATCGTAGTGACGCTATGTTTGGTCATATTATTGATTGACTCATGCAAGTTCTATCGATAAATGTAGTATCAGACGTGTGTTTAATTATTGATTATTTGAACTGACGCACGACAGAACGCGTAGTCAGGAAACACTTAATGACTTTTCAATGTAAACGGTCAACGCAACAGTTCGTTTAGAGGGTCAGGGCAATGTGTGTTGCGTGGATTGATATCATTTCAATCCACATGACACGCGTTCTGTCGTCTGCTCGCCAACGCGTGAAGAGGAAACAGCCAGTAGAAATAACATTGTACCGAACCATATGACAGGGCGACAAGCGACAAAACGTGTGATGAGGAAACACACATTAAGACGCAATAGATTTTGATTGAATCTTGGTGGTGGGAGCATCTACACTGCAGCAGTTTTGTTAAATAAGTCGGATAGTCTTGTTTAGTCATTGAGTTGTGAAAGGGCTTAATTCTCAGTAAACTTGACCTAACGTTTGTTCCTATATATATCCACTGGCGTTTTAATAAATAAATTGGAAAAATAAGCCAGGAAATGGAAAAACATTTGTAGTTAGTTGTTTAAAAGCTCATTCGAGCTAGGAAACCATTTATCCAATCTCAACATGATCAATGTAACTACCTAGATATGTAATAAAGAATGATACAATTAGTCACTAATTGTGTCAGCAACCTAAAAGAAAACACCAGACATTAGCTTTAAGATAAGTGAGTGGAATAGAAAATAATGGTAATTAATTGGTGTCCCTGAGTTGCCAATGACCTGGTATAAATGAGTCAACTGAGCAGTATTCCTGGTTAGTTTCCTGTATTCCTAGATAGTACATTACATTACATTTACATTTACAATTCTTTTTAAAAGATTTAGGAAATATCATATATTTGGGAGCAGCCTACGACATGTGCTCCGCCCACTCCTTGCCCACCAACCCCTCCCCCCACCCCAAAATGTTATTATTATGGCATCATTTTTCATCTCCATGAATTTTTTCTTATACAAAAAATCATGAATTCTACTGCTGATAGTGCCCCCCCCCAACACCTAAAATCTGGATCTGCCAGTAGATTTCACTGTACTAGTCACTTACCAACTGTAGCCATGCAAGCCTGTTGTTGATCCTGTTCTTCTTACACGTCGGTTCAGTGATGCTAGCATAGAACACACGGTCATGACCCACAGTGGTCACTTCTCTCCGTAGAGCCAAACCTCGTCCAACAAACGTGCAGCTTCGCCTTGGAAACGGTGAACTGCAATCGCGTTTAACAATGGCATCATATTGAGACCACCTCTATCAAGTGACTACCTCTATGAAGAGACCACCTCTATAATGAGACCACTTGAGAAGTGTCCTTGAGGTGTTCTTAAAGAGGTTCTACTGTAACTTTGCCATGGAAATGATAAGCAGCAATTGTATTTAGCCATGACAACAGAGTATTAGCTCCCCATTGAGACCACCTCTGTAATTAGACCACTTGAGCCCACTCTTTGAGGTGATATTATTTAGGTTCTACTGTACCATTCGTCCACCGTTAATACTGTTGTACCATTTTATGATAACCTGATACACCAAAATAACATATTAGTAGACTAAATACAATTTTATTTCTCTGTTATAATTAATTTCTAAATCCTTATTTTATCTGGAAATTTAAAAAAAAATCAAATTTACATCATTGCAGTAGGTTCTATTTTAGAATCATATATATATATATATTTTCAAACTAGCAGAAACATGCTAAAAGTTCTCACCTATCTTAAAATTTCAATCACAGAATTTATTTTATGTCCAAAAATGAAAATCTCTATTCAGAAATATCAAATAACTTTAATTGACTTCCAACTTAAAAGTACATTTCTAATTTTTAGACGCTTTAATTCTTAATATTTCTAAACTCAGTAACAATGATATATACACAAAGCGTTACTTTTCAACCGCTGGATAACAAAGTCATCTTTCTATAAAATTACAACTGAAACATTAAAAATAAGACTTACCTTTTTGCACGCCGTTGAATTATTTGATGCTTGTTATCATACATATGCGGATTGCTACTTTCAGTCGACTTTGTACTCGTATTTTGAAGCATGTTACTTTTTACATCTAAAAACCAACCGAACACAAAAGCTACAATAACATACTGTTCATCAACTATTAAATGAAATGTTTTAGGCAGTGTACATATCATTTACATAGCTATTGTAACAAAATGGGACATTGTTAAATAATAGATTACTACTCATCGGTGTTACGATTAGCGACTAACAACCATTGATTCACACATGTCATTTGGAAAAAATATTTCACACATAAATGCCTCAAGTGAATGCCTTATGTTCATTAAATATGCATATTGTATAGTTGATTGTATTAACTACAATATTATAAACAAAGCACAATTCAATGAAATTGTACCTATTCAAAAGCAAACTGACAATGAACATGAAAAGTTCTTAGTTGGTTCACTGATTGTCAGTTAACATGATCCTTTATGATACCAAATCATTTTTTACTGCCATAAGTCGGGCTTTTACTGTCATAATGTAATTTTATTTTGATGAGACAACATGTCACTCATTAGAGCCTTGGTGTAAAAATTGGCCATTTAGATGATTTGAATATTTTCTGAAAAGCGTAACTTCTTTTTTAATGATCCTAAACCTCCATAAAGAGACCACCTCTACCAGATGGCCATGATAGAGGTTATGTGGTAGCTCAGGGAGTGCAGACGTTACACAATAATTAACCCATCATTCAATACAATGCTGAATTCAATGAGTATGACTGGTAAGAGGTGCTCTAATTATGATATACTAGCCTTCCCCGTCTCCTACTTAGACATAACGCACGCAGCAACAGAGACAAACGCACGCAGCAACAGAAAAACATAACGCACCCTGCAACAATGTGATGGCGAAAGGCGGAAGTGCGTCTTAGAAAAAAAAGAATCATTTGTACCTGATTCGGGATGGTAAGTCAGTTTCCTCGTTAATACTGATGAAAGCAAGCGCACGAAGAACAAATAAACCCGTAAAAGGTGATTTCCCATAAAGTGCAACACTCAAAATGCGTGAAAGCGCCCCAGGAAAGTGATTGCAGGCGAATTTAAAAAAAACAAACAAAAAACAAAACAAAAACAACCATGGCCACGGCCCTCTGCGTAATTATATAAGAATTGTCATGAGTTTAAAAGTCATAGAGAATCTGATTGTAAGATATGAAAACATTCAATCCATGTTGACAATTTAGATTTGAGGAGCTCAAAATAATAAAAACCTAGAGAAATAACATTGATTTATTTTTTAGAACATTGTAAAATCCAATACCCGCAGATCTCCTGGGTGTCCGACTACTCTTTTATAGCTATCAAAATATATGTAATACTACATTGCCTTGGATATTATAATACACAATTAATACAAAAATAAAACAATATCCAACAGAACAGCGTGTAAATACGTATTTATAACCAACGATAAGTCTGACACAAAGCTCTCACACAAATAAAGTTGATTCATATCTATGACTATTTAGCACATTTATTGGTAACCATAGTTAATTCAGTACCAAGTACACGAATATTAGCGCCATTATCATTATTATTGATTAATGTCTTCTAGTTTCAGTTTCACATTTGTATAGACAATGCAGTATTTAGCTAAGTCAAGCGTGAAAACATTAGAACAGCAGTAATTTTTTCGCTCTGAGCTTTTCAGTCTAGCTACAACACCCTAAAATTTATAACGCACACTAATCGTAAACGTTCTTTATTTATTTTTTCGGTTTGGAATATCCATAGATATACCGGTTGGTTTTTATGGTTTAGCATATGATATGACGGTCGAATAATTGATTGATTTACTAGTAAAACAAGTCTATGAAACTTGAACTCATTATGTGGATTTTGCTAAATTTATAGACCCAGGTGTAGACTGCCCTCCTTTCTATGTTGATCTCCATGATGCTAGCTGAATCCACTGCTGAGTGAGGAGGAGAGGAGTTGAAGTCCTAGTCCCGTATCCGGGGTCTCCTTTAGATGAAGGTTTGATCATTCAGCAAGTGACTGTTTGTACAGTGAGGGTGCATCATTCAGCACCTCCTCAAATCCACTGAAATCCTACATTTCCACCCCACCTCAAGCTAGGCCGCCACACTGTTTTCTTAAATGATAAGCGTTTTGGGGTGTGAATTTCTAATATGTAGAACCGGTATTGTACCTCTCTCGCCACAAAACCTGGATTCAATCAGCAATAACTTTCGTATTTTGTATAAAATAAGAATAAAAGAGTAATATTAAATGTTGAATAATTTAATACAGGATTAAAATTTCATAATTGTATGTCACATATGTGTCTAAGTTCAGGAACAGTGTTCGTAAGAAAATGTGAATCTGAATTAAAAACTTCACTTACCAAATCATAACTGGTATGGAGGTACGAAACAATAGTGTTTATCCAGCAATTTTTACACCGTATATGTGAAGAAATCGAAATGGATTTATGATTTCTAATGTCTTTCAATGAATGCACAGAGACAATGCCATATGAAGCGTTCTCCGATAATTTATTTTCCACTGACATAAAAATATAATTGTTTATCTGATCATGTAATTGGAACTTATAATCAAGAACAACTATCAATGCATGTATTTGATATCTACGATAGTTAGAAATCTTAGTCATGTAGGATACTTGATATCTCTCAGCATGCACAAATTAACAATAAATACAAGAGATTTCCTTTTCTAATTCGGCATATAAAATTCAATGAGCACGTTTAGGGGTGCACACAAATGTGGAGGTAATATTTTTATGTTGTGTTAACAAACAACTCAGATATGTCATGTCTTTCATAAATTGTAAATGTGATTTTTTTCAAGTGTCAATGTCAATATTTAATGGCGAATAACAGCTTTCAATTTTAGTTTATATTAAAGGAGAATATTGAAACCTTAGATTTCATGAAATATTTACCACACTACTTTCCCTTCTATCTCATGTATAGGTTGCTACGTCAAATGAGCCTAAAGTGTAAGTTTACTTAGGAATTAACAATTATATTTTCAAAATGTTATCAAGCCCAAGGTTTTATGGGTCTGGTAGAAAAGTATAAGACTTTGTTGGTAGACTTTATTTGAGAGAAAAAAACTATTCTTATTCAAAGTATACAAAAATTCTTCTTTTAACTAGTTTTTATACAGTTTCAATAACAGGATACACGGTTTGAAGAAGAACTGATTGAAGATAGCCTCCGGCTCTTTCAATGCTCTATCATTTTATCAGTTGTTCACACAATATGTCACAACTGTTATGAAATTTATTGCTATGTTGCGTAGCGTATTTTCTGCCCAGTATTTTGCAATAATTACACATTTCACCCCTAAAACATGTTATTAAAACCACCTACATGTAGTCTGTTGTACGTTACCCATATCAATGTACAGTTTCGAACTAAGTTGGATGTGTGTTATATTTTTCTGTTACCAATATAAGTTCATAATGATAGGTTTTGTTTGGATTATGGCAACATTAAGGTAACATAGTGATTGTTTATTTTGTTTATTTATGTGTATACGAGGGCGGGTGAGTGGTTGTGTTTGGAGAATATATATCTGCAATAGTACCATACAGTGTGTAACGTTAGTTATTTTACAATTATATCACGGGCAACACAGGCAGATTCAGGTTTTTTGGGTGCGAAATTTGCGGGTGTTGGCAATGAAGCAATGAAATTCGTAAGCACAAAACTCACGAACATGAAATCCCCCCACACCCATTGATATGACTATATATGGGGAAAGAGATAGCAAAGCACACGCGTACGCCCGCTGCATCGCCAGATCTGCCAGTGATCAAGCCTATCTAATAATTCGCCAAGTCAAAATATACGTGGGGAAATATGGCTAAACTATTTCAGGCTTCTGTACATGATGACCCCATCGGCGAGCCCCCTTCCCGAGCCCACTCATAGAAGCCAACTGCAGACTTTTGTGGAAAGTATCATGTCAAGACCGAAAGATTCTGCACCGTGCCCTTTTACGTTGTCATTTGTGTTTGATGGGTCCTTTGGCTATGTCACAGGTAGGTATATCTTGTGCTATTGTAAGTACAGCGAAACAGAACTGATATGATAAAAAGTAGTGTTATGATAATTGTGTGACAAATATCTTTTATATGAACTTCTCAGAAAAATTGCTTATGTGATCATTTCCCGATGAAGGTTTTGTGGGGTTGTGGCTGTGAGTGGTAATGAAGAAAAGTCTTCGTGACTTTTTTATGTCAAACTTTATTTTTAAAAAATCCATTTGATATTGATAAAGTAATCGTAATTTCCATCATGAAAGCTTTAGTATCGTAAGCAACCCGGTTTATACTTGTAATTTTGGGCTTTGAGGTTCATATAATGCCTATGTGGTTTATAATCGGATTCACTAAGCTTAGCGCTGATAAGTGACTACCTGTAAGTACCCCCCCCGAAAAAGTGCCTAGGAGGGCCAGCAGCTGCTAACCCACTCAAGCCCCTTCTCTCGGTAAATGCTAACTTACGTGTGACTAAGTAAAAAAAATGTGCATGAGAGAGGAAGTGAATACGAATCCATTTTTCATACATATAACGTTGTTACATGGAGACTCTTCTAGTATTAATTAAGAACCATCAAATGCAAGTTGTTATGTTTCAACCATTTGTATGAGTGCTTGCTATAGACTTATCTTTCTAGATCCTACCATATTCAAGTTGTCAAATCAGCTAGCTGGCCGCCAGTACCCCGAAGACGTCTTGGAGGAAGGTAGAAAGGCTATCGTTTTCTTTGAAAGGCAATACGGGATGGACTTTCACGATGCATCTGATGACGTTTTATTAGGTGATTGTTAGCGAGATTGTTGGAAGTCTCTAATGATTGTTTTGTTTAATGTATAGCGTTAAAACACATGGCAAGTGGAATACTAAGATGAAAAGTATATGTGCGATTGCAAAGGACTATTACGATTTCCAATTATTTCTAATTCTAATTAACTCCACAACTATGATTCCGTCAAAAACTCTTGAATGTTTCTTAGATTAACAGGCCCGTATGAAGCAAAAGTAAGGCCATTTAAAACTTGTGGTCAATAATTATGAATTTGTATTTTGTCATGAATGATTGGTCAGGCCATGATTGAATTATTGCATTATTTGTTCCCCCACAAATTATTGGCCAGGGCATGGCTTCCTACGGGCCTGATAATTTAATGGATATGTTAGATTAATAATCATATATATTAATGAATGTTAAACATGAAGCTGTGACTGAGTAAATGAAAATTAATTCATTTGCAGGCAAAGGCACCCTATCAAAATACGATGGAAATGTAACTTTGTCCGTCTTCAATCGTGACCCAGACGGAACCTTCAAACTCGTCACGGGCTCATCCAATGATCGTGCAACAAAATTTAACAATCACATCGTGGACTTCGGTTTTGGTGTAACTATTAATGAACCTTTCCTATCGTCTGGTGAAGTGAAAGACACACTGGTCGCGGGAAGTCGTGGCCTGTACGGATACTATACCATCAGGGTGGGAGAGTCCGCGGAACAGGAAGTGGAGAATGCACCTTTTCCTGGTCCTGTACTGGTCATAGATTATCAAAGTCGCTCATTCCAGGCAAGTTCAACGCAATGCTCAAAAATCCTCTTTGAAAACAGTGGTTATTTATAAAAATGTCAGCTTCTCATACTCCCTTGGTTGTCACTTGAATAATGAAACTGTGTAGAGATATAAATTTGTTGTGTGTACTCATCGGAACATTTCTCAGGCCTCGCCGTGTCAAGATACCCATGAGTTCCTGCATACATCTATCTAAACATTTAGATCAGTCAATTTTACGGCAGTTCAATACAAATCCTAGGTTTTGGGTTGGTGGTTTTTGAAGTCTTATCCTCTTTAGAGAGTATGATTTTGAATAAACGACACAACCCCTTAGAATATGCATACAATTAATGACCCCAATCCCACTCCACCCGACCCCAGCAATCAATCCTTGTAGTGGCGTTTCTCCCTTATCAGAAAAAAAATGCAGACCCCCCTCTCTAGGCCACAGTTTCTTCTTGCCAGTCCCTTAAAATAGCAGCAAATTTATCAACACTACCCAGAATATTTTCTCTTCATATTTCAGGCACCTGCACACTGTCCTAATTGTGATATTGTCGTCAGCAACGTCGTCAGCCACGGCAGTCTTGGAGCCGGGCTAGCCCGGGGCGGCCTGTCGCTAATAAGCTCTAAGCCGGGAACAGAGACATACGCAGGTGCCACCATACTAACATTTCCGGATTCTCGTAAACATGGAATGGACCCTGAGAAAAAGGAAGCTAGTTAATGCCTTGCTGAGAAATTAATGATGTTTTGCTTGTAATGATTATAAACGAAACCAGAAATCGCAAGGCAGATGTACACAGTGGAGATTTTTTTTCTTTATGGGGAAAAGATGTGGAGAAGAATGCAGATGAGCATTTTGTGGTAAAATACAATATAATGAGGTTTAATGAAAATCTATCTATCTTTAGTAATGTGCCGTACAGCATAATTGAAAAAAGTTGGACACGTTTATTTGGAACTCTGAACTCGAATCTATCAATATATCTCTCCACAGTAAACAGCATTTAACTTAAAGTCGTTCTGATCAATGAAAATTGCGGGGAATTTCAGTCTTTTAAAGCTTTATTTTTATGAAATAAAAAAAATGAAATTATTTGAGTAGGAGCCATCTTTTACGCTGTTGCGGCAATGGTCAACGCATCTATCTTTACTTAGTGAATTCACATAAGCCACCATCACGGTGCTTCAACTGTCTGTCTGTGTTGGACAAATCTCTCCATGGTGGGTGTGGTATAACCTTGTTGGGAGCGAATTGCGCAAATAAAACGTTATATTTTTACTGGTTTTTACTGATCAAACCTATGCCATGTGAACTGCTAGGTAGATTATATATCTGTTTTGATACTATAGTAATAGTAATATGTGTAGCAGATAATAAGATGTATTATTTTGGTCCAAACCATTTGCATACTCTATCTCGTCTGCCAAAACAATAGTGTTACTTGAAGGCATTGCCTTAGAAAGAATACATAGTCTACTTATTCTGCCATATTAATAATACCATTCTTACATGAAAATAAATGTTTGAAAACGTGTCCACAACATCAACAATGCACAACATCCCCAACACCGTGAGACATTTGAAGCCCCGTGAACATTTGAATACATAAATAGATAAGATTCTTGACTATTTTAAGACGCACAGCCACCTTCTCAATTTGGATATTAATTCACTCTTCCATTTGATATTTTCGTCACTAAAGATGTTTCACACATCGGGACAGCTCAGTATTGCGGACACGTTTCCCTACACCCACATGTGTCGCCCAATTGGGAGGTTTAAAAAAGTATGTGGGTGGATGTCAACGTTGCCTATTATGGGGGTGACCAACTCATTTATCTAACTGACAAATTACCTGCCATCCATGTCAAGGCTTCTCAGATCGAGGGCCGTTCTCAACTCCAGGCCTATTATAGAATTATCTGATTTTACAGTTTTCTCACAAACACAGAGCTGTGAAGATGCACTGCAATACATCATTGACATTTTACAGTGTACCAAATCTTATTTATGCTGATGACAAAACTTAAGGTCTATTATAGAATAGCATTTTTTCTCTCTCTCACTAAACACAGTTTTTATCTAAAGCCGAGAGGATTATCTACAACCCATGCAAAACAAACAGCATTGATTCTATATCATGATGGGTTCAGTGTTCTGACAAACGATGCTGTAAACCACACCACCCAAATGAAAAAAAAATGTATATAATGTGATAGGACGAACTAAATTTTTTACTAAAAATACCACGTGATACAAAATAGGCATGAACACAGATTTGCACAGGACGTACGAAAATAGTATAAGCAGCTGCAAAACCAATGATTGAAAGTATACTTCCAAAATATATTGATATTATTAATATAATAGGGCAATGCATTTCCAACTGAGTAAGAGTGTAAATGGTAGTCTACTAATGTTGTCTCTCGCATAAACAGACATAAAACAAATGAGGTATGGTAATGCGTGGGTGAAGCATGGCCCTATTACCGAGTGTCTTCTGAAAGCTTAGTGTGGCCTCTTATATGTTGGTGTAAGTCATGTTTGTCACTACAAGCCGTAAGTCATTCTCTTGCCTTTTTTCTGTATATAGTGTATTAGCATTCATCATATTACGCACTGACAAGTAGTTTTTAAAAATCGGAATGTGGCTGAGGTGGGGTGGGAGGGTGTGTGTGGTATGTGGATCGGGGGGGGGGGCGCCAAACGGTAAATATTATGATGTTTTCTACGTACAAAAGCCCACAGAAATGCCCAAAACACTATGGAAGTGAAACTTTGTGGAGGGCAATATAGCTTGTGCCCCTGGTTCTCTTCTAGATCTGCCAGTGCCTGGCTTTTCCCTGTGTGTCTTCAAAGGAAGAGGTTTGGCCAACGTATGTAAATGTATCACACCCGCATCGCCCACACTCTACTTATTATGGAAAAGAGGTCTCCGGTGTTAGTCCCATTTCAATTATTTAGGCAGATTAATTGTTACGAAAGGGTTTCAAAAATGTATTCATTAGTTCGGACAACAACTAATCAAAATCACAGTTTTAGTTGCCCCCCCCCCGAAAACCGAAAATGCTCAACTTCCTCTAGAAATATAACATCTTGCTTCAAAATGTTCACTTTTTAGTATGCATACTAAACAAAAGTTTCCTGAGTCATAAAAAGCACTTGTCACCTGTTCTGTGTTTAATGACACCTTGGTGAGTCCTTTTCTGAATAATATAGACAAAGTTATTTACAGTCGCAATACTACGATCCGCCCCCAGTGACTACAGTTACATGCCTGCATTGGGCCATTTTCACAATGTAGTGTCTTTCTCAACTCCCTGTGGGGCATACAATATTTACAACTATATTGCTTGGTGTTCATCGTTCACTTTGGCGTCTTCTCGCTTGACATATACCTATTTAACGTGTATGTACAACAAAGTTGTGTGCAATCTATTAAGGATGAGTTTGTTCAATACCTACCACCTGACCTGATAGGACTCAAACCCACACCATTGTTAGTCACGATGCAGGGCCTCACACCCCTGGATGACCTAGATGTATGGCCGGCTAGCCTGCTGACGCAGCAAACGGCATATCAGTGAATAGTCTTAGTGAGGGCACCCCTGTTCTGTGGCAATATAATGTATAAAAAGAACTGCCCCTGGTTTTGCTCGGTGAATGATGAAGACTAGGCCACAATGCATGCACGTTAAGTTTCTAAAACCACATCTGTTCAGAAGCATATCAGTGAACGTTTAGTGAGGTCTCTCATTCTGTTTCATAACATTAATGGGTGCACTCAATTAATGGTCAAAAACAATTGATACATTCCACCTGGTTTTGCTATATCGGTGAATGATGTCAACAAAGAAGAAGAGATTGTTAGGGCATATATACAGCTAGATCAAACACACCTGCTCGACAAGCATAGCATGAATGTCTGATCGATTTGGGTAAAACATCTATTCTAGAAAAATTTTGATAATATCAAACTCAAATTCCATCAGACAACCGTGGCAATTACAAAAAAGGATCAAGAGTGTGAGTTCCGATGATGATGAATGTTGACGTAAATGATGAATTTGATGATGATGATGATGAATAGAAGATTTATTTTAATATTAAAGATAGTAGTATTGATACATGATGATGATGATGACAAAAATTGGATTTGACTGATGGCTTTATTTTGATGATTACTACCTCTTCATTTTAAACATGTTATGATATAATCTGCGCCAAACTATTTTCAAATGTTCACTTGATGAACACATGACCACAGATTTCAAATAATCATAAAAAAGATTTGTCAACAATACAGGCTATATTAGTTAACTAGTACATGTTGTAGGACAATGTTACGGCTGACTGATATGGCTATTCAAAACTGTAAATCTATTACTTTTATAAAGGAAACATTTTTATATGCTTTCTAATTATGTGTCGAGTAGTCTGTCAGATTGGTTACAGCAGTGAACTGCAAGCTCATTACTGCTATTTTTAAATAGAAAAACTGATAACATAAGCCTACACATATATAGACATCAAACAGATTAGACAGACATGACATCCCATCCACTAAATGTTCACTCCTGCCATCGCCAGATCCAGGGTTGTGCTTACATCCTCTTAACTGGTTTTGAATCCAAAATGTAACCCCTTATATGGTGTTTGCATACTCCTACATACATGTCTAATGGTATTGTTACTCACGCTCTCGTTTGCACACCCACACACCCATTTATTAACACCTGGATCTGCTATAACCAACAAAAACATTGGCAGTACATTTTGACCCTTTCCTATCTTGAGCCATACGCTCGTGGTACTCGCCAGTAACCAACCACACGGCGACATCAAGAGAAATTATATCAAATACTAGCAACAACATAATTTGGTCTAGCATATTGTATATGCATGCTTTAGACCCAGAAAACTGGGTTCGAAATTAATCTTACATAGACACATCATGATCAGATCAGAATGACACGCCATTTTGTCATTCAATACAGTTTCATCAGAGGAACGAAGGCCACCGTAAGCAGGCCATCCTTTCGTTTCATCACACTGGCATATCCAGGGGTTAATTCATAGAGTTATTGGCACATCCGTGACCATTTTGTTTAGTACGAAACCACCCACGAAAGCCACCATTTAAAAAAATCTGGATCTGCCAGTGGATCAAGCTCACCAATAGAAATGAGTCAATGTTAAAAGTACATTTAACCAATTTAGATGAAAAATAAGTATTTCGCTCTCATCTTGTGTGCGCATGCAAACTTATTTGTTGTTATTCGAATGGTGAAAAACACCGGCATCCAATATCATCAAAAGTAGTCCGGCACTCATTGCCTGCACACGACCACGGGGCAATGCGCGTGTTGCACGACATAGTCACTGACACTCCCGATCAACGTCCGTCTGATGGCGCCCAGGCCCCGAGAGCCCATGACAATCATGGTTGCCGCTTTGTCGTGTGCTACGCGCACGATGGCATCAGCTGGCTTGCTCGAGGGCTCCAGGGCGAATTCCCATTTGATCTGAAAGGATAATGTTTTATGCATTTGGTTAAATTATGAACTTGTAAAGTAGAACCTCCTCCTCTCTATCAAGGCAATCTTTGGGCCTGGCTTAAAGTGATCACAATTGAAAAGTCGTATGTTGATGAAGATTCCAGGATGCAGGTTCACCCAGTCTCTTTTTGAAGGCTTGAACCCGCGAGATATGATCTCAATACAGAGGTGGTGATGGTGGGCTCTTTCTAGAAGTGATTGTAGAGGAAGGCCTACTGCATAGGGACTAGAAAGTTGTATTTCTTCTGTGAAAAGGCTTTAAGTTGCAATCACAGGTTGGGCAGTAAATGAACATAGCTACATTCTACGACCTATCATTTTACTTCACCACTTCCGCAACAAATTGTGTAAAGATGTAAACGTTTAAGACAAACACTCACGTCTTCTTGCTCCATAAGTTCTTCAAATTTTCCTTTCACTTCATTCCATTTCTCTTTCTCTGCTTCAAGAGCGTTATGCAAGTCAGCAACAACCTTGCCAGATTCTAGTTAAAAGTGAAATGATATTTATATACTTGTAAGATGCTAAATTTAGGACTTAAGCTGAAGTTTAACATTACCATGCACATCAATCAAAACAGCTGAGCACAAAAGTAGTCATGTAGCAATATATTTACATTCCTTTCAAGAGCAAGTGTCAGACGTATGAAAAAAAAAAAAAAAAAAAAAAACTAAATACAATTTTTCTGTAATATCACAAAATGGAATAACTGCATGTAAGAGACTATGAACTGCGTAGATATTTTGGGAAAATGCAACTTACTCATATATTTCATGAGCATTGGAGATATCTCGGGACAGTGTAATACAATCACTTCGTTTTCAGGTCTGTGCAACACTTTGAGATAATCTAAAATGCAAGAAAATTTACGATTAGATACAGTCGATGATAGACAGTGAGGCAGTGAGGACACAACCCATGTGCATTCATGTGTGAATTCTGCATGAGTTTTGCGTACAAATTTAGTATCCACTCTTCTATGGTCATCTTGCAGCGAGCCACAGACAGCTAGACGAATGGGTGGACTAACTAGAAACATTTAGTGATGATGTTGCAAACTATGTATGTTCCAAAACCACATGAAAATGAAAGGGGGAATGTAGACTTGTAAAATGAATGGGCTACGGCTGGAGTTATAAAATGCATAGAATTTCACTCACAACTTACGTGAACTATTACTGGTACCTTTACTAGAAACCATGGAAGGTTATTGTAAAGAAAGGCAAAAAATCCTTACGCAGATGCTTCTTTTAAACGAAGACACACAACAGTCGCACTTTGCCACCAGAAACTGATGGAGGAATGTCCTCCGAAACGTCGTCGTTTAAAAGAAGCATCCGAGTAAGGATTTTATCCTTTCTTTACTATGATGAATCCAGATGGTAAGAAATCCCTACTAGATGATATGTAAGGTTATTGTTACAAAATGTATATTCTTCAATAGTGACATATGGGTCCAAAATGAGCCTAAAGCCCCGTGTCCATTTTAAAGGAATTTGAAAAAAAGTCTGCATGTGATTGTGACCCCCATCTTATAGCGTTTTAGGGTACAATAACTCAACATTAAGTTAGCACGAGGAGCCGTCGTTTGTCAGTGTACCGTTTCCAAATGTAATGATACAGAATTTCATTAAATTCTAGAAAAAATGTGAATATTAAGAGACTGTTTTAAAGACTGAATAGACTAGAAAGAAACAACATTGAAGAAACATAAGGCAATTTTGACACCATTTTCTGGTCTTGACCCCATCCCATAGTTTCATATCGAAAAAAGGCAGCACAAAAAGTAGACCAGGAAAATCATCTCAGCGTTTAAAAAAAAGTACAGGACCAATTTCCGTCTAGACGATTTGCAATATCCCTCCTATCATTTCATTTAATGAATGCAGACTTTAAAGAAAGAGGCACTAACATTCCCATCAGTCTTCAAAAGCAATTTCAGCATTCGATTCATCATGTCATAAATTGCCCATATAGAATACCCACGAAACAAATCCAATTGCAACAGATTGACTTATAATGAAAAGATGAATAGGCACACAGGGCAAATGCTTTCAAACGATTCTTCATTGGAGATGACTAGACATAGTAGCCAGCACAATAGAAAAGGTACTTTTGTTTACAACATCTTATTAATATTACTAGACCTAGTGGTTTTAGTGTAAAAGGAGGATGTGGGGGAAATAAAGCCAAAACATTAGTGATGTGGGGTATTTCTTGGCCCCTTAACACCCCACCCCCCAATGAAAGAAATAACTCAGAAAAGAGAGAGAGAGAGGTATATATGTGAGATAGCTGAGAAAGAAAGATAATTCTTGTGTGTTCAAGAGGTGGTCGCAGAGATGGTCGCAAGGAAGGTGGCTTTGTGGAGCAAGTGTCAATTCAGCCGGCACTGTCCCAAAATTCAGGTACAGGAAGTGCCGGTTGTACAACAGACGCACTAGGGCGTACGGGGGTTGTGTACCACATGATCGCCAAGTGGTCGCTAACTGGTCACAATGCTGTTGTGAAAGGTGTTTTAAATAGCGTAGCGACTAATTGGCATCACATTCGCATACGTTGTACGACTAAGTGCATGACTCCCATGAGCGATCTCCTCTTATCTGCTGTGAGTAATTTTGTGATCGCAAGTGAATTGCAAATATGTTCAAAATTCAGTTGGAGGTCGCAGAATGTCGTAGCTAATGATTTTTAAACTGATAGAGTGTTGCACAGCGTTTTATGCACTCTCATGATCTCATGCGAGTCGTGCACCATGTTTTACAGTCACATGCTGATTCGCAATCACATTTAGCGATCTTGAGAGTGGTACACAACCCTCGTACGTCCTAGTGCGGCTGTTGTACAGTCCGCACTTCCTGCACCTGAATTTTGGGACAGTGCCGGCTGAATTGACACTTGCTCCACAAGCCACCTTCCTTGCGACCATGTCTGTTACTGCTTCTGTGTGGTACACTAGGTCATATGACATTTTGGTCGCATTTATATGTGACCAACGTTGAAACGCCCTTTAACATAATCATTGTTAGTTAAATACAAACTTTATGAAGATTAACATCCATGTTTATAATAAGATATGAACTAAACCTAAAACTATACTACTTGGTTTAGTTGGTCTGATTATGCGAACGGGGGCGCTTATATTTTGTTTGACACTGATGTGTTTTACTTTCATACAAGACCTACCATAATCTCGTACAAATTTTGAGTGGCTGTGAAAAGAGAGTGCTACAATCCACCAGACAGCCGAGGCTAACGTATTGAGGTCAAACTGGACTTGGCAGGGGAAATCTGCAAATGATTGGCGCGAAGCGCTGATAAATGTGAGCCGCCATGCTGGATGAGGGTGCGACGTACAGATTAGCTCTTTTTGCCCGAGTAAGCAGTAAGGGGATTGTTGCTGGTAGGTTTATTTTCCTTTAAATGGGCTTTTATCTAAAATTCATCGTCATTTTTTCTTTTAAATGTGCTTTTATCCAAATTTTTTGTCACTAAATATACTTCTAACAGTTTATTACCGGAACATTTTCAAAATCACAGTAGAACCTCTTTATTGAGACCACACGTATGACTGACCTCAAGTGGTCTCAATAGAGAGGTGGTCTTTTTAAGGAGGTCCATTTCGGTCTCTTCATGAACGTTTGGAGCCATTAAAACGGCCCTATTACAAAGGTGGTCTCAATATAGAAGTTGTCTCAATTGGAGGTTCTACTGTATGTCCTTTTCAAAGGTGAAAAATAATGTGAATGGAAATAAAACCCCAACATTTGACGAATATACTGGAATAATCTCTAGTTCTAATCTCGATATTTCATCTTAACGCGATTGCCAACTGTGAGTATTTGTTCAGTCTCCCGTTGTCTATATATAATACTAATTTGGACACTATATCATACTTCCACTATAGAAATATCTCTAATAATGGGGTTTACTGTGATCGCTAACAAAGATAGCCTTCCCATGTTTATAGCATGTCCATCAAATTAAGACGGTGCAACAGCAACATGATATCAGCTTGGATGTCGTGAAACGTGCAGAGCTCCATATTAGACACCTCTGCTTATGTGCGGCATCAACGGCAGGATGCCATCATGATGGTAAAGTACCTGTGCACACGATAGTGCGCAAAAACATAGTCTCCTGCTACTGGTGACTATGGCATTTGATGCAAAAATGCAGCAAATAAAACAATAATGAAATTTCAATATTTCATATGTAGCAACAGGCGTGTTATGCCATTTACTGCCTTACTTGCAGGAACAGGCGAGCTTCATGAATATCAAAGATTCTGTAAAAGGGTAAAGGAATTCCAGACGTATTTATCTGGGATATAAATTGCTGCAGTGCGTGTTGACACTATGACTTTTAGAGAGTATTTTCCCTTTATATCCCGCAAATCTCCAAAACTGTATGCCAAGCAGGCTGTCATATATACTACCGTTGCCGAGCGGACAAGATTTTGAAATTGTGACCAAAACCTCATGGGTTCGAGTCTCAGTCTCGTGGCTGAGAAAACCCATATGTAATTAGCTGCTCACGGTTCATGATATGTATATGTTGATAAGGTACACACAATATATATGGTGTTGCAATACAATGCGAATTAATATTGTTAATAGTCTAGCATCGTCACTCATTACAGAGCTAAAAGCAGCTGGCAGTTGGGAGAGAACGTAAGAATGACACAGTTAATATGGCGAGATGATATAAAGTCGTCTGAGCAACATGAAGAATCAAAGGAAACTATAATACCCACACATTCACACAACTGTGTTTAGAGTTCACAATGCATACACCCTACAATGCTCAAGGCTCACTCGTCTAGTCTATCTTGATTTTGCTCATTGGCATTTAAGCGAGGTCCAAATTAACCTTGATTAGTTCGCATGCTCACCCTCGCAATTCTCCAAGATCTAATTAACAGAAGGGTAAAAGCAACATTAGTGAGTGGGTACACTGTAAATACTCTTCTCATCGCAGACTCTTGGGTGTATATTTAAGATAAGACAAGCTAAATACAATGGCTCCCCCCTTTCACTCCCTTGAATAAAATCAATATATTTTCTTTTAAAATGACCAAAACACATTAAAACGTTGCCAGTGCAGATTTTCCTTAACATAAAACATTTTATTTCGGCTAGCAATTGGTCAGTTTATGTTTTGCTATTGTTGATTAATGAATTATGGCTGCAATATGTAGACCTCGGCCCAGTATTTGATGGGAGCCAGGAATAAAACTAATCTTTGTTGGCTACTGAGCATGTTTCGGCTAGCCGTGGGTAAATAATGTGATAGGGTGATAAACAAACAGATTTGCCAGTAATGATTTTGTTTTCTGTATCAATCACTTTTCATTTAGGTACTTAACTTTTGCGACCCAAAGTCTTTGCGCTGCCTTTTCTGTTGAGGCCTATTTTGTATTCAATGCAAACGTTATTTCAGAATGCATATGTGTTACCAATGGGCTGGTTCAATCGTCAAATTACTTTAACCTATACTTGGAGGTGTGCATCAGATTCCGACCAGACTCTCTAAAAACAGTCCATTGGCCCATCATACAAAAAACGCACTTGTTCTACTTTTATTCTATACCCCCTATACTATGGCTATTTCATTGTGCAGGGAAAGGAAATTGTGTATTATGTAGATAACGAATGTGGTTGTTTAGAGACGAAATCCACTGTATGCATGATTGGACGACAAGTTCTGCACAAGGAAAGTTATTGGCATCTTCCTCAACTCTCTAAAGCTAAGGGCACAATCGGCAATGCAGACATTTTCGCCACACGGTTTCTTCAGGGCTGTGGTGTCTGTAGCTTTTGTCAAGGCCCAGAACATCATTCAAAAAGATCATTGAAACTTGTGATCGTTGCACTCAGAAACAGCTACAGTCTAAATGTCTCAGCCTAGCGAGATGATATTCAGGTATGATATTTTAACTCCAGGCTGTTAGAGTCAGTCTAAGATATGCTTATTGCATTGACAAAGGAGTTGTCTTCTGTGTGGGTGTTTTCATGAAGGAAATTGAATACGATTAACTTTTTAAAATCAAATATCATAGCCTTTAGAAAGGCTACGGTGTCTGGCATATAATAACATACGGTCTGACGCGCTGGCTTCGTTCTGCCTACCCATTGCTACTGCCAAGTTGGTCGTACAGGAAGTTTAGCATGTCCAACGTCTCCTTACTGCCTCAAAATTTTTATGAGGTTTTGGCAGTAGAGAGGCAGTAGAGAAAGACTACTGCCGGTGGTACCCTAGGCTTATCACGTAGGTAGACTACAGCGTAGCAGTGAGCAGTTAGCTCGAGGGCGAGTTTGCTCAACACCCAACGCTAGACTACCGGGAATGGCGTTTAAGAATTTCATGCCCCAGCCAGAAGGCTAACGAGGTGGTTGTTGAGGCTTGGCAATCATGGCAATGCTCTAGACCTACATGTTAAATTGTATTCAGAGGGACAACGTCTAAGAATTTCACCGTCAAAGCACAGACGTAATAACAGGTTGGGTAAGGCAACCCCTATCACACATTCCCAGTACCATTGACCGTTCATCTCAGTTGTTCATGATTTTTGTGTAGACATTTAATGATAAACTGGCTATGGCTTACAACATTCTAGTACAAACCGACAAACTTCTAAGTGCATTGTAATGGAAAATGAATTGCTATGCTAAGTTTTGTTTTGCATCAAGAAGGTTATCGCCACTGTGCTGTGATACCAGGATTTTGGTCGAGACTGCATGGGCTAATTTTGACTACGGCACATGAGTGCAAGGAGATCAATCTTTCTGGAACCAATATAACGTTCCAGAACAAATGAACAGTATAAAAATCATAGTTTTCAGAAATAATAGTTTCCAGTGTGTAGTTTAAAGTATATCATATAAGATATTATACAAAGAACAATATAGACACTTCAACGATAATAAAACAAAAATAATTATAATATGTAAAGTGAATGCAATCTTCTTGATGTTGGTGTCTAATTGTGTATGTAACAAGTTCGTCTTGTCTTTAATACATATTAAATTGAAAACCGTGTATTATCGAGCATAACAGTAAACCTGAGAAGTTCTCTGGCCTCTAATGAACTATCTTTTTGCGACTTCAATAAAGCCACCCATCGACCTTCACCCCCAAGCATCGTGATGGGGGATGATGAATATACTGTACACTATACAAAGACTATTCTTGGTATAGAAAAAGTTTCTATATCAATAAGAATAGTGTTTGTATAGTAAATATACTAAATACCCCCTCTTCGTAACGATGCTTTGGCCCATGCTTCAATTTAAAAATATCAACGTGTAACATAAGACCACACACATTGATTATTTACCTCGTCAAAGTAAGAGAAAAAATAAGCTACACAAAGTTTTTGTTCTCAACAACAGTGACTTACATTGGACTGCAGCTGCCGCCCTTTCATCACTATCCACCACTAACATCACAATTCTTCCTTTAATCACATTTGATTTCAATTGTTTCGACATTTTTACTATCGCTTCTTCAGATCCCAAGCAGGTTTCAGCTGTCTTGCGTTAGAGCTCGCAATTCTCTCTTTGGTGGTCTTCAGTCCTGCATTCCTGATTTTATTTTGATACTCATATTACAAATCAATAAATTTTAATCAACTTCGAGTTTTTCCACTGAAGAGACTATGTCAAAAGGCCATATAAAAAAAGCATATTGACCAAATACGTGTCATATTATAACAATATGTCCATTGCCTAGAGCTTGCTATTTGCAATTTACACCACCTCTATCCGTGGCACAGTTCATATGTATTTCCCAAACATTATACGGAAAATACCCTGGTCTACCTTGTTATCATCAATCAACCACACACGCTGTGCCAACCAAGGGTCGAGCAAAGCAGTCAATTGGTCAAATTCATTGTGTTAACACGGTGGCTAGTATTTTTTCTCACCGCCAGCATTTTAAATATCACAACGTGTGCATCTTTATCGGTTTGAGTAGGAAACGTTTCATATCAAATCCATCAGTAATAATTGGTTGCATGTGTTTTTCTATGGGACTAAAACCTATCTTCAGCAAACATATGCATCAATTGTAATGCTGCTTAATCATTTCCTAATTAACGTTGCCTGGAATTTTGTGTTTCTTTCACAGCATCACGTAATATCAGATGCAGTTACAACATCCACAGCCCAAATGTTCTATATCCAAAATCACATCAAAATAAAATCAATTAGAATGTGAATATAAACTGCATGACTTTAAAATCACCACCAATAATTATATCCTGGTAATGTCTATGCAAATATTTTCCATGAATTTGTCCAGAATACAATACATGTCTACACAACTGGACGATAGGCATACACGTGATACGTATATTTTCTATTGGCCCTCAGAGCCACTGGCTAAAACTGCATAGGTATGAATTTCCACACATTTGCCTGTGTTGGACAAAATGCATTTGCTCCTCCTCATAAAAAGCTGTTCTTTTCCCTTCTCAGTTGTAGAGGAGAATGAGCAAACCTGCATACACCCTGCTAGACTGTTATACGTAAAGCCGCAAAGCTGCACCCTAATGGGCATTAATGTTTATACACGTAAAGGTTACAACGCTCTATATTACAATAAGTCGGAATGTATATTTGAACATGAAAAACAGTTCATCTGTCTGAGTTTGGGAGTTTGCATTTGATTCTATGCAATAACACCATTTACATGTCAGAATTATATAATCCTAGGTGTATACATGTTGTACTTCGTTCTAAACAGCTCAATTGACAATGTTTGACCTGTTTAGCACGAATTCTGTTACAAATCGAATTCATCAGAACAAGCTAGAAGAAAATACACATTATATAATCCATTCTGATGCCAGAAAAAGCAATGCACACTATAAATTAGTATGGATTCCATTCATTATGATATCGAATTAGTTAAACTGGTCTAACTATAACATTTTATACCTTATATCATCTACAAACCATTTCCTATAAAACAGCAGGCATGATATCAACGACGGGCTTCTTAAAATGTTCCAATGAAAGCTTAAATAACAAATGTGAATGTGAAATCGCGACCTCGATAAATATCATTGAGTGATCCAGGAACTTTAGCAGACGAGACGTTTGATATTTGATATTTGATCATGATTCAAACTGTTGCTAGACAATTTCCTGAGCGGAATATTTTTGCAGTGTTAAGTTATTTTGTGTATGTTGAGTCTTGGTTGAAAAAAAAATAAATGAAACGACTACACCTACATTAATGTAAAACTAAGGCAAATAACTGCACCAGACGATTGAATGCCATTTTTTCTTTTTAATTGACTCAAATATATATAATAATATATATGAGAGCTACAGCAATTGAATCAATCAATCAATCAAACAAACAAACAAACAAACAAACAAACACACACACACACACACACACACACTATACCAACAACGAAAACACATTTCAATGAGAAGCACATGATAAACAATATATTGCACAAATGGCCAGATCTACATTTTTTATAATCACTTGCATTTCAATGAACTCTAAATTAGATGAGGAGCATTTTTTGATACTTATACACACGATCATGAAAGTGATGAATCCACACACTTGATTCTTGATAATAATATGTAAATTAGCGTGACATTAATTTGCCATTCTTGATAATAGTATGCAAATTAGCTTGGCGTTGATTGGCTGTAGACACCAGCGCCGGTTTTACTAAGTATGCTTACTGAGGCATTGATAAATGGCACAGTAAATTTGTTTGCACTCTTTATAAACTACAATAAAGCTATCACGCAGAAATCACACAACATGCGAGGACTATTCAAGACTCTATATTGGACACACTTTATAAACATGAAAAGAGCAATCTCGTATAAATTTACAGATGCAAGGGGTAGAACAGAAAAAGGGGATGTGCTTGAAAATGTATGATTGCTGTGAGCATCTGCTTGTGAAGTATCGATAAACAGTTTGTCATGTGCATAAATGGCACTCTAGTGTGAGGCCCCCACATTGGTTAAAAGTAACACGGCTACACGACCGTGTTTGTGACATTCTAACATATAAAACCAACATGTGTGAAATCCTTATCTAAAAACAACAGGCAAACGCACATTTCTTCTTGAGCACATCGTACTAAAACGTGAAACAGAAACTGTTTTGGAATAAAAATGGACACCGGGACATGTGACTTGTTATTTTTGGACCTAGTGCAGGGACCGAGGGTGAGGATTTGTGTTTCGAAAATTGTGTGTTAATGGGAAAGTTGATTGCTCAGAGATTTAGCACACTCATGAGGTGGTGAAAGTACTGTGTAATCAAAGTTATAGGTATGGAATGGCATGGCAAGTAACCTACACAAAGAGAGAGGTCTGTCTAGCATAGTATAAAACTAAGCATTACAGAAATAATAAAAAGAGCGTCTGGAACATTGGCAGGTTTCGCATAGCTCCAAATTCAAGATGAAAGAAAAATAAATAAAGTTGATTTATACATAATATTTAATCAAAGCGGCCATTTTGTCTGCAAAAGCAGCTATCAATTGAATTTAGAACCTGCATGTGCTTTATCACAATGGTACAGATTGGAAATAAAATAAATGAATTTATACATAAAGATCCGTTGCCATAATAATCTTCAATTTAATAATCATAAAAAGGGATTACTATCATAATTAGTCACTAGAGATGCTTATTAACCACTCACTAGCGATGCTCTCTCGCACAGAAAGCACCTGACACTTACAACAAGCACATACCATTTGCACTTACAGTAAAATGATCGTGTTGCACTCTCGTTGCCATCCACGGGAAGAATCACCAGTCTCCCTGAACTCATCTTGGCTGCTGACATTTTTTTCTATTGTTACACCGGGCAAAGGTAGATCACAATCACTGTTTTACCAATTCGGACACTTTATAACTTCGTGTTTTAATATGATAAGTTACGTTTCTGTTTGTTTTCTCCTATTGCTAATTTTCTGTAGTATGAAATTCGTGTGGTCAGTGACAGTTCTCTCTAAAGTTATATATCTATACTATCAATGCATGTTGATATGGAGAACAGCTATTTTTAGATTTATGTAAAGACTGAGTAAGATATCCGAAGCCCTGTAGGCCTAATGCTGTTTGTTTTAATTTTAGTGAACATCTGAGATATAAAAAATATTGTCACTTAGAGCAGGTGTCTGTAGAAACAATTAAAACTACAAGAAAATTATTTCATATCAAAATAATACACTTGATTTTAAAATACTCTTAACCACGTATATCTCCAATTGCATCTCCAGCGAAACAAATCATTATTAACCACAAATTCAATCAAGTAATCCAAGTGAAAGAGAAAAACCAGTCATCTTCTTAAAAGGAGAAAAGACAATCCTTGTCGTGCTCTGAGCAATTGAGCAGAGCTACAAGAGAAAGGGAAACATTTACATCAAAACATTGATTTTCTGTTGCTCTTTCTCCATAGGTATGTGAGATCATCATGGAAGCAGTAGCCTCTATCAAGCCACAACACGAAAAAAAACCCCGTTAAATATCCACTCATATAACAAGCATGGAACTTGATGATATCAACACTAAGAAAGAGCAAAAGTCCAGGCTCGTGTCTAAGACTTGCAATGCCTAAACAGATTTGTTGCCAATTTGGGAAAAGGCAGTCATCCTAAGTTCATCAATAATTCAAGTAAGATGTGACTTACGTGACTGATTTGCTTGTGTTTGGGTGGTTAAGCATTGGTTATGACAGCAATGTTGTCTGGGAAGGAATACGAGTTGGTGGTGCTAGTGGCCATAACAAAGGCCATCTAATGGTCCACGGTTTTTAGTCAGCGAATTTTCTTGCGACTATTCTCAGTAAACTATTGTCTCAGACTGGGTGACAGCGAAATAGGTGTCACTGTTGAGTTGCAGCCACGAATGTGTGTACTGTGCGGCAGGAGATGAGAGATGCAGGAGGGGAGAAGATGAGGCTATACATGTAGCTAGTTACAGACGTTGGCGTCAATTAGCAATAGCCACAATTCCACGACTGATTCTGTTGCAATATTCGGGACTGTCTGATCCTAGCCTTTGTCAGTATATGTTGCCACTGTAACGCTACTCATACATATCGTCACTGTGGACATGAACAGTTAAACACCACCATATTAGGATCTTCACTATAAAAGAGACCGCCCCTGTGATAAAAATACTACAAATGTACACATACAACTGAATTATCTCGTGATGACCAATGCAGTGTGCGGAAAAGGGCCATCAGAGCTTCAGGTGAGTTTCATTAAAAACAAACACGTTCAGTGTAAAGGCAGAAAACCCATAGCAACGGATGGCCGCAGTGTAAGTTGCCGTACGTCCGTCCCTTTTTAAGCCTTTTTAAGCCTCTGCTTGATACCTATTTGATACCTGTTTAATACGTATGGGTCAGCGTGGGTTTTGCCCAATAGAAAACTCTATGAAGAAAATGACACGCTGTAATCTCTAAATTAGATCAAACTACGTTACCATGCGTTACCACGCGTCACCTCGCTGGAGGATGGTAAAACATAAGAAATTTCTGTGTACCAGGAAAAAGTCATGCCGCAGCGTACGGCGCTTGGCTTCCGACGGCAACTATATCGGCATAGCAAAAGGTGATTAGACCAAGAGTACGTCTTGGGCATCATGGGACAGGATGTGGTGCTGTTTTACATCACGCCTAGTGCCGCCTGATGGCGCCTGGTGACGTCTAGTGTTGCATGGTGCCATTTTGCATGACGCCTACCATAACCTCGATCAATACCGATCAATAATCCCTGTGCCGCCCGACACATGTTTGGGCCCACTTCTCCTTCATAGTCACAGATGCCGCGGCAATTTGTGGCTCGCGACTTGGGCGTGGCACCAAATGTCACCAAACGGCATCAGTATAATAATCTGTATAATCGTTCCATACCGTTCTCAGCGGTATCATGCTGCGTCGGGGTTCCTAAAAAATGCATTTTTTCAGACTGTCATTTTTTTCACACTAAAATGACCATGACGCACGTGCCGCGGGCCGGTCTAATGTAGGGATAAGGCTCTGTTTGATACAAATGCGTCAGTATGGGTTCTGCCCAATAGAAAAGTCATTAAAGTGATCAACACGACAGAAGTTCAATGGGGGTTTAACCCCATGTAAAATGCACTGGAGCAATCGGACGAATTTTTTACAAGACGTACGGCAGCTGCCGCACGGACCTAGGGGTTTTGGCACTAACTCAACATTACGACGATTGATGAAAATTGTGTTTGTTTAATCTTTGCATATTTTATTCTCTTCACAAATGTTTGTTAATCAAGTCAATAATTAGTTTATCCTATTGACACAGTAGATCTACAGTAATTAATTCAATAGACAAACTAGAACAGATCTCCCTAACCTCAGTGGGTTAATATACCCAAGGGTGCCATCGGAAGTAAATTGTGTGCATGTTGCAGCTTTTGGTACAACTGTAGGCAGCTTACTACTAAAGCCTAGAACACCAGCAGCAATCTACCACCCACGTCTAGAGCCTGTAACCTACTGTGCACACATTTACACATGTGCACCACCTTAATGTTCACATTCTTCTATTGGTAATGTAAGTCAACCCAAGTTGTGGAATTGAAAGTCGATGTAGACATATAGTCTCTATATATATTTTACTGGTATCATCTCTTACTTGCATGCTCGTAAAAATTAAAAAATTACAAAAAGATTTCGACATAATTCATTGTTATTTTTATGTGTCTGATTTGAGTGTAGCTCATAAAAAGAAGAAAAACAAAACAAAAACAAAAGTAGGAGGGGGAAGAGAATGAATGAATTTTATTGAGACTATTGCTGAAATGAGTTGGTAAAATATCACAGTGTGATAACACTCAAAATCGAGCAGAATGTGACAAATCAGTCCATGGTCTCAATGGAGACGCAATAAAAAGACTGCAGAAATCTCAGAAGTCTCTGTTTCTTCCCTCCTTTCCTCACTTTCTTCACCGCCGACTTGATCTCTGGCAGCAAGAGAGACTGCCAAAGAGACAACAGTGTCATGTACTCTGGGCCATCTGCGGGAGCGACTTGACTCACGGATGGCTCCAGAACGGGGGCGGGAGCGGCAGAAAGATACTGACGACGCATTGCACGGTTTGCAGATCGCTTCTGACGATTTCTGTGTTGGAGCTCGGAGAGCTTGTGCGCTTGAGCGTCGACGTTTAAAGACATTGTGTGCAATGGAAAGTGCTTGAAATTCAATATAAAAAGATTGAAATTAATCGAGCGTGAACCGAGTTAAGGTTGCTAAGATGTCGATTAACGTTATACGTGCGAGATGACTACGTCGTATGTTGAACGTGTACGTTGGTTGTTACGTTAAACGTTCGCCCACCTGCTTGTATATTATGGGCGGGTGTTTTGTTTGGATAAGAGTCGTGCAGCGTCGGTTTTCATGGCTTGATCACTCACACTTGTTTACAAGTCCTTGTTCATAGTAACTTCATACCAACCGGCTATTTACTGCGTATATAGTAGTGAGATATCACGAAGTTAATTTTGTAATTGACTTGTAATTATGTACGTATATTGTTCCCGTATTACTTGCTAAAGATATGCGCCCCCCCCCACCAAAAATAACAACATAAAACAAAAAACAAAACAAAAAATAACCCACACACGAAAAAACAAAAAAACAAACAAAAAAACAATCAAACAATCTATGGGGGATAAAAATAAAATAAACGGGGTGAAAAAAAATGAAACAAAAATGAAATAAAAATAAAAACTTGACCAAATGAAAGTTTAACACATAATATTTATCACTATAAAACGATACATACAATATATGATGAGAGGTCCTGCCACTTCATCCACAACGATGATAACCTTTCGTGCTCGTTTTTCATTCGTCATCTTTGTCGTTTACCCATGAATTCAGATCATTATTGAACAATTCCTTCGTATAAAATCCATCAATATCGATGAAAATATCAAATGACACAAGCTCACTAGTTCTGAGTTAAACAATTTAGGATCAAATCAGCATAGTATCCAATCTGTTTAGGACAGAATATCTCCAAAATTGCCCATCAATTTGCATAAAAAGGTATTTCCTATGATAGTTTGAATAGTAGAATCTTGTTTACACCAACTTCTGTTAATGTAGAACAAGAAGATCTTCCGTTCCCATCTACCGTGAAAAAAAGTTCCCATGATGATTATTTGTAGTCTAGTTGCCAACTACTTGATTACTTAGTCTTTTTATACCGTAGAATGTATGGAAATATATGGTATAAATAGAGAAAACTAGTTTGGCAGCCGCATCACCCGAGTGATGCGGCTGCTAAACTCGTCCAAGAAAAGAAAAAAGAAAAAGAAAAAAGAATCTAGTATCCATCAGGAGGTGCGTTTTCTCTATTTATAAGTAAGTATAGCCATGTATACGTTGTAAACGAGAATACCAAGCAATACCATACACGACACGCGCTCACTCTGACTGCTCTCCTCGTTCACGAGGAAATGTGTTGGATCAATCTCATGATTGCTGTAATGCAATAATCGATACATCATTACCATGTCAGCTGCCGGCAAATCCAATCTTTTATAACTGAACGAGATGGTGATGTGCGTGCACCCCTAGTATTCACTGGCAGATCCAGGTTTTGAAAAGAGGGAAGGGCGCTGGGGGGTTGTATGCATGAAAGCCAGCCCGGATTTGCACTGGGTATTGCACACCGCCCTCACAATAAAAATAACAATTTTCTGGTTGCGGAAAACAATACGTCACCAAAGATATTATAGAAATTCTATAATATATTAGACGTTACCACGTCAGCAGCATGCTGTTGGTGATGGCGCTACTGTTGCTGTGCTGCTGTTACTGCTTTTGTTGTTGTTGTTTTTTGTTGTTGTTGTTGTTGTTGTTGTTGTTGCTGCTGTTGCTGTTGTTGTTGTTGTTTTTGTTGCTGTTGTTGTTGTTGTTGTTGTTGTTGTTGTTGTTGTTGTTGTTGTTGTTGTTGTTGTTGTTGTTGTTGTTGTTGTTGTTGTTGTTGTTGTTGTTGTTGTTGTTGTTGTTGTTGTTGTTGGGTATGGGGGGTGGGGGTGGGGGGTGGGGTCGGGGTAGTTGGAAATTCTTGTTTAGCATGGCAGCCGCATGTAAAGGGTTCCATTTTTAGCAAACTTGACTTCAAGATTTTCCTTTGTAGATTTGTAGATTTGTAGATTCACAATGTATACGGAAGGGATTGTGCAGTGTAAAAGCTGGTACTGTAACAGAGTAACTGTCCTGAAGTCATAATGAATCGTTGCACATCTGGACAAATAGAATATACAGATACATACAGTCATGTGACGGTAATTGAAATCTCGTTACAATTAAGACACGAATAGATCATGTAAATGCACCGTATCAACATCCAAGTTCTAAAACACATGTAAACATAGAATAATTATAGGTGGGAGATTTGGTGGTGGTGGTACGTGGTGGTGGTGGTGGTGGTGGTGGTGGTGGTGTGTGTGTGTGTGTGTGGGGGGGGGGGGGTAACAGGTGGAGTGGGTGAGATATCATGAGGACCCCCAAGGACAAAACAATGCGAGAAACCCATGCATGAATAATGTTGTTGAAAGGGATTTAGGGGAGCTAGCATTGCAACCAATTAGTAGCTAAAGCTGCCATTTCTCGTGGTCCTTACATGTTCTGTACATGTCTAAAGAGTTCAATTGCAAAATGAATCATCTTAAAAAGGCTTTAAGTTGGAAATACAAGCAGTCATACTTGCGGCAAGTTGCTTACATTGTATGTACCGGATGGCTCACACGTCGGTCATTGAGGGCGCGCTTGAATTTGGGGTCGGGTTGGGGGTCGTGTTCTCACTTAACACTTAAATTTTAGATATTTTTCCACTGAACACTTTTGGATTTTTAAAAAATTTCCTACTTACCATTTAATGTTTTTGTACCATTTAATTTTAAATCAATTTGCACTTTCCCACGTCACACTTAAAAAAGGTCTTAATGCCATGCAGTAGTTTTCACAATAACCTCTGTGCCTGTCACACAACCACCCGTATAGCAACTTATACACACGAATTAAACTGGCCTAAAATTGTAAATATTTTTTCACTTATAGAAACACGCATTAAACCAGGCAGAAAGATTGCAGATTGGGATTTAAATATCGTAACACTATCACCTAACAAATGTCCATTTTTCGCAGTAATGCACAATAAATTATGATCGTGACGTAGGTTATTAACCTGAGGTTAAACACCGGTTGAGGGCAATATAAATGTTATAATGAAATCTTTTATGGCTTATGATGATGGCACACGTACTATTTTGCTAAATGTTTGATGGAGACCTTGACGTATTTTATAATATAAACGGCGAAACGAGGACAACATGTCTGGCAATAAATATATAGCGTAGATCTAGAAGGTCTGTTTCAAGGCCACTCTGGAAACTGACCTCAAAAGGAGAGGTCTTCTTAATTCGCAGAGGTCCATAATATGGTGGTCTCATTGTGAAGTTTGGGACGCGAGAAATGGTCTTCACTCATTATAGAGGTGGTCGAAATAAAGATCGAGGTCAGTTTAATTGAAGGTTCCACCGTACTGAGCACATTAATTACTATACATCCTGCTCCACAAAACCTTTCAGTCAAAAGTAGTGCTAATAATCACTGTACATAAATGTGCGTCAAATTTCAATCAATAAAATTATGTTAGATATATTGACCCACTGCATTTGCTTTTACAGTGAAACCTCTAAGTTAACACTATTTGAATATAAGAAAAAAAACTACCATTATAAGTAGGAACTTAATCTCCATTATGTAACACACTAAATTATTACAGCGCAATTGGAGTGAATGAATCAAACATGTGTGCTAAAAACACAACTATTCGCTGTAGATCTAACTTAAGTTGCACTGTATCTTTATGTTGCGCGTAAAAAAAATGCTAGCCTCAGCAGTCGACTTTTTTCAGTCGCGAGCAGTCAGTCATATGCTGGTATTTTGGCCTGCTTTCAGAGACTTCAATACCACAACAAACACCACATTGCAAGCAAGCAGTATTATTTCACAGGCTACTGAACTCTTTTATAACAAAGTGGGTGTTTGCTAACGCTTCATAATCTATCAGGAGGTTCAGGAGTAACAGTTGAAGATTTTTTTGGTGTAATTTTGTGTCATTTTAGTAGCCAAACGAGAACAATGCCCGACAAGATACTTCTTGCAGTGGATGGTAGTGAATTCTCAGAACATGCATTTAATTGTAAGTATATATTTTTTTAAAGTGACAATTGCATGGTTCAAGTTAAAAATGCTCTAAGAATTATTATGCGAGTTACATAGCAAGAAACCTTGTTTGCAGTATAGATCTACTGTTTCTGCTCAATATAAAGCATTCTTGGCTAACATCTTGTGACAATGATTACAATTACTCGGAGTCGCTCGTAAAATTGCAGTAGGCCAAGTTAGTTAGTACCTCATCAACACGGACTGGATTTAGACCAACTGAAACACATTTTCTTTGAGAATTGTGAGAAATTGTGAAACTGTGAAATGAGAATGGTTAGAAAATTAATGAGAATGGCCCTGGATTTTTGCTGAGATTTGAGAATGGGGTAGGGTATAGTAATCCCCTTCACAATATTGTATGCATGTGACTATAGCTACATTACATGTTATTAGAAAGCAATAGATTCAGCCTGAATACTTGCCATGTACTGTTACACACCATGAAAAAAGACATAAAAATGTATGTGATAAATTAGAGGCCATTAGGCTATGTACCAATTAACAAGTAGAGAATAATCTTTTGTTCGTGGCATATGTTTGCTGGGAGAGATTCTATGACAGATATACAAGTAAAATATGAGAAAATAATTATCATCTATTTTTCGTATCTCCATTTGTGGCATATTGCAATATTAAAAGTGGACATATTGAATAATGCTGGTTTATTACAATGATTCAGATTCAGATATTTATATTTATTATAACATTGTATAAAAATTAAGTAAAAACATTACAATAAAAGCAACAACAAATAATTATTATGATAAATTAAAAATTAAATAATAACAAAAAATATGTCTAAACACTACATTGAGATTATAAACAGGAAGCACTAAAAGTTTTTGCTATGAACAATGACTTATTTCCATAGTGGACCCTATTGTTTAATCACAGTGACAAGATAGATGACTAGTAAAATAATTTTTCGACTATTATGACTATTACCTTGCAAATTCACTATTGTCAGGAGAAACCATTTTATCATATAGGAATATTTTACATTTATCTTTGAAAGAGCTCTTACATTCTAATGTCTTCAATCTATTTGGAAGAGAGTTCCATAATTTTGCACCATTCACCATAAAAGAAGTGAGACCTAGGCTATGATGATATAGCATACAGATGACCACCAATTTAGCAATGCAGTGTTGTATTTTCTTTACATGTATATTGCCTGCAATGGATCACATTCTCTCCTGAGATTAAACATATTGGCAGATGGGCGTGTAGTTCCTCTGATTCTATGTCTTTATGGAATTGGCAAGTCTGCTAATAATTTTGCTTTGAGTCTCGATTCCTTTAGAACTCACTGCATTACACAATGATAAATATACTGCTGTTACGTTTATGTAGCTCTATTTCAGAGATCAGCTTCAAATTAATTTATCAATTTGTTGAAAAGAGATGTAAAGATTAGAAATGTACTCATCATTATGATAGTCATCATTAATCATTGCCTATATTACGAGGGGTAGTTTTTATAGATTAAATGCCAATAAATAATGAGTGAAAAGAAAGTGGAAAAAATAACATATGTTTTTTTTTCATAAATGCAGCTTTTAAATTTTCATAAATGAAATTGCAAGTGTTTTATATATTCTTTCTGGGTATAGAGCACTGTACACCCAGTTCGTGTGCACACCCAGTTCGTATGTTATATAGAAAAATTATTAGGCTCCAAACAAATATCCCATAATATTACTACTATGAAAATAATTGTTTTCCCGGTGCCAAAGTGTAAACATAAAATTTCTAGTAAGATCTAATGTAAATAAACATGTTCAAATCCCCTATTATTGCCACGCACGAACTGGGTGTGCATACATTTTGCCATAACAAATTTCTCCACGGATCAAATGATTTTAATGAACCATAACAATTGTGTTTAACATGCGATATAAGTAAGTAGCTTTATTTTGACACATCATACACTATTGAGGGTTCATTGATAGCTGTGCTACAATTGTTTAAACAATAAAATGCACGAACTGGGTGTGCAGTGATCTAAATGTTCATTTTTAAGTACATTATATTTTCCCCAACACTACCCTAACATTATAAATAGTTTACAAGAATTTCATTTTTAATTAGATGTGATAAAAATTTAGTGTCAACTCTGTTGACTTAGCTACTTTATCCACGGTTAGTAATGACAACTAGATTCTTGTTTTCCACAAGTGCTAACATCTCTTGACTTTTATTAACTTGATTAAAAGTACGTCACTTATAAAATAAGTCAATTATAAAATAAGTATGGTACCGTGGATCTGAAATTATACAATAAGAATTCTTGTATCTGGTAAAATAATTTTTTTCTAAATAAGTTCTATAATTCTGTTCCCTGACATATTTATAATGTACCTAAAAGCAATTCCGTTTTTGAGGCGCTTACATATAAAGATTAGGGATTTATAATGACAAAAAAGACAAGAGGATAATTCATCGCCTAAATTGATGAGTTGTATCATTGTATTACAAAACGAATGACATGTAGGTTTTGCAGAATAGAGAGGACTGTCCTAATGGTACCGTAGGAAATTTTTGTCATAGAAGATAAACTGCAGATATATTTGGGCAAAGCAGTGACAATTCATTGCTAACTTGTGATTTCAAAATTATCAGTCGCAAAATAATTAAATGCTCATAAGCAAAGCGACCTTATAAATGATGATCCACTCTAGCGATCCGCGTACACCAGCCCAAGATGAGCCGCGACACTGGCTATCAGGGTTAGAATTAGATGGAAAAATGCTACTGGTCAACAGGAACAGTAGCCTTTTAAATGTCTACTAGTCCCGCAAAAAGTCTACTTGTCCTCCTTGCACAAACTCCATACTAATTGACCAGAATCGTTACTGGTCAAAAGGACAAGTTGCTAAAACGTTTTTACTTGTCATACACAAGTTTTGACTAGTCAATACGAGTGGCTTATCCTGACCCTGGGCTATGACTTACCCCCCATCTACTCATCTCTGCTGTCACATGATTGCCAACATGGTCGTCATGTGACCAACTGAGGTTTTCATTTGACCCTATGAAGCTGATGTCTTGTCACTGAGCAACCTGACAGGTGCCAATAGGTATCTAAATATATTCTTATAATCATGAATAATGCAACCCAGGATGCACTGAATATACATTCTTTGATGGAAGTCTGATTCACCCTCACTGTGTTTGGGTAAATCAAACATCCACCTTTGTAAATTTCAGCTTATTTTTTGACTATTTTAGGCTGCAATAGCAGCATAAAGTTACTGCTTTAGCCATTAAATTACATGGTCAGGATAAAAACTTGTCATCTCATAGTGAAAAGTAGAAATTTTAACAACTTTTTGCACAACAAGTGTTGTTTTCCCATGAAAATAAGTACATTGATAATTCAATATATTGGAACTAATTGATTTGGGTGTAAGTTAGTATTGATATTAGAGAATTCTTTCAAAGTTGATTTGGGGAGTGGGCCAAACTGGCCAGACGGCCAGTGTTTTGAAATCTTCACTGGCCCTTCTGATATTACTGCCCTACCTGTGGTGAAGGAGCTAAACATTACTAGGGTGGTCTGCCCGGCATGCCCACAGATTTTTTTAATCTAAGTCATAGAGGCCATTTTATTTATTTTAGACAACGCAAAAGGCAACCACATCTTATTTGAATATATTTACAAGTGTAATCAGAAGAAAAAAATCATGCATCTAAACCATTGAAAATGTTTGCCTAACCAAAGACTCCTGATTAAAAAATCAAGCTAGAAATACACAGCGCGCTGATGATAAAATACCACCTAATATGATCAAAATCAGACAAATTTTATGTTTGCCATCCGAAGTCATCCAGCAGTCCAAGGCATCTGCCTGAAATGCTAGGTGAATAAGTGCCACAGTGGAAGTCATCCAGCAGTCCAGGGTTCGAGTCCCGGAAGAGGCTATGTGATATAGATATAAAGACTTGGAGAAAGAATCCTCTAATATAAGAAAAAGTAAATACATTAAGGAGGCCGGTTACTCGTCCTCCTGACCAATAGTAGCCTTTCTCCCCCCCCCCCCCAATCCTTACTATGATTAAAGAGTTAATGGTTGTTTGTCAAAAAGCTGACCAAAACCAATTGTTTTTCAGTCTACAACTCAGTTGTCCACCGGGAGGATAACGAGGTGATTGTTCTGCACTGCCCGGACATATCCAGCGAGTACGCCAAACAACTCAGTGAGTGTTTATAATTTTATCAAGATTAGACATCCAGGTTAAATGGTATATGGACCAAAGTAAAACTATACCATTGGGTTTAATGAACATAAAAACAAATGTTTCACGTAGCTTTCGTTTGCTGGGGCTGGCGCAAACTCATGAAAGCAAAGTTACCTATTGTGCATATAGGTAGTGTGATTTCACCACTATTTTCTAACACTTAAAATTGTCAAAACTAGTGAAACCTGTATGTATACGGTAATTTATATAATGTCTTAAGACTTACATATATTGAAGTAGATTATAACTTTTTACTATGAGATAACGTTTAAAAACTCTTTCTCCTATTTCATTTTATAGAAATCTGTTCAAAATAACAGAAAGGTTCAGTGATTTCCTTGTTTACAAAACACTATTAGATTCAAAGATTGAATTCAAGCTTTTTTTAGCACAGTTACTTGTTTATGTATTTAATACATGTTATCTGAATGGAATATAGTTATGTGCATTGAAACGTTTGCATATATTTACTTCATAACAGGTACAAAGTTATTTCATTTCAAAAAAAGGGAAGGTAAGCTGTGAGTGCTCCCCAAATTGCTCAATCAATGACATATTTTAAAACACAAATAACACTACTTAATTCCAAGCGTCATTTTTTACATAATACATTTGAAATGCATGACTTGACGAACTTTTAGATGTGTGATTAAAG
>CM032663.1:22422147-22460051 GCA_019095985.1 Streblospio benedicti
CCATTAGAGGCTTATCTTTTAATATCCATGAAAAAAAATTGAAGGCATTATTGGTGGATGTTGTGTTAACTTAATGAATAGTGGAAAATTCTGAGTTTTCAACAAGATTGCGACATCGACAGTAGTTAGTTTATTATTGATTACTTGATGTAATTAATTGATGTAATTAGTTCTAATTACAATATCATATTCTGTGCCAATGTTTGTATTTTGTATATTTTTGTTCATTCCATTTTACATCATCCAGTCAAACCAGCATGTATATATTGATGCCAAGATAGTTATGACACCATCATCACATGACACAAATTCACAAAGAATATTCCTTCATTTTGAATCTGGTTGATAGATTACTTGATATTTCTAAACATGTCATCTCAATGTATGAAAATATTGATCCACTTGTAAATTGTGAATTTTGTGTTTTAAAATTCAATGAATAATGGCATTTAAAAATATAAGTTCATCTTACACATTTGACTTTTGATGATTTGATTACATTTGGTAATATTCAACAAAAATCATTGTATCTGGATGTTTTGTAATAAATACCAAATATTATTTTGTGTATCATTAATGTGTCTTCTAAACTATTAGATGTTGTCAGGGTTTGGTGCAAATTTAAGTGCATTGCCCACATTTCAATAATTAAAATTACAATTCATTAATGTCTGAATAGCACAGCACATACAGTGCTATGTGGATAATAAGTTAATTGCAAATTAACTATAGTTGTAATTAAATACCAATTACATCAAACATGGAACTTTCAACTACAATTAAAATGTTTTATGAAGATTAGTTACAATTCATCTCTCCAAAAAGTAAAGAACATGTAATTATTTTTAAATGATTCCATTTTAAAAACTACATAGTAGTATTACAATTGCCCATTCCTGGCAACTACTCACAATATCATTGTTCAAGGTAATATCACCGCATCTTTTGGGTGAAGGTGATCCGCATAGCCACATATCTTGCTGGTGAGTCCATTATGACTACAGGACATTTGTACATGAAGTCCATTATGACAACAGGACACTTGTACATAAATTGATTACAAATAGTGAATATTTGTACATATTTTGATACCATTTTCAACATGACTGAATTAAAAGCAATAGTGTAAAAGAAAAAAGAATCATGAACAAAACATAGAAGTATGTGATAGATAATCTTTGCCCAATTGGAAAGCATTAAAATTCTTGTATTAAACATAAATAGTGACACAATGTCTGCCATGCGTAAACCCTGCCTGTTGTAAGAGTACATACCAAACAATCACTGCTAGATCAAAGTTTTTGATAAAGCAGGAACGCACCAACAGGAGTTCATGGATTTTATAATATATATGTAAAACCTATGAAAAGGATTTTTTTAGGTGGGGGGGGGGGGGCATGGGGTGGCGTGGGCGTGCCCCACGAGTCCCCTGGACTTGCCTATTATTAAACAAGATGCTATGTCTAATGGATATTTTACTTTCAAATGTGCGCTTTTCACAAAATATCGTTGCACAAACATCAAGTATTGGCAAAGATGCACATACAACAAAAATACAAACATACCTAATCTTTCCCTATTTACTCAGCCATTAAGAAAACAAGACATGACTGGTCTATGTTAAAATCTTGGGGCAACCTGGGAAGCACGATTCTGAAGGGGAAAAAAAATGGAAAGAGCATGACAAAGAGTAGCTTCAGATGTAACAAAACAACGGCTATGTAAACATTTGTTATTGGTTGCCAAGTTTTAAAAAGTAGCATACATGTTGATATAAAGTGACTTTCATTTCTTATATGTTGCCCACTGCTAGGGTGGGACGTCAGTCGTCAGCAGTCCACTCAAATGTCTACCGACTATCATCCACTAAACTAGTATATACCATTAAAAACGAACATAAACAAATAACTAGATAGATACATAAAACGCACACAAAAACATTTACCCATGAATTTTTGATGAAAAATCAAAACAAATTTAACAGGCATGATTTATTACAGAAGTTTGGATGGATATCTATCTAAAATGTATTGAAAGGATTTTTTAATGAAGAACCAAACCAAATGCAGATTGATAACAGGGATACAATTGAGCTTGAAAAAATAAAATCTGATTTCTAAAAAATCCCAAGCAAGATCACAATGAGCTATCCCATATCAAACGTGTTTCTGGTTATGATGGTCCTGGCAATAGCCAGTGCCGTCAGCGGATAAGTGAGAACGGCTTATTACGTGCTCAGCGAGCCCGTGAAGTCCCTCGAGGACACCGCACGTGCCGTGGACTGTGCCGTGAAGAAAGCAACAGACGACACAGGCTGGGAGACGTACGCGCTCGTGGGGGCAGAGTACTGCGAGAAGGAGGGAGAAGAGGAGAGTGCCACCCACACCGGCAGTGTGCTGCTTACCAAAGGTATTGTGAAGCTTGCTATTTTCAACCATGGGTGTCGTCTTTCCCGTTTCGCGCCCATTGTATCAAATTACTTCAGTTTAACACAACGTTAACTGCATCAATGGCGCTGGTCTTCTTATGAAAGTGGCATTGAAAAGATGTTTAATATTCATTCATTTCATCACTTAAAGTCCCTTTCAAAAGACATGTTCCATAACTCACATCCATTGATGAAGTTGCCAATGGTTTTAAGCACATTCAAAGCACATTGTACACACTGTAAAACGCGTTTTTTTTTCAATGGAGTATTTCCCCCCTTTTACATAAATGAACTCTATAGTCTATATAAAACACTGCCCTGTCGTGCCCCCTCACAGCTGGCGAGCTGTCGCTGTCCCTCACTGCCGACAACGAGTACTTGCTGTACGCTGACGGCGTGCTGGTGGGCGCGGACGCCACGTGGACGGACGTGGAGACGTTCACGCTGGCGGCCCGGCCCCGGGTCATCGCCGTCCTCCTCAAAGACCACGTGCCAACGGTAACAGTAAACGCGCCTTTCTATCATTGTGTGCATAATTGCGGGAATTGGGTTGGGGGATGGGGGTGGGGGGGGGTGGGGGGGTGGGGGTGGGGGGGTCGTGTTATAAGTGGCCAAGAAATTCCACATCCCTCTATTTTTTGGTTTCATTTCCCACAGTGGAATATCCCTCTTAGTTTTTAGCCCTTTTCTACAGACATTTTTGTCCGCATCTCACTTCCTTGAATTTTTGATTTTTTGACTCTCCTATCTACAACATTTTCCCCGACATTCCACTTCCTTTTATCAACGCTCAACCTTCTGAATATACCAAATCCAGGGGGTGAGCTGGGGCAATGGGGCACAAGGGGCGTTTGTGGGCGTTTAATAATATGAATATTTTATTTAGTCAAATGTTCATATCATAATCTATGGATGACATGCGGCGATGCAAAATTTGTATCTGGTTGCCCTATGTGGCAATCTTATCATGTTCGTTACTTCGGGTAAATAATAGCCATACTTTTTAGATTGAACTTGGATATTTAAAAATTATTTCTCCCCGTTCACTTTAGCAAACACGTGTAAACCCCTTGACTGACATAGACGGAACTCTCTTCCGTTTTACTACATCTATATGAAATGGCCAAACTCGAGTCGAATTCACAACCCTGTGGTTGTGAGACCAGAATGAAACCACTATCCCAAGCAGCGAGCTTGGGAAAGGCACCACGTACTAGATTACTTCACTAGCTTGAACGTATGTGTACGCCGGCGGGTTTTTTTGTTATTAGAGTTCTCCAGAAGGCTTTATCCTCTCTACTTCGTGTGGCATCGTGACTGATACAACGTGGAAATGTAAGGCCATGCCGGAAGTACCTGCAACCAATAGCTGGACAACGCTGCACTTCGATGACTCAGATTGGGAACACGCAAAAGTAAGACATAGACTGTGACAACCCTTTGTATAGACAGAGAGCGATAGATGGAGATTAATATACACGTGTTCCTTTTTTAAAACAGCAAAAACTGTCAGGGGTAACTTAAAAGCCTTTCGTAAATCTGTATGAAATAGCAAATGGCACACCGTTTGGGCCCCTAGTGCAGCCTTTAATAAAGTATAAAACTAAGCCAAAACCTATAATACCACACGATCTACGCCAGAATTGATACACACTGTCTTCGGGTAAATCAGTCCTCCAAGCAGTGCTGTTTATACCAGGTTTGATTATAGTCTGCAATAATAGACGTAAATATAAATGAATACTGGTCAGACAAGGGTAAGCTTTTGTTGCTCCAGTTTGTTGGCAGACGTGACAGCCCTCCCTGGTATCCACGTATCGGTGACACCATCAAATGCAATGCTGCATGGATCTGGGACAAACAGGCCAGCGACCAGGTCGTCTGCAGGTGGACGCACAGTGAGTGTATGCTCACTATTCTTTAAATGAGCAGTGGAAAACTATTGTACAAAGAAGTTTAAAATAAAGCCCTTTACCCTAAAACATACATGCAATCCATCATCAAGACTTCATCGCATCTCTTACATGTGATATGGGAGTCTAATACTTTTGCAACCAATAAAACGACTGCCATTTTATCTAAACGTCCGATTTCCCACTTAAACCCGCTTTACGCTATAGCGAATTCCACCTACGTAGATCTACCTCTACGTGCGCTGGCGAACGGGCAAATTCGTCAGGAAATTTTGAACGGACATTCAGAATTGGTTAAAGTTTGCTTCAAATAGTTATGCTGCGTCTACGGATCGCAGAACATTCGCATACATAAGTAACACTTCGTTTGCCTCAGAAACTTGTCGTACCATACATTTTACTACGTTCAATGCCGCCACAATACGCCCAAGTTGGCGACGTGGCATAATACCTGCAGATGCGTTGCACGGGTTCACTCATGATCGCTCAAGTGTAAAGCGGGCTTTAAACATCATTGCGGACGTCTATTATAACACCTGTTTATTATTGTTCTTAAACATTGCAGAAGCCGAGTCACAGAGCCAGCTGTACATCACGGTGGACAACGCGTACGACCTGCACGTGGATGGCAAGCACGTGGTCTCAGACGACAACTGGTATGACGTGGAGGTCGTCCCCGTCGCTGCGAACCCCGGCGCTATCGTCGTCAATGCACGTGACCGGGTACGTCGGGAAAACATTGGGAGTGTGACACCACCGATGAAAGGCACCTTCCGAGTAGTAGTGGCAATAATTGCATTCCATTAGGTTTTAGCTTTGGCGGATCCGTGTTTTCAGAACATGATAGAGGGGTGCAACCAGCGGATTCCATGGGTTTCGTTACATGAAAGCTGGAATGATATGTCAAAACTGCGATATTTACAGAGTAGAGGACTGGTGGAAAGGGTGGGGGCGCCAGCCGACTAAGCGTTCTGGATCTGCCAGGATGGTGTATGAAGGTTGCCTCTTGGCCCGGCAATGGCTCATATGTAACACGCGTGTTTTCATTATAAACAATGGACCATTTTGAATCAGGGGTAAAGTGTTCATCAATTGATGCCCTGATTTCGATGCTAGTGGTTATATTCTAGCGCGGTATTGAAGGCATCATCCTATCTACTGGCTCGGGTATCGTCACGGATGGATCGTGGAAGTGCGTGAGAGCAACAGAAATAATTGGCGACCCCGTACTGCCCAACTTCGACGACTCAAACTGGGAATTCGCTAAAGTAAGTAACCACTGACGAGGGTGTGATACATTGAAATAGAAACCATTCATTCATCTATTTATTTCGTGATGCTGAGCTGTACACAGATTCTTAAACTGTGTCTCAAGTTTGTTATTGTCGAGTGTTTGCTACCTATATATGGTATTCAATGGTGTGTTGACGAAACTGTCAGTGGTACGTGTAATAAAAAAGGGTGGTGGTATATTAAAGAGGTCAAGAAATCCCACAAACTTAATTTTAGGAGCCTTCTTTCCCACATCCATATTTCTTTGCTATTTCTGCTCACATCCCACAAATTTTCAGACTTTTCTCCCATATCCCACTTCCTTGAAATCCCCCTTCCCTCTTTTTACCACCCATTCCTCTTTTTAGCCCTTTTTATCCAACATTCCACTTCCTTATAAATCCACCCCACATAAGATGCCATAGCGAGATGCATTACAATTACCAGCAAATATACTGATTGCTAAGTAGTAGTGAGTACTGTACAACTCTTAATTGCAGGTATTGGGAAGCCGTAACTTGCACCCCTAGTGGACCATGCAGCCCACAGCGCTGTCTCTGCTATCGGAACAGGCTATGTGGATCTGGGACAACTACGCTAGTGACAATGTCGTCTGCAGGAAGAGTTTCTGTGAGTTCACACACAATCCCGAATCATTTATTTTACTTAGTAACGTTCTCACAACTTTCAGTGCACATCGGTGTCGCAAAGGGGTGAGTTTATAAAGAAGTGGGATATGGGATAAAGGCCACAAAAGAGGGATATGGAGAAAAAGGCCAAAAAAGGGGGGTCTGGGATTTTAAGGAAGTGAGATGTGGGGGAAAGCCTTAACATTTATAGAATATGGGGGAAAAGGCCCAAACATCTCGAGATGTGGGAAATAAGGCCAAAAATAGGGATGTGTGATTTTTAACCCCTTATAACCCCCACCCACACAAATATTACTTGCTCCCTATCATTAAAAATAATGAATACTACTCGATTTATGTGATAAGGAGACTTTTTCACTGTATTACAAAATTCACTGTATTACTTAACAGTAATAAAAGGGTTACACTTTTCAAAGAGACTCGTTCACTTGAAATATTAATTGTTCAATATACTGCGATATTATCTTCACTTCTCATCAGTTAACCACGTTTTCTTCCATTTCTTTATATAGCAAGGGACGAGGAGTGACACCGGACAAGACGACTGTTAAAATACATCGCAGATGACATGCATGTTCGAATTCTCATGGATAAATATTTAGAAGCAAACGGGACTATTGGTGATCTATGACATACCTAAAAATAACTGTAGAACATAATGTCCCATTTTTTTTAGATTGTTGTCTTTTTTTATAAGAAATTATTAATTGCTTGTGTAAATTCTTGTATGACCTGCAAATACATATTGGACGTGCATTTGATTTTGTTGTTGTTGTCATTTTAATTGTTTTTGAATTGAACATGGTTTGTACTTTTAGACCTACTCCGTTTCGAACCTGGATTTGTAATTGTAGAGATGGAAGTTGTACATAGCTTCACAAGGTGTGGTTGTGCAATAGATGTGTCCGCTCACTTCTCTGGCGATCATGTACCAAACCCGTTGAAAATCTACCAGAGGTGTTTGGCTAAACATTTCACTGTAGCACCTTCAACTGAGACCACCTCTATAGAGAGACCTCTAAAATAAGGCCAATATTTGTAGAGATCACCGCTAATCCCCATAAAGAGACCACTCTGTCATATTCATTGGGACCACTTGAAGGCAGTCCAATGTGTATGTGTAGTGTTAATGGAGATGTTCTACTGTATTTGTCTATTAGGAAAACTTAACAAACCTAGGGCAACTATACATACAAACGACAGTGTTCCAAGAAGATATAAGCATATTCAAGGAGAAACAAGAACATATGTTAACCTGCACAACCTATTAAACTTTCACATCACAAAAGTCAGGTTTGAAAACACGTCCAGTAATTTGCTCTTTTCAAAGAGACCCAACTAAAAATCAATGTGCTCATTTAAAACACCGAGCGAAAATGCTATGGCAGTGGGAACACTCACGCTTGAGTGTCATTATCTATATGCAAAACTTTTGATAATATCTGGCAACATATGTCGCTAATTCATACTGACGCACATTCCTAGCTGAATGCTGATAGGCTGCTCTACTATGAACTCTAATGGACATATTTTCATGATAGTATTTTTCATGAAAAAACAGCATATACGGCCAATTACAGAATATTACTTCACCTGTGCAGCTTAGTCAAGGTGATAAAATATACACCACCTCAATCACGTGACACACTTTTCTATTGATTTCATTGATTACAAGTTGGGGGAAATATTCCCACTTTTAATTCGTTGTCACTTGTTGCATCAAAACCTTGTCATCATATCAGAAGGGCATGGACATACTCGAGGATATTTTGATAATGAACTTTCATATTTAGAAAATAGTTGGAATTCTTAGATCACTGAAAATCGCTTTATTTGTCAATGCCAGCTGTTGAAGTTTGATTTATCACTGTGCTCGTAAAACATTGAATTGGTGATTGTATGAAACACATCAATACAGGTGGTAGTGAGTTTTCAGACCCCTGATTTGTACCAACTCACATTGAACAGCTTTCAGTACTTCGCACAAACTCATGGAGTTTTTAAATACATAAAATAAGGATGTACTTCATTAAAATAGTTTCGTTAGCGCACTTCTAATCGTACCGAAAGCCCTGGAAACAAGCTGGGATAAGATGGCTGAAAATGACAGTGCAGGTATTAACCAGCTGTTCCAGGCTTGCGACACGGACAATTCTGGATACATAGACGTCCACGAACTGAGTGCCATCTGTCCGGATCTAAGCGCAGACCAAGTCCAGGAGATCTTCTCCAGATTGGATCGAGACGGCGACGGTGAAATCAGCATAGTGGAATTCTCCGATGGATTTAAGGTATTGCTGTTTATTTTAATTGAATAAATAACTCCAATATATGAGGACATTTCCTTCTTTTAATGTTAAGCCCCAGTCGGATAGTGACGAATGTTCATGCCCGAAATGTTACAGTGCTGTAGGAGATCAGAAATTTATGTTTGAAAAGATGTGTTTACCTTTTTTAAAACATGTCTGTGATCACTGTCACGTGACGGGACACTGGCTATGGATACGACGACTGATTCAAAGTTAATATGCTAGATTGTCTAACCATAGCTTTTAATGGGATCTGCACTGGCCGATCCAGGTTTTTGGAAAGGGGGAGTGGCGCAGTTGAGGAACCTCGCGGGTTTCGTACTCACGATATATCGATGGTGGATATGCCAACACTCTCATGAAAATGAAGTATTTTGGTGGGAAAAGGGGTGGTGCACGCCCCACCCCCTACCCCCTGGACATGCCTATGATCTAGGAGTATTGTTTCACTGATTTGATAGTGGAATATATTGCATTAACAGAGTGTACATTTGTATAGGGGTTTGAATATTCTATTTAACTTTTCAACGTTAAGTGTGTCAATACAATGAACAGTGATTGAACCCACTGGTGAACTTCATGATTTTCCACTTTTCATGGTATATTAGAAAGCACAAACAATTCATATCTGTATGCAAATGTTTGAACAATACATCGAATGCACATGGCGTAATGTTGTTGGAAGTTATGGAGTTCAGTGTCACAGGGGACTAAGTTCGTTATAGTGGATAATATTACCATATATTTATAGATGAATAGAGCATCGAATAACATTCATGTTATGAATATGGAATGTCATTCGATCTGCTTACTTCAATAAATAAGTTGAAACTTGGCCGTTCAATAGAAATTTGGTTGAGCTCAACTGAATAGGGGGAGTCGCAGCTCTCCTTTTCCCACCAAATATTTAATTTTCATTTTTTTTTACATTATGTCCACCATAGATCGCGAGAGCGTGAAACCCATGAGATCCTTAGGTGCGCACCCTTTCCCATAAAACCTAGATCTGCCAGGACAACAGTGTTTTACCACAGTAAACACTACAATGCTGTTGGATCTCGACTGAAATAAGAAAATACACACAAAACATGTCTATGTCGATCTATATCTAATTTCCCCATGAAGTTCACACGTGTTCTAAAACACTTGTGTTAGTTAATTCATTTCTGGAAGCATTCTTGGAAAAACTATGAATCAAACCATTTTCACAACGAGCAATTTTTCCAGAGACTGCAGCAATGCGCTCTCTAAAATGATAACGAGACCGTACTTGCAAAAACACAACAACACCCTGAATACTGATATATTTTATTCTATCTTTAGCACTTGTTTCTTGCAGAGAATCAAAGAAGGCCTCCTGGCCCGCAGGAACTCACTGAGAGTGACTGGTAAGTCCGCCAAACGCGGCTCCCGCAGTAGACGCTTCTCGAAAAGCACGATACTGAAGAATGATCCAGACGCGGACGACACGTACGTGGACGACCTGGACGATGAGGCGGATACTGCAGCGTTTGTGAACTCCCTGGACGATGGCTTCGCTGCTCTCTCCTGGTTTGTACTATGCGCCTTCACTACCTTCTATATGTGGTACTGTAGTACTGGATTAGGGTTGATGATATAGTAATGTCTCTGGGTGGGGGTGGGGGTGTCTGCAATAGGCTGGTTGGGTACGGATGTGGCACCGGATAAGGTTGCCTTTTTGCGTTCCCCACCCATTATATTTTTGTGTCATAATTTCACAATCCATTAAATGTTTGGGTTGGTTCATAATTTTTCAAAATTCTGTGTATTTTTGGGTCACATATTTGACATTTTCCTACAAATATTGACAAATAATTATATTATCTATAGGTAATAACATTTTCTTTGCTCTAATTCACATCATCCTTTGGTAACATTACGATTGAGGATTATCAAAAAATATATGTAGCTTATGACATTACATTTTTGGGTACTAGTTCAGAGCTTCATTATATCTTTGGGCCTGATATCTTTGGCGGTGGCACTATATTTTTGCGCGTTGTTGCTACCATTTTGGTGCTCCTTACAAGACAGTTGATGTTGAGGGTGCTTATGTTTGCTAGTACTTAATAAATTTGTTATATTACGTACAGATCTACATTCAAAAGGACAATTTGGGGAATAGCCACAATTTTGGTGATTCTAACTAGTGTTCAAAATATCTTTCAATGACTTTACTATTCAAACTGCTTATTGGTTTAGGCTCCACAGAAGAGTACCATGTCCATTAAGACTAGTTGAAAAAAGTTCAATATACTATAACATACCAAGTTCTTGTTATGATTGCAAATCTACGTAATAAGGCATTAATTTATCTCTAAGTTCAATTACCTTTACAATTTGTGTTCAAAAAGTAAGATTAAAATGACACTGGTTGAAATACTGAGTGTGTAAAGTTGACAAATTATTAAAAATCAATTGAGATTGAGTTGATGACGTTAGCAAGACTCACTTAATTGCAAGACACGAAGATCAACGTATAGATAAGCAAGAAGTGTGTACAAAATGATACATCTGGACCACAAATATGCTATTGCCATGATTGATTGCGATGTTTAGAGTTCTTATGAAATCCCAGTTTACAGTTTCAAAATTACATGAATATTGATTTCACATGATATTAGTTCACGAAGTACTAGTACAAATGTATACATCACCTAATGTTGATCATAACACCGTAGATTGCAATGCTCTTTGATAATACATCGGGGAAACTATTAATCTAAAATCACGTCTGTGTGACGAGGCAATGTGCCTACAACGTCTAATTCTGCTTCAATATTTGGAACTGTCTGACAATAGCTATATCCCACTCAACTCTATATATACACTGATAATTTTGAAAAGGTATATGAAAACACATAGCAGAAAACGTACAATTTGGAGATAAATCAATTACTGGATGTAAAGATTGTTTACAGGCGATTTTGTAGAACACAAAATATTAAGAATTCAGTAAAAAGGGCTATCAAAATATCAAAATGAGTTAAGTGTAGACTATTAACGAAGAAATACAAAGTTTTTATTTAATTTGAGAAAGCCACAGTTCATTTCTTTGTAAAGAATAATGAAATAGAAAAACATAATTCATTTCAATTCCATATGTTTGAAGTGGTATTTCAACGCTGCCCGCGGCTGTTTTTTTTATTATATACAGTTTCAAAGTATAGCAAATACAAAGTTTTATCTATGATATAGTGGCTGGTTAGCAATTGATACCCACTAACCCAGCCTAGAATATAATCTGAAAACAGCTAAAATTTACCTAGATGAATATGTCTGACTTACCCTAATGTTTAGGGAGCCACCACATTTTGCAATTGATTTAGCAAGATCGCGGTACTTGAAAAAAAAATAGATACAGAAATAATGAGTGATTATTATCTCTGAAATGAGCATCTATTATACAGTAAAAAAAACCTCGTAGTGTACACACCTCATTTATAGAGACACCTTGCAATGAGGAACACCTTTTCATTCTGCCATTTGCTATATGACGTTTCACTAAAAAGGGGCACCTCCGCAATAGGGCATTTCCTAATCTAACAGTGTCTCTAAAAGCGAGGTTTTTATTGCAAAGTACATTTTTGGAATGCCGTCCAACAGCCAATCACACCAGGCTGTTTATACTCCATATTGATTTCAAATAGCAGGTAAATGTCAAGCAGTAAAAACAAATGCAGAAATCACATATGCTGAAGTCATATCATTATAGAGGACAGCGCTATCGAAATTTTATTGGTTTAGACGAACAATTTGTGACGTCACCATATCGTGGGAAGTGCATGACGTAATATAAGGGAATATCGGTGGTCACAATATCGTTCATATGTTTTGAGGACATCAATGTCGAAAATTTAATAGTTCCATAGAGGAACAATTTGTGACGTCACTATATTGTGTGAAATGTCTGACCTAGTAATTCGGCAGTGCACATACCATATTTTACAGTCGGCTTAATGTTTTCCCCAATCATTTGGCACAAAATGGTTACCAAAATAAAGACTAGAAACAATAAAGTATCTTCAGTAGTACTTCTTAAAGAGATTTCAGCATCCTATCATTATACAATATTTATATTTAGGGCCATATTTGTCCGCGTTAAAATTTCTTTATCTCCTATTAAGTATGCTAATGGCATCTATTGGGAATTTAGGAAGGGACAATCAGGTGCATTAACTTATACTCGTATATTTTTTCTTCTTACATTGTTATTAACAAGTTTCACAAATTTCACAAATTATATAACATACACTGAGAGATGCACATATTGCAATATTTTTACATCATTGATCTAAAAAAAGGTACACCAAAACAATGAAGGAACTCGTGTACTCAACTGTATTTAGCAATGTCATAACACACGCGGGTCAAATTGTTCTTTCTATGTGTTGCCTCGACCTGTTGCATACACACTTGCATTAAAACAGTACACGACCGTGATCTTTAAAAAGTACAGACAATCCCATGACTAAGTTTATTCAAACACTCTTCACAAAACAAGGGGTTACATTAAATGAGAGAGAAAAAAAACACACACATCTGTGACCAATATATTCATTTCAATCAAACCCTACTAAAGGAAACCCTATGTCCACCCATTACAAGCTGACCTTGGTAAACATTCTAAAATCTCTTGACCACAGTCTTAAATCATCAATACACATTTACATTGTATTCTACTATTGACATCTATATGTACAACTGCATATGGCATCACACACAAAGCGAAATTTCAAAAATAATATGCATGCCATATGCTGCAGAAGTACATAACAAAATCAATATGAAATATGTTACTCTAGAGCAGTCAAATTACTTGCAAACCATCAATCTAATAACTAGTCACGTAAAAGGCTATCATATATTTTTCATACAAATTCTGTTTTAGATAACTCACCTATCACTTGGATAGCAATTTGCTGAAAAATTTTCTTTGGATACTGGGATGGAATCTTTTGTGACGTCATTCATGTCTTGAGCGGATACTCGTTCATGAAAAAATGGATTTCGTTTTGAAAAGTAACTGAACTAAAAGAGTATTTTTCATATAAAAAGTGAATAATTATAATAAAAAGTTGTTAAACATTAGATGAGAATATAAGTATGTTCTTACACATTTTTTATCAAGCATAATGAACATGCAAAGTGCTTATTGATTAGAGTAAAGCTATCAATCATAGTGTGAGAGTAAAAGTGCTTGGGTCAAACATTCAATCACCGTGATCAATACATTCCTGAGCATTGGTATTTATTTCATTAGAAAAAGATTAGCCACTAACATTTTAAAGTCTATTCAAAATGTTGTCATAATTAAAACATGCACATTGCATAATTTTCTTGCCTCTTAAATGACGCAAAAAGTTGATAAACGGTTAGACCGTCTCGAATAGTGGAGACAAATCAATCATGGCCACTGTGAATTGGTACATAGTTTGACTGGCAAATTGGGACTTAAGTAGGTGCCAATGAAATACAGTCAACCAACACAATCCATATAGGGCAACAACAAAAAAGTCCAAACGAATTCATCTCATAATATATAAGTTGTTGCCCAGGGTATATGATTGCACGCAAACATTTTTTGCTTATCTAAATCCTCCGATTATTGGCCACAGAACCAATATAACATGCATGCGAAAAGCCATCAAATCAATACATTTATAGTTGTCCAACTGTTTTATCTCTGTTCATAAAATGTTTTCGGTTTTACAACTCCGTCTGCAATTAATGAGAAGCATTCAGAGAAAAATGATGACGTAAATGGTACGTTAGTGTGGTACTAGTATGCATTGTTTAAAGCTCTATATACTAGTCTGACAGCCACGAGTTATAATCTACGACAGTTTAATACTCAATAGCATGGATAAAAATGCTCACACATCTGCACAGGATGGGTAAAAATGAACCGTAATAAGATACTTCAATTAATTATTCCATTATTTATATATAAAAAAAAACACCCACAAAACTGTCATGTATTACAATCCTTGCCATCAGACATGAACTTCTGACTTGAATAAAGAAGCATCTCTTTTAAGACTTACAGCAAAATGCATTAATTGCAATACATCTATGTAAAAGATATTCTTGTATAATAATGTTATTCGTATATAAAGTAGTAACATGACATCTGAAGTTACGTAGCACTTGGAGCTACACTAGTACTACATGAAATGACATTGTATACAGAACCTGTAAGTATCATAAGTATGAACAGTAAAAGTGGTATTTTTTTTACCACGCTGCTTAAATTACGCGCTGTATCTACATCTTTGAGTATAATATTAGATGTATTATTTTTTCTATACAAGGTTCATTACCATGGACAAACATAAATGTCTTTGTGCAAAGAAACCGATAGAGAGAATAGACAGTGGAGATAAATAACTTGTTCTTCAGACTACAATAAATTATGTTGTACACCGCACATGCACAAACGAAATAGCTATCATACCCGTAATCAAGATAACAAAACTAGTACTGATAAAAATGAGTCAGAATCATACTAAATCAGTGTTACAATTGGATATACCTAAAGTTGTGAATTATCACTATGTTTAACGCTGTTTATATGTATAAAGTTATCAGTATTATAACTATTATTATATGGATACATGTTTAGAATATTGCAAAGGAAATTAAGCAAGCAACAAATTTGAAGTGTAATGTGATTTCTTAGATGGAAAGTTTGTTTATAGGATACCGTTATATTCGAATGCGTCATATGATATCATCAAATAATCAAGATTCATTAAAATTGAAGAAGAAAAAACAAAACAAATTAAAATAACCCACACAAACAAACAAAAACAAAAAAAAACAAAACACGAGCAGTACGTCAAGGGATCGTAAAATGCACGTTTATTTGCACTTTTATCTTTCTGAAATCTCATATTTACAAAGTAAAATGTGCTGTATCAGACGAGAATCCAATAGAATGCAAATTGACTGAAGAAAGCAACTTTTTATATTTCTACAAAGGCATTGATTTCCATGGGAATGCGTCTGCAGAAATGTTCATCGTTATAATGTTGCATTGATCAGTTTCTTACATTGGTTATAGACATTATTGATGATATAGTGTTGGCACATATAGCACTAACGTTAACACTGTGTTTCACTTTTACACAACATAATAGTCTGTAAATAAATATGAAGTAACAATGGAGAATTATCGTAGTTATATTAGCATATAATCGCTGTTTCCAGTCTATATTATTTGCTTATGAAATGAGACCTGAGTTATAAATTAAACTCATTGCTGCAAATATAAATCTACTATTTGAATATAATGTATATTAACTATTAGGCACGGTAATCATTTGTTCTGACACGTTTTCCTAACTGATAAGGTCAATGAATTGAAGATTCTATTAATAAATGAATGTGCCATATACATATGAAAGCACACAAACCATAACCACGATTTTTATTATATAGGCCTATCTCAAGTACCTGATTAATTTTGGAATGTGTTCAAATTAATTGGCACTAGTGATAGTAAAAGTCTTGTAACTCTCATAGAAAAAGTGGACAATATTGGTGATAGGTGCAGTGATGTGTGCTAGACAAGAATCATGTGTCCTTACACCAGTGTTGACAATGGCATAACCTAAAGACCACGTACAAATGAGGAGCCTACATGACAATCCCAGCAGCTCCTACTTATATGACACTGGATAATCATGACCAGTGACCAAGAAGAACCCCTGAGTAAACTATTTGCTGCAATTGACATCAACAAAAATGGATACATTGAAAGGCAAGATCTCAATCGAATCTGTTCAGATCTTGATCTTAATGATGAGGAGTTGGACTCGTTATTCAGTGATTTGGACGTTGACAGGGACGGGAAAATTAGCAAAAAAGATTTCCTGGCTGGATTTAGGGGTGTGCTGGCTTATGATGAATTTGTGACTACAAAGCCTAAAGTTGCAAATGGCGGTGGTAACTGTCCGTTCTGGGCCGACAGTTCTTTGCATAAATGCGGATCCATGGACAGACCTCTGGCAGGATGCAAGGGGAAAAGCGGATGTTGGAATAGGTTTCTCATTGGCACTGGCCCCAATTTCTATTGCCTGCAAGAAGACAGGTTGGTAGCAATGATAATTTACTTTAAAAGCCCTTTACTGGTGATTAGTCATTGGTGCCTGGCATTGTAGAGCTGGATGTCTACAATGTGGTGATTGTGATACGCAGAATCGTCCCCAGTGGCTATTGAAATAGCCACTTTGTTTTTTGTTTTTCGTAAGTCCCGTGGGTAATGGGTAGCCGGGTAGGCCCCTCTAATTGAAAGTAATCTACAAAACAGACAACTTTCCTTGTTTGCTTATATGGCAGTACAATATAAAGGTTGTCCTTTCATCAACGATTAGATATAATACACAATAAATATTGTAAATGAGTATCCTTGACTATTGTTTTGCTATGGCATCCAGCGTCTGGTACATCAAGTCACGGAATCTGTTTATACTATCATATATAATCTCTACATATGTGTTGATACCGTTCAAACATGCATGGCTATAAACATCTTATGAATATTAAATGGTCCATTCTATCATTCCGTGCAAAAATCACCGCCAATAACCCATGCTGATTGGTCAATCAGCGTGCTAAATTATGCGATGGAATGACCGCTCCAGAGCGCGCGGAGACCACTACTACTGCGCTAGTCTAAACTCGTCACATTATCAATACAGCCGCTGACGTCGCAAAGCGTGTCCTGTGTAGTGGAGAGCAAAAGTTTAGACTAGCGCCGTAGTAGTGGTCTCCGCGCGCTCTTTTTTTGCAAAATTGACTTGCAATGAGAATGTTATAATATGATTTATTTTAAAATAAAATGGATTTTAGTCATGATAGAATGGTGATTGACCACTCGATTTTCATGTCGTGTCAATCGCAAAATTGAGCATGCTGACGTCTGATTTACCCTCACTTCGTTCGGGAAAATCAGACGTCAGCATGCTCAATTTTGCGATTGACACTCCAATCTCGTGGTCAATTCCTACAATTTCCAAATTTTATTTGTTTATGGTGATATGTATAGTTGGAATCTCTTTTAAAGTGTAGTGTTACAGAAAGAAAAAAATTTTCGAAAAAATGCTATATATTTTTTTTTATTTATATATTATTGAAATATCATTATATTTGAATATTATATTATATATATCATTATATTTGAATATTAAAGGATGTTTTAGACTAATCAAACCAATTTTACTATATAAATGTGGGCCAAAGTATCGGATTTGTAATACCTTTTTTTAGTGTTTTTTGGGATGTAGAATCTATTTCTGAGATTACATTTTAAGTTTGATGTCAAAATGATGCCAGACGTCACCATAAAAAAGAACTTTTCATGCATTTGCGTTTGCACAAGACTGATGAGTAAATACATCTTTTTAAAAGTCTAATCTTCATTTCAATGTTATGCATTTTTTTTTCTAAATATCATTAAATTGCAAGATCCCAAAACAATCAGACAAAAAGTTGTACATCTGTATTTAAATTAACAATTTACTGTCTGATTAGTCACTGACACCTTTGGCTACCATTGCATGCAAGAATGAAACAGTTTGAAACAAAGCTTAAATTAACAGACATAATTAAATATATCTAATACTTACACGAATGTAGTATTAATCAGATATCCATTGCTGTAAAATGGAGCTTATTGTAGACTTTATCAGTCTGCTATTGTAACGATATTTAGTACTTCAACCAATTAAAAGGGTCAGTAAAGTTGAACCCCGGTATCATTTCTCTTGTGTGTGAGAGTAGTTTCTATATGGGATGATTAAAAAAAAGAAAGAAAAAATACCACATTTTGACAAAGGAAGCAAATGTAAATCTGATAAAGACTAATATTTTTGTGACAGCTCTACTCGAAAAATTCCTGTTATGTCATAGATTTAATATATTGAAACTGTTAATACCAATCACAGACAGCATCAAATATGCTCTCTTTGAAATACGTTCACCCGTCTAGATGCCAATGAAGATGAGATTGTGTGTTCAGTTCAAAGGGACTAATATATGATGAATAAATGAATATAGTAGAGGAAGTGCGGTCACAAAAAGTGTAAAAGCTCATTTCATAGTACAAGCATTTATTTGGCAATCACGTACCTTAAACACAACCATCAGGATTTCTCTCAATGGCACAACCAAGATCACTCCTATATAAACAAATTCCAAACTTTCTCCAATATTACTGTCAACTGGTTCACAGCAGTGGAACTCACAATGTTGAATAAGAATAGGTATTCATTTTTTTTTCACAAACTACACTCAAACAAGCTAATGCATAACATATTCATAGAACAAACACATCTTTAAATTATATATATAACATCAGCTCTTACCTTCTGTGAGCTCTTACCTCCTCGATATTGCTTATATAGAATTTCATTTCCCTTCAGTCACAGTACATTATCAATTGGCTATCGGGAATGCTACCCATCAACTGCTATCTTCAGCATTTTGTTGTTATCCTTACAGCCTCAAGACTATGAATTTCTCCTATAATTTCAACTGCCATACATTTAAAAATATATATCTGCTTTTTCTTCTCTAAAGCAATCAGAGTGCAGGATTTTGTTGGTTGTAGTGGTGGTGGTGGGTACTGCAACAATGACATAATGGAGCGTTCACATTTTCAGCCAGGAGCAAGTGTGCTCACTGTATCAGGCGCTACACGGCACTCAGCTGCCTGAGTTGCTCGGTCAGTTCGAGGAGATTGTGCTCAACGTGATCCGCGACATCCGCCAGAGTCAGTTTGAGAAGGAGCGAATTGAGCTCAGCTTCAAACGTGACAAAGAGAGTCATGAGCAGGTAAGATGCAAGGTCAATGAGGTCTGGACTGGTAATTTTTAGCTTTGACTTTGTATGCTTAAGTTGTGATGCTGCAACCAATTTGCACGAGTGTTGCATTTGCTTGTAATCAGCAATGCACTAGGTTTGTTGAAACATCGAATATACAGTTTCAAGGTGGAAAATATTCCAAATGCATTTATAGGGTACCGGAATAGTGTTAGGGAGCACGAGTAAGTGTGCCACGGAATCCAAATTTTTAATATAGAGTTATTTTAAATAAAATGCTCTATGATTATTTATTAAAGATCAGACCATGCTAATCATAAAACCACCAGATCACAACTTGATTGAAAAATGTTTTATGGACAAATAATCGCTGCCATACAATTTTGAGATTTCAAAACATTTTAACATGGATAATATGGTTGGTAAAGCCACTGGTAATACTTTGACAAGTGTTTAGTGTGACATTACTTTTTCATGTCACTTTTAAATAGCTTGAGTAAAATGTCTATAAGTTTCTTCACAATAGTTATTTTAGTTTTCGACACTTACTATCTGGTAGTGCTTAATTGAGCTTGAAATCCCCCCCCCACACACCCACACCCACACTCTCTATGTTTTGTTACGTTAAATATGAATACACAGTAGTCGATATTCTGCTGAAATTTCTATATTTCCCAAATGCCAAAAGTGTGCTTTTGAAATTTATCTCTTTGTAATGGTTATCTATATTATCGTCTGCTCATTTATTCTTTGCAGCATCTCCGTCAGCTGGAGGATGAGATGGAGGCAACAATGGCCAAGGTGGAAGCTCGGGTGAAACATGAGGTACAACTTAACATGTTACCACACCTGTAATTATACCATTCTCCAATTTCTCCTAATCCACTGGACATATGTGTTGCAAATAAAGTATGGTTAGCTTTGCCGATTCCCTTTAAGTGGTTAGAGGGAAATGGCCTTAAAGTTAAGTGGGATGTCGGATATTGGCAAAAATTAATTAGTTAGTGGGAATTTGGGCAATTAAGTGGGAAGTGGGAAAATTACCAAAATCAAGTGGGATCAAATTCTAATTTTAGTGGGAAACTATAAAAAAATGCACGAGTGGGGGTCATGCACCTAAATTTATAACAATTTAAAATTGGTCGTTATAATATCATGTCATTTTTTGTAAAAGTGAACAAAATGCTCATTAAAAGTATGCATTTTAGTGGGAAATGAAAATATTAAGTGGGAAGTGGGAAATGAGCTAAAATTTAAGTGGGAAGTGGGAAATGAGCTAAAATTTAAGTGGCAAGTGGGATCAGGACCCCCCCATCTAGACCCTCATCATTTGCTTAACTATGATATTGCATGAGCTCTGATATTTATTTAGTATATGTTGATTGCATTCAGTCTAAATTTAAAATGTCTATTTCAATTGTTAGTTGAATGAAAAACATGAAGCAGAAAAAGAAGACATTGAGAAAACAATGCGTCAAGAAATTGAAGATTTGAAAAATAACCTGAAAAAGCTCCAAAAGGTAGATATTTTGTCACAATCACATCAAATGTACACCAAATGTAGACATGTTAAGCAATTGCGACTAGTAACTATATTCGATACAATATTAATTATTACCTTTATGTAGACTATTATTAGTAGTAGGAATATCTATTCAGATTTATATTTTTGCAACACAATCACTAACATTTCAACAAAAAACTTGACGTTGCGGCTCCCTTCACGGGGCCTTCGACCGAAGTGACAAAAAGGTGGATCAGTTGAAACGTGAGTGGTGGTGTTGCAAAAAAAAAAAAAAAAAAAATAAATAAAGAAGATAAATCTGAATTAATTATTACCTTATATGTAATATGTTTTCGTTTAGTGAGCTGGTGTTAAATCAATGATCAATTTAAAATTTTAGATGGAACCACAAATAGCGGGGACTAATGAGCACCAGAAGCAAAGATTGGAAGAAGTGTTGTCTGAGAATCGCTTTTTAGCGAGCCAGCTGACAGATGCTCAGACTGCTCTAGCTCTAGTGAGGAGTGAGATGGCTACATTGCGGCAAAACTATGAAGAGAAATGCCATGAGCTAGAGTCGTATGTAAAACTTAACTTGTGAAAGTTAATATTTTCATAATCAAAATCGTCGTGTCCTTCTAGGTCTATTTTAGCCGACAATTTATTATTTGTTATGCTTAGATTTTCAATTATTGATCGAAACATTGAATATCTCATACTATAAATATAAAGGGCAATTTAAAAGAAAGTGTTCACTATTTTCTACATTGTGACAATTTCAGGGTCATTTAAAAATAAGTTAATAGTTTATCATTACATTGAGATTTTGGTATTGGTCTATTGCAACTCAACTACATGTATAGCATTGTTATTATAATTGTACTGATTAGAATTCATAAAAAGGTTTCTCTCGCCCATTGTTATTTTATTCAAATTCATGCATTATGTATATTTTCAGTGATAAAGAGACTCTTATGCAGTATATTAAAGAGCAAGATAATCTAGCAAGACAAGTTCACCTTTTGCAGTAAGTATCCATTTTTGATAGCATTCCCTTTATTTTACTAAACTACACGTATTAATTTTCTATTCTTTTAATTCATTAGCAATAGTAAAGTTGGAACCATTTTTCTAACATGCTGAAATGACTAAGTTATGTAAACCTCAAGCATGCGACCATTTCCTTTCACATTTCTTTACATGGTGCTTTACTATGATAGCACAAAATTTTGGATGAACATAAATTTGTATTTACTCCCTTAAAGTTGCAATTGACCTGCTCAGTATCAAAATAGCTGTCTGCTTATAATAATAACTAAATGCTTATTATATAATGTGGAAATCTTAAATTAGGTTTATACATAGACTAGCAAAATGGTATATCATAATGCTTACATATCCAACTTTTCAGTGATGCCAATAAGAAATTGCATGATACAAATGATGATCTTCGAGCAGCTTTAGAGAACAACAAGGTGGCAAATAAGCGGCCACATTCCCTGGTAATACAATAGATTTTGTATCATTTAGCAGTCATCCTAATACATTGTACATATTTTCACATAGTGCTAAATTTGTATTATTATTGAAAGAGATACTTCAGAGTTACGTGACAATAGAGCTTTTACTTAAAATGCAGAAGCCTTTCTATACCACACAAGAAATCACAGATTATAAAATGTTACATCATAACATAACAGTAAGTAAAATGATGGTATTGCTATATCCATCCGAGAATGACGTTTTCCCTAACTGAGCTATGTATGTAGAAAAAAAATGAAACTTCAGAAAATATTTTGAATTCTTTTTTGCCAGAATGTTTTCCACATTCAGACATTTCTATCGGACTAATATTATACACTCCGAAGGACTTCTGTAAAACCTCCAATTTTCGCTTTCTCTTTTGTTTATGAGATGGGACTTTATCAGCTAAACTTTATGAGTTATTAGATGCAGTAGAATTGCTTTTAATTTCTTTTATTTTGTAATTGCAGTATCGCTTTGAACCAGCCTTTATTTATGTTCATGTAAGTCAAAAAGCCATGAAAAAAAGGATATACTTCTCACTTGCACATCAATTGATCAACAACTTGTCTATGCATTCTATGGAACAACAGAAAGGGACTGGTGTTTCTTATAATCAGTGAACGCTTTGGGTTTATAAATCTTTTATGCCACATTTTTTTCCAAACACACACTGTCTGCTATGAATCTATATCTGCAACATGAACAAGAAACTTTTAAATGCAAACTTTATGAATCTATATTGGCTCGGTCTTACCGAGATTTAAATTTGATTATGCCCCTGACTATTAGTACTATAATAATGTAATAATCATACATAAATGTTAGTCCAATCTTACAATAAAATATGCACCATACACTAAATAAATATACTCTTGTGTAACCACTCAATCAGTGTATTTTGTAACAGGCTAATTATTTTATGCAGTTGTGCATTAGTTATTTCTTTTTCACTTGTATATCATTCATTATTAGTCGTGTTCTATTCTAACTGTTATTATAGGTATGTTTTTATTACACATTTCTTTTCTACTATGCAACTTCACTATGTCTTTTATAATCTATCAGTTGGAGAAATAGTATGCACAAGTACTTAGAATCACACATATATAATAAAGAATTCTTATAGCTTCTGGATTCGTCATACTGGATAACTAACATTGTGTTACTGACACAGGAACTGTCATGTTTACCTCGCTTGCGACATTTCGTGGACTCGCGTCCACTTCTACTGGCTCTTCTGTACTGAATGGGGCGCAGTAGAAGTGGACGTGAGTCGACGAAACGTCGCAAGTGCGAGGTAAACATGACAGTTTATGTGTCACTAACACAATGCTAGTTATCCAGTATAGATCATAATATTGGAATTGTTGCACAAATATAATATAGAAAATAATAGTTGACATTTTAAATGTTTGTTACAATTGTCATGATAGTTACATGTTGTATGTTGTTGGTGTAGCACTTGATATGTTTCTTACACAGCCATGCCAAAATTGGAGAAATGAAAGATTTCTTTTGTAACTTCAATCACACTATTTTTCTCCAGTGTAGCTCATACTCTAAAATTCAGAAAAAAGTTCATGTTAAGTTCTCACAGTAAACACATTGTCCAAGGGAAACCTTGCCGATTCAGGATAGCATCTTTTACGGATATTGTTTTTTTCAGGGTGTTCCCACCACGTTGCGGTCTCTTTCCACCCCGTGCTCACCTGCATTTACCCCGCCAGTTCCAAGGTCACATAGTTCCGGAGCAGATGACTATGTTCAGGAGTATCTTAGCCAGGCGTCCAACACATTTCCTAAGTGAGACTTGATTCTTTGTTACCTTTAATTTCAGATGAAATTTCTTATTACAAAGTAAGTGTAATATCACTTTTTAAACATCCAATTACACTTTAAAATGCATCAATAATCATCAGGGTCTCTGTTTAGAGTGATATGATGGTAACACATTTTTTTTGAGTGATAGAGGTTGCACCTTCACCTTTCAATGACAATTATTCGCTAATAGTGTGGATATTGTGAGTGTAGATTTTCAAAACAGTTGCTTATGTGTTTGAATACTTAAGTATTACCACACAATGCCTTACTTATCTAAACTATGATATGATGTGCAACAATAAATTGGTGAAATTTCCTAAATGCATATACACCGTATTCACAATCGTATATGAAAATATCTTAAAAGATGATAATGTAAAATAATAGATAAATAAAAACATAGTAATGAAATAATATAATGAAGATAAGAAATATTCACATGTAAAAATATGAAAGAATATAAAATATATAAAACCTATAAGAATTAAGATAGATCAAAAAAGAAAAAAGAAATTAGATCATTTAAAAAGTATTATTTAAGTGAAACATACAAAAATAATATTCACCTTTAGAACCTCTGGGGCTGGTTCTCTGGCTGATGAGCTGTCCATGATCCAGTCTTCACCATGTCGCAGTGACCGATCACTGACCGCTCACGATTGCGAGGTAGACAGCATTCCCGAGGACTTTGGTACTTTCTGCAGTGTTGGTAAGAATGGTAAATTACACAATTTGCACACCTTTTATTATAAGAAAATGCACCAACATCAAGTGAAATCAAAGTAATGCAATTTAGGTAGTGAATATAAGTAAGAAAAGTTTTTAACTTTGAAATTATACAATATGACTTGTCATTTTGCTTTCTAATGATATTTGACTTGAAAATGCTGTACCGAAATGCTGAACAGATGTAAACTCAATACTAATAAAGGTTTGTAGTGATATCATTTGTTCTTTCATACAGATAGTGGACATTCTACAATGCAAGACATACATGAACTAGATGTTGAATATGAGCAACACGAAGACTTGCATCTCAGACCAAGAAAAATGAACAAAGTTTCACATAACCCTTCAATGGAAGAAGATGATGTAAGTAATATGAGCTATTCATGAAAACATTCTTATATTGTGAAAACATGCTTATATTGATAATAATTTGGCAGTATTGTAGGTAAGAGTGGTTTATTGTAAAACAAATAACTATTTGTACTTACATGTAAACAGCAAATATATATTTTTTCTTCAGGAATTTGATGTGAATGACGGTCAAATGAATTTCCGACATCACCAACATGATGTGGAAATGGAAAGTGAAAATGATGATGAGGAAATAGAAAGAATGGAGAGAAATCGTCAAATTAGCCGAGCACCTTCAGCTTGTAGTCAGTCATCCAGCTATTCTAGAGCTTCTAGTTCAAAAAGTGTCAAGAAAAGATCCATTAGAAGACAGTTACCAGCCATACCACAGGTGAGCCATTGGAGTCCTGCGTTATTTGAAAACAAATATATGTAGTATCAATATAAAATACATTCATACATTTCATAAAGTACTTCACATTTAAAATAATATGACACACATCCTACACTAATACTGATAACTTGCAATTGATCAAGATCCATAAATGCTTTATTATTTAACTACTAAAATATTGAAATTGCCCTTCCTTTCAGAAACCTATAACTTCTGAACCGGAGAGGATGTACAAGATCGTTTTGTGTGGAGATGCTGCAGTCGGGAAGTCCAGCTTCATAATGAGATTATGCAAGAACAAATTTGTAAACAATCTCAACTCTACGCTTGGTAAGATGTATGAAAAATAGACTTGAGAAAACCATATCATGGTTGTAGAATGTAATAAAATATGCTTTAGAATAGAGCTTCATCCAAAACCTAATTGCAAAAATCTGACCATTTGAATTTGATTTTCTCAAATTTCCTTTATAATTCATCTTTTTATAATAATTAATACTGATTGATTAATAATGTTTAAATATGTTCATCTGGAATTCCCTATGGACACATGTTTTTGTTTACTGATAATGCTGATGATGACGTTCATAATGTGATGCTAAAACTTTAAAACTGTAAAGTTGTAAAACACTAAATTAAATGGTTTAACATTTTATCTGATTTGTTTGGGTCTACAAATCGTATGACTGGACTATCATATGATTGCAGTTGTTGGCATTCCAGGTACCAGTGCAATCTAGGTTGCAGCTGTATTGTAACCATCTGTTACAACAACCCTATTTGCTGATACCTCTACGTGTATTGATTTCCATACTTTTATGCATATGTATAGGCATGCTTCATGTCAAAATATGCTGTTACATTTAATACGTTGAATGCATTATTACTATTTATTCTGCCGGAAGAGACTTTGTGGCAAGGTTAAATTTAATGGAATATTACCAATACCTTCTGTGGCCTATTAAACATTAATAGAAGACAGCAAGGTTCCTGTTCAAAAGCTACTGATACGTCACCACTTTCATCTTTTGTAAACTTAACTTCTATCTTTGAAATATTTTAAAGTGAAATGAAAAAATCACACCACCTATTATATTTGGAGCATATCCAATACAAAAAGACAAAAAGGGTGTACAACTGTGTTTGTAATATAAAGGATCTATAGCATATATCATCTAGTTAAATACAAGTGTCAAAGATGCATTAACATCTGGGGCCTTCTGGGCATATGTATTAAATACTTTTTCTTTCTTTATTTTGTCAGAATGTTTTATTCATTCACTAATTTAAACAAAAAAGTCTCTTTTTCTAATGCTACATTTTTTACAAATAATCAAATAAATTTGATTAATATATGTTATGCAAGTTCCATCATTATATGGAAAAACACACACACAAAAACCAAAAGAAAAACAACAACCATGCTTTTTACTGCATTTTTGCTGCTCAGCCGAATTTACACTATTTACACTAGATCCATTGTGGCATACTCAAACCGAAGTTATATGATATATTTGTTAGTGTTCTTATTGGTTTCATTGTGGATTGTCTCTTTTAGGTGTGGATTTCCAGACCAAAGTATTAGAAGTAGACGGGCGAGTGATTGCTCTTCAGCTCTGGGATACAGCTGGCCAGGAAAGGTACTATATTTCAAAATATGCAAGTTTGTTTTGGGGGTAGATAGGTAGATCTAGTTTGAGATTCCAACAATAGAGTTCATCAGAGGCATTGTTTACATATGATACTAATCAAACCGTCATCAATTTTTTAAAATTGACAAATACACCCTTTGACGTAAACATGAAAAATATGGATGTCCGCACAACATTTTAACAGATAAGGGAAGTCAAATTTCTAGAAATAGAAAATTTACATTTTAAAAATTCTAGACATGACTATGACTAAATTAAATATTTTCATTTTTTTAATGAGGGCATCGTAACTAGCCTTTAATAGAGTAAAGATGAATGAAGATGATCAATAATATTTTACCTCAATGTCCATATAATCTCACAAAAGAATGATTATCTAAAGTCATAATGCTTTAATGCATAAATGGAAATTTGCAGGTTTCGAAGTATTGCCAAATCATACTTCCGAAGAGCAGATGGAGTTCTTTTACTCTATGACGTCACATATGAGCGGTCATTTCTCAATATCCGTGAATGGGTAGACGCTGTGGAAGTATGTTAATATCTTTTCTTCTCTCTCTCAAATGTATTCCATATATAATTATATCATATTTAAAAGACAATATTGATCATTTAGCCAGCTGACTGGACACAAATATAATACTTATTATTTAATTTCATCACAGCTGAATTGAGTACTTGTTAATTATTAGATATTTTACTAGTTGAATATGTACATGTAATTCAATCTAAACATCAATGCTAATAATAATAAATGACAATCTAACATTAACGAGATAATATTCTTTTACGGGGTTATTTAATTTTTATTCACTTCTAATTTATTCGCTGCAGGATGGTGCGCAGAAAAAGATTCCCATGATGATTGTGGGTAACAAACTTGACCTGCGAGAGGAAAGGGAGGAGAAAGGCAAGAAGTGTGTTGCCTTTGATGATGGTCACAGATTGGCACGAGTATGTTCTGTTTTTAACACTTGATAATATGACAATTTGTTGAGCTTCACATAGTGTATAATTATACATAAACCTCAAGACGTATGCCTCATTAAATCTATTCCTTATTCTAAAGTTTCCATGTTGAACGCTCGAAAAATCTTAGTTGGAATCGTCCAAAGATTGATATTTCTGAATAAAAACAAATATTTATTTGCTCGGTTAAATCTGCAAGGACGAACTATAAATGGTTGCACACATTATGATCACTCAGGAGACCATAGTTTAATATAGGTGAAGATAAAGTGCCAGCAAGACAGATACTCAGGGTGATTATGATTTGGTTTCATTGTGTACATGTATATGTTACTGTGTTCTTATCATGTATTCATGATAAAAAGAGTAAATGGACTGCATTCTGTTTTAGGAGTATGATGCTATGTTCATTGAAACAAGTGCAAAGGATGGAGACTATGTGATGGATTCTGCATCAGAATTTGCACGGTAATATTATAGTTCTACTCAATTTATTATTATATTTGACTATAAAAAATCAATTAGAATCCAATAAGTGTGCCGTGTAATGCAATAATGATATAACAAAATGAATCAAAAAATAAGTTTTCATTTTATATGATGTTCCTCCTAACTAACTGTCATTTTAAACATGTAAACATACAATTAATCCTATTGAGATGAACTAATAGATGAAACTAAGTTGATACTTGAATCATGATGCTTAACTGGAACTATCTTGCTAGGTTGTTGATGAAGCAAGAAGATATGGAAGTGAATAGTGTTGGTATAAAACTGCAAGTAAAAGAAGAAAAGAAAAAAGATTCTACATGTTGCAGCATGTAAAATGAATTCTTACAATCATTGACAGTTTGAATTATTTTAATGATATATTCTGCAAAGTATTTAATCGTAAATTACCAGTATTGTCCCAGTATTTATTTATCTTAATATTCATGGCAAAAGTATTTGTTGCATCACAAGGCTTTGTAAATAGTTATTTTTCGACTCATTGATCATCTTTGTACCCATCTTTCTTACAAACGACGTTTTCATTATAAAAGACAAAAATCATCAGTGTAGTTTATTAGAAAACAGGTCACATTTATTCATTTATCCATTAATATCACCTTAATGTCATCTGCTTTTCTTCTGAAACCAAAGAAATATATACTAGGTTGAAGGTCCAGTACGAAGTACATGTACTTGAAATCGCATGGTGAAGCACAACTATTGAAATCATTATTTTAATTTATGCCTGCTTTTCTTTCTCCAACATAAGATTAATTCAAATGTATTCACTCATTGAGTTTGAACTTGTCAATATTATAGATGTTTGTGCTTCAAGTAAAATGCATTGTGTGAAATATTCCGTTAGAATCTACTGAACTGGAGTAAACTTACAATCAACACACAAACTGGTGGTCCACCTGTGAACCCCACATGTGCACGTAATGTAGTGATAATATGTGTACTAAATTGCATGTAAGTACATACATCTTAAAACTGTTGGCTTTTGTAAAATTACTATATTTAGGTAATGTTAATTTGACATTTTCACTGCCAGGAAATATTTGCACATCTGGCCCTCGGTGCTAGTTCAATAAAGTGCTCTAGTACCATAATTAGAATACCAGTGTAACTAGTAACTTTTGACAAAATATCTATTTATGAGTACCACAGTTGTTTTTGCAGTACTATGGACCATATTATGATATAGTGTTATTTATGATGAATAGAAAATACATAGTGAGTACTGTAGTACATTGCATGAGTTTTTTGTTTATTAATTTTACTGTAAATCATAAAGTACTGTTATCATGAATTATTATTATTATATTATAACATCTATTTGGTTAGATATATTCTATGTCTTAATTAATTATAGATGAAGGTCAATTGTTCCATTAGATTGGCCGACAAAATTATTTACCATAATTTTACAATTATATAATTAGTTATACATATTTATAATTATAGGGGATAAGACTTCTTTCATGGTTCCAATAGTGCTATAGAATGCAATATAAACTTGAAATCTGTAGAAAATGTTGATACCATAATGTTAATCTTATTGAATAAACTTCGGTTTATGAACGTTTATAAATTCTTATGAAAAGATTTATTGAAAATTATGTTCTTTGTATGGAGCATTCTATTTATTTCATTCACCACTTTCAAATGTTGTGTTGTACAGTAATAGTAAAATGGTCTTATGACACTGCTGGAACAGTGTTCGCATTTGTAGGGATAAGCATTCCAAATGTATAAAGTGAAAGTGTAACATTAATGTTTTGATTAATATTTGTGATGTCTTTTCACATTTAAATTATGTACCCTATTTATTGATTATGTATACATGTACTTTAATTTCAAACTGTTTTATATTACAATGTTTTTTTGTGAAAATAGCTGCTTGCACAATATCTTAAAACATTAACTTCATTGTCTATCTATGGGGTATTTGATACTAAACTACAAGAAGTGAACACTCATTGTGGTTTGAAGCACTAAATGCCATTGGCGTCCGACTCCGACCTATAATTATGAAAAATATATTTCAAGTACCAGTGTCTGAAATATTGTATGAACATAAAACTAAATATATGAGTGTACAGATACACAAACAATATTTGTGTTCTTCTACATCATAGCCAATTACAATGGTCTTAAGGACATGTAATGATATGTGCTCCATCAACTTTTCATGTATTGGGTTAGAAAAAAATGAACTGTGGTAGGCAAAGAATTTGAGTCACCAATATGGACGTCCACTTGCTCTACAATGAGTGCTATTATGTTTGTTTCATCCACAGCTTTAAATAATTGTTAATGTACAGTGGCATAAAGGAGTCACCTTGAAGACTCTTGTGATGGAAGAGCATTGAAATGAATACTGTATAAATTTTACTGTGGATATGGGCATGTTCGTATATGATATTTTAAGGATTTCATAGTGTTAGTACATGCATTATTATTACATCTGGAACCAAGTCAGGCTCATCAAACCTTTGACTTGGCTCGTCCTGGTATGGGTCCTGGGTACGCATCGTCATATCTCACGGCCGTAACCACTATAAACTCCTTACTATATCAAGGAAGAGCATGTGACATGTGGTCGATGTTTCAATTTTTGATACAACTGGTGTTGTAATGAATGTAATTAGCATACTGCCACAAATGTCTACAGACTTGTTTCCATTAAACCACGTTGTGTATATTTTATTGGGCTAAAATAAAGTGAAATAATAAATCAATGTGTGAATTTACAGGATCTGCCCATAAGGTAACATATAGCATCATTATTGTTCTGTAAATTAGGAGAATTATGTGGTATTTGTATAAATATCTAGTTAACACATATATTTCTATTTTGTTATAATAGCTTTGCTGGTTATTAGATTGTTCTGTTTGTTATGTCAAATTGCTATAAATAAATAAAAATTAGCAAATTCTTCATGCAATTGTAACAGATTTTTAAAGGTTCATTCATGAACACGTTCCTCCCATTTACAAATGGAAGATTCTCGTCTTACTCATTGACATTGATGTAGTTTGATTATAGTTTAGTTACATAAGAATTTCTACTAAATTCCGTTTCACTTTTAACAACACTACTTAATATTCGGTATGTATTAACTATGTAATAATATAATTCATTTTAACAGCACTATAACCACTTATAAAGATGAGTGATTTACACTTTATAATTGTGACTAGGATAATCAAGTTAATCCCTCATGTGTCAAAAGTTGAAAGTAAGGAGTCATTTTGGATATTGCTACTTCCCCATATACAGGACCCGGAGACCTGCATAGTTAATGAGCAACACAATAATACGTGTTCTAGATCTATTCATGCATTTTGATTTATAGATATGAACTGTTGAACCAGCACACTGTTAATGTCGATCGGAACATATGATTACATGAAAAAGTAATTGCTGTTGTCAGAAATTAGAAAACAGTTATTCTGTATATATATTTATACAACGTATACCAATATTTTTACTTTGGACACGCTTACCCGCACCCTGGACAAGAAGCCAATGCTTTCATTTATACATTTTAACATTATTGTTGACCTAAATATATAGTACATGTGTACTAATTGTCACATAATTAATACTATATTTATTGTATATAAACTAATCAAAGTTTTTCTTGTTACACTTTACCTTGTTACTGCCTAATGCCAAGATCTGCTTAGTCAGAGATAACTAATAGAATGTCATGATATAATTATCATCTAGCTCTAAGGGGCGGACCATTACTTAGTTTGGGGGGGTGGGGGGGTGGGGGGGTGCGAGTAATTTTTTTTTTCAAACAAACAATCTTTTTCACATGGCCATATTATGCAAATATTTTTTTTCACAAGATGATGCTGACAAACATTTATTTTGCATACAAAATTGATGACGACTTCTCAAATTTTAATTAATTAGTATTTATTACTTGTGTATTAAAACAGCGTGGAATGTATTGAAAATACTACTAATATTCATATGTCAATGTTGAAAATGAATCGAAATAGATTAACGCTATTCACATGTGAAGCTTCAAAGAACCATATACATATTTTACCTCAGCTGTCAGATCACCTTTTGTTAGTCAACTCATTTGGCTGTACGTTCACAATTAATATTTGCACAATAGTTTCTTTATTTTTCATTCAATATTCATCAATCTTACACACAACTTGTATGCCTAATAGATTGTTATTCCATGGTTGAATCATGCCCCATGGCGGAAAATTGACCCTGCCCTAGGGGTCCATCAAAATGTTTAATATAAACCGTAGCTGGATCTTTTTTTTTTTCAATTTTCATCCAATTTATACATGGTGTATTTGTCTAAATGATCATCATTCCATAGTTGAATCATGCCCCTGGGGTCCATCAAAATTTGTAAGTATAAACCATAGCTGGGTTATTTTTCATTCAATTTTATCCAAATTTACACACAATGTGTATGCCTATGTGAAAAAAATGGTAAAATATGCAAATACGCGGCCTAGATGCATCACTGTGAGAAGTGAACCTCTCTTATATTTGGTAATCCGCAGCTCATAAGTAATACTCTGAAGATCTGATAGGCTTGATATTTGAATATACACCCCTGGGCGTATAAATGAGCACTTTTTCCATCGCCAAAGGTCCAAAATGTAGCATTTTTCAAATAAAAGCTCATGGGCTTTCATGCTCAGGGATATGGTACACAGAATATGCAAAGAACCCTTTATGTAATTATGAATACATTATGGATGCTAAAAACTGTAGGTAACATATTGAATGTTTAAGCGATAAATGTAAAAATAAAGTTTTCAACTCAATTGTATATTGATAATCAGATTGAGAGACCTGTCCGCAGTAGAACGAAGATGTCACTGACCACTGACATTCAAAAAAATTTTGAAGGAACTTCTTCATTCATGGTATAATATGTACAATGTATATCATTTCAGTGTGAAAATTTGCCTTTGCCGAGAAAGTCGATAATAAAGTATTTGGCATATTCAGAATATTTGTGTTAATGTTTGAAATACAGAATACAGAAGAAATACATTAGCATCACTGCCATCAATAAACATACTGTAAGTAAAAATGAATGCCATGAAAGCGTAAAAATCGACATTTGTGCAAACAATTTTTTTCTTTAAAAATGAAACAAACATTTTTTTTCCTTTCTAAATGAGAACAAACCATTTTTTCCCATGTGTGCGGTGAACAAACAATTCTTTTCCATATTTTACTTGCACACCCCCAAACTAAGTAATGGTCCACCCCTAATTCATTTTGAATAATAAAAACTAAGGAGGCACATGAAGTGTGTGCACCACCACTTTTTTTAGCAGATTTTTGTTGTCTGCGTGTATATAAATACTAACATTTAGAGTTTTCATTATTGATGTATGGTTCTTGCTGTCTTTATAAGTGTACTTTTAAACTTAAAGTACTTTACATTAGAGAAAAAACACAACAATGCTAAAGCCCCTTTTAAAGACGAGTGATTTAAACCGGTACTCTGTAAATGTCGGTATTTGTTACAAACCTAGCAACGTAATCAACTTAATCCCTCCTCCTCATGTGAGTGGCTTTAGCATATATCTTTTTAATCTAATATTATGAGTATGAAGTACTGTAGTTGTAGTTTAATCTACTCTCTTTGTTCTATTTTTATGTGTAGTTGTAATATTTTGTTTATTTGTTCAGCTGAAGAAATATTTCACTCTGTGACGTTTGGAATATATAGCTTATTAACCTTGATCAGTACAAAAGGAGTCTACTAGGACCCCAGGGTTATATACATATTGTAATATATTTTTATCAGATTGGTATTTCTTCTTTTTTAAAAGCTAAATTATTTTTTAGTAAATAAAAAGAACGATAATATTGATGATTCAATACGTTATAAACCTTACTTTCATTAATATCAAATAATAAATACCTAGATATAATGAAAAAGCACACAAAACAAATTTGGTTTATATGTCTTCACGATTCTATTTATTTCTACTGTAATAAAGTCTGGTAAGTTACGATAAATTATTATGATATATGATTAAAGAACATGAAAAAGTCCACAAAGAAAAAATAAAACAAACAAAAACGATAGCAACCATTATCATTTTACACAAAGTCTTTAAGTAGTGCTGCTTGGGCTAAATGTAGTAGTTCTTGGTGGTTCACTTGGTGGTGTTCTTTGACATTTCGATCTTTCACAGATATGCTGGTGGTACTGCTTATCTTTGGTATTAAAATATTGTGGTTGCCGGTGCTGATGTTATACACGTACATTTAGCTCTTGTTCAAGCAGCTTAGCCAAAAAGTTTGTCAAGCCAGCTGCTGTGCTTTTTCTGGTAGACCTTGAAGGCTTTGTCAGCACGTCGTCTGCGGCGCAGCTTGATATGTTCTGGTAAATCATCGTACACATTTGGTTCTTCCAGCATCCTTTTTGCTTCCACTCTAGGGATTGGTTTGGCTAGAGCCTTGGCTGCGGCTTTCTCCTCAGCATGAAGTACATCATCGATATATCTAAATCGTAGTTCATTCAGCTGCTTTTTCAAATCTGTTATAACCAGTTCTGCAGCTTCTTTATTGATTTTGATAACTTCCAGTTCTTTCTTCATCTCGTTCATCACATCTTTCTTGCTTTGTTCGATGGCTTCTTTTTCTACTTTAATGTTTCTCAGTTCCTCTTGTGCAGCTTCCACCTCATTTTTTGCAGTTTGCACCATTGCCTTGTATGTCTTGAGATCTTTAGCAATTTTCTTCTGCATGTTAATTATCTTTTGGTCTTTGATTGCAATTTCGGCTTGTAAATCTTGACATAGCGCATTTTTATTTGCAAGAATAGAGTCTAACGTGTTACCTTCCAGCTGCATCATTTGCAATTCAACTTGGAGATTGTTGTTAACATTTTCTTGTTCTTTTGCTCTGATAGCAAGATTTGTTATGCCTTTTTCAGTTCTGATCTCGTCGATCTCTTTCCTCAGATCTGCAACAACATCTTCAAGTTCTTTGATTTTTCTGTTCTTTTCTTCAACGTCTTGAACATAAAGTGCCTCACCCACTTCCACAACTTTAAACAAGTCTTCTCTAAAGTCCTCAGATAAATGAAGATGTTTTCGAAGAATTTCATTTTCATCCGCCAAGTAATTGTTCACTTTCATCAACTCAATCTTCTCTTGTGCCATATTCACATTCATTTCAAAGTCTATTCTTCTGTTGTATTCCAAAAAGTCCACACGGAACTTAAGGTCTTTTTTGCTTCTTCCCATTGTCCGTTGTAAGAACAATAAATTCACGCTGTCATCAATGTAATTTGTAGGAAAATAAATCTTTATTAACGAATTTAATTGCTGCTGTGCTATATGCGCTGCTGCGATATCCGTAACTAATGAATAAGTTCACGTACTACGTAGAAACGTATTACGTGGAAAAATGAAATAAATAATGAATACTTAGAAAAATACTGTTCAAATACGTTAAACGTTAGCCAAATGTTACGTTAAACGTTATTATTACTAGCCTCGTTCAACAAGGCTCTATCACCTAGATAACACACCCACGGTATGACCGATCGAGACTAGCTATGGCGCGCTGCAAAGCCTTTATCATGGCAGGGTGTGCTCGGGTATCTCGGCAATCCCGTCTACAGGTAGAATATGAACAGTGTGCACCCGCAAAGCAAATATCCTAAATTTAACAACTTCACTTCGGCTAGCTTGAGCTGCCTCCATAAACAAGTGTCTTTCAAAGGCAGCTGGATCAGAGATTTTATTTCTCATACTACTGCTACTGCTATATAACATATAGAATATCAGCGTGCTCGCACATAAGTCACAGTACAAAAATATCATTTTTTCATCAAATATAAAAAAATCTTTTTGTAATCTACTTATGTAGTTTGGTTTTGTTGTTGGTCTCCCGTGACCTATTTTTAATTTAATTTCGCACGTAACTTTATTTCAATATATGTTAGTGATACATTGGTCAGTTCTGGTCATAACCGGTTTAGCTTTGACCAGTCTTTTTATGTGGACTTCAGCCATGGCAGGCAACACGTGATTTTGCCTCCATCTTCCCCACCACCACCCTATTATTTTGTGTGTTTTTAGTTTAATTTGGAGTGTAATTCATTATCTATTGTATTCATAATTTTCCATGTATTCTTTTTTGTACACATGTGTCGTTTTTTATGTACCCCAACTAATTATTCAATAAAGTCGTTAGCATCTTGTATGCTAACAGTTAACAACAGTCATCTCTTTTTATTTCATAACTAGCTGTTTACCCGGCGTTGCTCGGGTTGAAACAGATGAGATCCGGAACACATTAAATGCTCCTCCCTCCCCATCCTTCCTCCTGTCCCACATCCCTCGAACCAGTTCTCGTCTGGTCAGGTCTGTGACAGAATAAATACAACTCCATCACCGTCCTCCCATCGTCATATATGTCACAGCCATTTACACACTAAATCTACTAAATATATGGCAATGATTGATCAGTCTGATATCTCTCCCCCAGCTACTGCTACCCCTGGTAAACACGTGCGGAGCAGATTTAATGTCCTACTCATCCCTACCCTCCCTTCCACCCCACCACCACCCTATTCTCTCCCCAACCCTCTCTACCTCACCCCCCATCTAAACAGCTCCATAACTAATGCACCCCCTTCCTGCTGCTGCTCTGGTTGAAACGCATGAGATCTGGAACGTATAAAATGCTCCTCCCTTCCCATTCTTTCCTCTGTCCCACATCCCTAAAACCAGCTCCCATCACTATACAGGTCAGGGAAAGATTAAATACACCTTCATCACCTTCCTTCCACACTCATATGTGATAGCCATACACACACTACATGTATGTGGCAATGCTTGATCCCTCTAATACGCCTCCCCCAGCTATTCCTACCCCTGGTAAACACGTGCAGACCATTAAATGTGCATATCAATCACCCCCTTTCTGCTGTTGCTCGGTAGGTTGAAATTGATGAGATCTGGAACATATTAAATGTTCCTCCCTACCTCACCACCAGCCAAATCAGCCCCCCGCCA
>CM032663.1:22460151-22535926 GCA_019095985.1 Streblospio benedicti
ATAATAACTAATGCGATGATAACAAGGCACTTTCCACATTGTAAGTATGTAGTTGATCATATATTTCATCTACACACATCTCCCACTGATTTAACAACATTCAGAAGAGGGGCTTGATTTATTGTACGTGTGTGTTATTGCAGTGAATGATGTGGATATATTGCGTAAGTAAGTGGCAATAGAATGATAATTGATAAGTCCCTGTGTGTTAAATAATGATGTGTCAACAAACACAGAAAACATGGCAAATAAATCAAAGACACACACACGCAGTGTTAAATCTGAACATGATGATGAGCAGAAATCCAGATCTAGGTTTTGAAAACAAAATGGGGGTTCAAGTTCAAACAGTGGGTTTCATAGGTTTCAGATTTGTGAAACTAGTGGAGGTGCAATGTTCATAATATACCCCATCTATATCAATTTTGGTGACTCCACCTTTCACCGCCCACCCCTCCCACAATACGTTCTCGCCCACTACCAAACACACCTTAAGACGACCCAATTATCACCCCAACCACTTAACCCCCTCCCCCATACAAAGACTCTCCGAGAACCTTCAGTTTCTCTTGTGTCTACTAAGGGACCTTTTGCCAAAGGAACTTCTTGACAATAAGGCATCCCCCATTTTTGCACACACTCAGTACTCCGCATTACTTTTTATTGTTATCTATGGCGATTTTACATTTACTAAAGTAAAACCTACTGTCCCTTCGATTACAAATGGACTGTAATGATGAAAATCGAGTTGCTAGCAACAGAGCAAGCCTAAGTTTATGTAAAGCTGAAAAGATACCAACACAGCTAACTATATTTAGTGCCAATGGTATCACAAGTCATCAGAAATGTTTAGATTTCCTCCATCAGTGTTACCGTTTGGGTGAAAAATAATGTCTACAGTGAATGGTAACAAGCTAAACCAAATATTATTTCAAAACATATATGTATCTCAAAGCAGAGACGCCAAACTGTAAGGATCCAGTGAACGACCATCAGCTCAATGTGGTCGAATTGTAATTGATAATACGCCAAGAATAGTTCCATCAAAAGTGTTGCCATGATGAGATAGATAAACAAGACCAAGGACCAATTAAACAAGGAGATGTGTAAATAGTATTACATCACTCCCAAATTGATAAAGAAAACAAAAAGTTGCGCATAGGTGTTAATAAAGTTGATATTACATTCTCATCTAGGCACAGGCTAAGTTTGCCCAAACACCTTCGCGGCAACAGGTGATGGCAGCTTATCGGCTAGTGGCAGCTCATTCGAGCACTTAACTTATTAGATTTAATTAGCATTCACAAGATGGTGTTAGCTGATGATATGATTTACCAAACTCTTAGCTATGAGACAGTAGTGTTGTTAATTTAGAGTACTTGGAAGCTAATTCAGTTAATATCAAATTATTTCAAAACAACTTACACGTAAATAGTGATTATAATCACTGGAAATAGAATAGATATAACACTGATGTCACGTGTTGTTCAGTTCATTTTATTTTTGAACTTTAGAATGCATAGAATGCCAACTTAAAAAATAAACAATACACCCATGTGAAGTTTAGGAATGGGGTTGTGGGGAAACTCTTCACAACAAGGACACCGCAAACATATTTAACGTAAGCAGGGGTACATACATACAGGATTTCCAAGAACCCGGGACGGAATGCACCGGTCCAGAAGTATGCGTTGGTCAAAACTATGAGTTTTTAAAGGTTAGAAATGCCCGCCAATGGATCCATTGAACTCCCACGGAATGGTCATGTATATCGGTACCTTGGACTGTCGAACTATTTGAGAGAAGAAGCCATGGAATGTCTCCTTGACTGCGGTTACACAATTGTATAAAAGAACTTCGAAAAGCCATAATCCTACCCAGATCCGAGGTTTAGATGCACATCCTCCCATATGCCTTTCAGGCACGGCCTGGGTTCCGTTCAAATAATTAATAAGCATGATTTTTATTACGACTGGGTACATTCTATATAGAAGCAAAGTATTTTACAGGGTTGACAAAATGCAACTCAAAACTGTTTCACGCTATCATGTTCAGCTTATAAATTTGTCCGTGTGGTGGGTATGGATTATACAATTTACAAGTTTCCTTTAAGAGAAAATGTTCAATTATTTTCGAAGACTTAAATACAACTTACACGTTATTTTCTGCCCCATTATACTTTTACAGCTACCTATATCTCCCACACCACACAAGTTGTAATCAAATTCAGATTCCATAACAGTGAACGCCCGGGTTTACGCTCTCCGACCATATTTTTCCTGAGAACTTTTATTCAAGTCTAGATAAAGAATGGCTGCTGCCTAAGATACATGTGGAATGAAGTTTGAGCATATATTAGAAATAATATCAACTGAATATCTTTTCCCAAGATTCCCTAAGATTTCAATACGGTATATACATAAACACCCGGATAAATGAAAAAAAAATGTCGGTGGTTAAAGGAGCAGGAAAGATCACCGATCTTTCGCAGCATCACCATCTTCCCTTATCAGTAAGCTCTCTCATTGGCCCAAGCCTGAGTGACGTAAACTGATTGACAGGCTCCATATTTGCATATTCACAATGATAACATCAAATGCAGATTGATACTGGACTTGCTGCAATCTAACGCTTTCCCTGGATACGGTAGTTTGATTTTGGTTGGGGGGAAACCGAGTTGGATTAGTATCTGTTGTGGTGTTATGTAATGAAATGTGCATTTTTAACCATGTGGGTAACCGGACTTTTATCCATATGTTGAGTAAGGTAGAATAATTGATGGTCAGGTACTTTGAAAATAATTTCACTTTGAGGAATGCTGCTTGTTTTGCAAATCGAGGAATGAGATGACTTTTCATTCCTTGCAATTGCATGTAGACACGTTGAATTTGACCTGTATCATATGAAAAGTCCTGGAGATGTTTCAAAGTTAAGAAAAAAGCATGTCAGTTTTAGCAACACCGTACAATATGCTAGGACCCAGGGATTCGGGATTAGGGACACTATCTAGCCAGACCAGCAAATACTACAACATGAAATGTCCGAGTTATAAAAGATCTTACGCAGAAATGCTAAGTCGAGGAGGGCGAACAAGTGACAGTGTTAAATCTGGTAAGGTTTTTACCTTTCACTTTTTCAGGATGTTGTTTTGATGAGTTATGCTGTTTATGATATGGTGGTAGAAGGTATATGCATTTTGCCTATTTAATATTGTTTAAGACTTAAAACGTGTTGAAGCCTTTTAGTAGTTTGCTTTATTATTCCAATTTAAACACCAATATATTCCAATTTAAACAAAAACAATATGCACTATAGAAAACGTGTTCACGTTAATCATTCCAAAAGGAAAAACAACGAATTCTAAAAACATTACTTTTTAATTTTAACAACTGAAGTTATATGGAAACCTTTATTGTCAAAACTGATAATTTGTACAAAATTTTATCAAATAAATTATGATGGCATACACTATTTTAGAAAGATTATGAATCATTCTTATACCAATTTTATCCATTTAAAGCCGATTGCATTTTCTGGGCATCACAGAATTTGCCCCATGTGTGAGAAAAATTATTCGGTTTTAATTACCCTACGATAAGCCTGAGAGGGTAATATAAGTTTATTGTTCTGAAATAGTGCCGTACGGGTAGTTCATTATTCTACCACTTTACTGGTCTACTTCAAAATGTCGACGAGGGTGTGAAAATCGGTGATTTTACAAGCTATCTGATATGATAATGAATGCTTGCCCATGCCGATCACGAATCCATACTGATTGTAAATATGGCAACTCACTATGAACAGACATCGCTAGTGGTCCCAAATTATCATCCACTGGACTATCATAAACATAGAAAACTGATATATCTAAAACCATTCTACAAACTTAGCGTTCGTGTTCAGTTTGAAATCTGGAATATCGCTAGATCTAAGATATATATGTGTTTCCCAATGCTAGATCTAAGGTTTTATTGAATACGAAGATTTTCTCAGCCAATGTTGTTAAAATAATATCCTAGACAGGAATCGCACTGAAAAATCAGACAAAAAATTCTTGTATCGGAATACACACACTTTGTATCTACACATTTTGTATCTAAATGTTCTAGAACCTGTCCATCTCAGCTTAAAACTTAAGCGAAATATTTAGCAAGATATTCCACATAAGCTAATTAAGATGCGCGTTCATAAAATTCGCAGCAATCTGCCACCTCGTGTTATATTAAATCTTATCACATTATCCCCAATATTTGACCACAGATCATGACCATCAGGTAGGGCTAATAATTTATCAGGCACTGTCACCAGTTTCGTAAAGTAATGACGCTGACAAGAAGGCAAAATTGAGCCATGAGTGCAACTCACACAAGCGGGAAAGCCGCGCCATGTCTTGATTGTCGCTTATCACCTTAACCTGCTCCCTAAAAATCGAGGGGATTAGCGCGCCAAGTACTTGCGGGAGCAATACTGGACAAGTAAGTGAACCGTGCTGAGAGCTCATAAAAGTAGTATCGCGAGGAACTTGTATTAACTTTGCGGAGGTGATGATTCGTCTGAGCTTTCCCCATATGCATTGCATACTCATGAGGCTACATATGATATATCAGGCATACGTGATTTAAAAAAAATCCCTTCGTGTAAAACTGTGCTTTTGATTGTGGCACACTTACTATTTCCAAATCGGCCCAGTTGTTTTGGTTGGATTTACACGAACTTTCAAAATTTATAAGTAACAGATTTATGTCAATATTTAACGCACTGGGATGTCACCTTGCCCAGCTGATAAATGTAAACGGATCAAGATCTCTTCAAGAACTCCCCCACAAACACCGCATGTCTACAGGAAATCATAACTATAAGCCCTGATACTTAACAAGGGTATTATGAAACCCAAACTCACGTCGATACATTCAGAATGACAAACCAAACTGATTTCTTCAAATTAATCTCCCATTTCGTCACATATGCCATGTCGTTCAAGTTCATCTTATCTTAACGCAATCTTAAAGTCTTGGGAAGACACTCCAACGCTCTGTAGCGAGTTTATCTTGATTACTAGTTCAAATACTGTCCTACACGATTAACGTGTAATGTGTATCCAGTATTCCTTATCCACGCCATATTCAACCAGGCTGAAGAGATGTTCAAGCCTTTGTTGTTTGATGATGAAAATCTGTTCTATGTGTCATCCTGTGATAGACGAACAGCATATTAAAGAAACTTCATAAATTCTTGATTTACGATCGGATAGGATTAAGGTCAATTGTGTTTTGTAAACACAAAGTGTGGATTAAATACCCACATTAAGAGATTATCTGTCATTAATCCGTTTACACTTCGTCGATAGTGCGCACTTTGAAAATAGTAACTTGGCGAAATGTTATTTGTTTGAATAGTTATAGAAATTTGAAAAGTCACTTACAAGCAATGTTGTTTCATAGCTGTTATCATCAGCTGGAATCGTATGGCATGTAATATTGCATAAGGTTTACGATTTTACAACTAAAATTTATGTATGTACTTGTAACATATTAATGATAATGAAATATTCTGACGATTCTAACATCGAAATCTAAGCCAATGGTAGATTAAAGCGGTTTGATGGGGGTTTGTGTATCATACACACCCTTCAGGGTCTATTCATTCATTTTGATTACCGATTGGTGGTGGTTTAATACCGGAAATTCTGGCCATGCTACTGTAAACGTCAAGTCAATCCCAGCGTAATGGCAGATACAGGGAAAACAAGACCAAACTGACCAAAAATCCCCGAACACCACAGATAGCCCTTTATTGTACCACCTCCAACCTTTGCCGCCATTTATTGCACACAATGAAAAAAAAGGAGAGATTTTGCCCCTACCCCGAATTCTAAATCTTGAACCATTAGTACAGCTGGGCATGTAATCGTTCTCGTCTATTAACATTGCAGAACCAGGAAGTGAAGCTTCCGACCAAACGGCTCTCGCGTCAGGCGAAGAGAGTGACGCCGAAGATGAGCGAAAAGACCGGAAGCAGACGACAGAGTCCCAGCTGCGGAAGTCGGGACCGCAGCTCACGAGAGACAAGAACAAGCAGAAAACCAAGACGCTCGCATGGTACAGTGGCAGCTTGCTGTTATAATAGCGACACTATAGTTAGAATCGGTTCCTGTTAGGGAGGTGCCATATTATTGAAACGTTCTAGCAGCAATATATCGCAAGTTGGAGGCGGAAAATGTGTCTCTAAGTGCTTTGTGCGTCTATTGGTTAGGTGTCCCCGTGGCAAGCTGTTGCTGCTACTTTTTACATCTATATGTATACAGTGATATGATGGATTAATGAGTAATGTCGGCTGGTGGTTGGAGTGTTGCATTATGGTTGGTGTGAACGCTTGTTCAAGCCTTTACCGGTGGGTTAGTTCTCGATGCCATTCGGGTGAACTAGAATAAAGTTTGGAACAAGCCCATATTTACACCGATTGATCCCGAATAAAGTTAGTATGAGACATACCCTGTGGTAAATTTGAGTTTATTTTAGGCTTCATTCGGGGATGCATTATAAGCACCATTTACTTCTTTAGCCACTTAACCTTTAAGCCGACCAAATGCTACAAACACTAAAATTGTCTTTGTATGCATTTGTTCTTGTCAGACTACATTGAATTGGCATGCAATGTCATCTCAGCTGCCCTACACCTACATCTGCACTTCAACAAATCGAACACAGTATCAATCTGTCTCATGTACAGTAAAACCTCTCTTTCATAACTTTCCCGGAAGCTGGCCTCTAACTGAGAGGTGGTCTTTTGTGGAGGTTACCATGAGAAAACCCATCGCTTTATCGAGGTGCTCTAGATCAGAGATTCTACTAATCTACTTGTAATATGATTATGCTTTGACGACATACATCCATGCTTGCCATTATAATATTATATGTATGTGCTATTATATGTAAGTGGTATTACGGTAAAAGTCAACCATCCACTGGATTCAAATTCATGATTTTTTTGCATTACATGTGCAAGGTCTAGACGTTTAACCTTAGACAAGCGTAGTTTTGGCATCCGTGACATGATTGTAATATCTTGAAACATTTAAAATGGTTTTCCAAATAAATAACTGCTCCATGCGACCTTTTGTCTACGTTGATGAGGCTGTGGAGATAATACCAAAGATGTTGCGAATATTGATAAAACTCACGTACGCCCACATTCGTACATAATAGATTGCCATTACCAGAGATTACAGAAAGTGGGGACTTTTCATGTTTATATCTACATCAGTATACACTTCAAATCACCTCTCTATTAAGACCACCTCTATAATAAGACCATTTTCCCAGTCCCAAAACCTTCACCAAGAGACCAACATGCACCTCTGTAAGTAGACCCCCTCTATTGAGACCCGCCGTTGGTAATAGCATGTTTCTACTTTAATGCATCATCGAATTGAATGCAAGAAATGAAAATATCCAAAATCGCCTTTACAACGGCTGACGAAGCGTTGTTTCTTTTGCCAATCAATGTATTATATAGATCAAGTTCACCATATATATTTAAAGTGAAGACTATTGAATATCCCTATGATTGTCGAGGAGGATTGAAATTAGCAAACGTGCGGCAGGAGATGATAAAGTCATGGCTGACAAGATGATTGTACTGTTCAAAACTTGTCTGCGACGAAACAATGACTCAATACCACGAATGATTTGGCTTCAACACTCGGGAAGGTCTGACCATAGCATAAGATCAACGTGTCCCCTACGAATAAACGCGTGTAGTAATAAAACCTCCGCCACTGGAGAGTCGGTAGCCCCACTGATGTGCTCTTTAGCTCTGTCAATAAGCGCCGTGGCGGCGCCACTTGGAGAGAGTTGTTGGTAGCCCCGCCAGGATTACTGCCAATGCTCCACATAGCAGAGAAGGTGTCATAAAAATGACGAGTGACTCTTACTGCCAAGTCATGTATTGGGGTGGCGGGTAGGCAGTAGAGGAGGGTGTTTTGTTTATGAAATCATTTATTTAGATAATAAAACAGGATTCTGCATGTAAAAATCCAACGAGCTGGCTCCATTATATAGTGAGATGGGTTTATAAGCAGGTTTAAAGCGCTACCTTACAAATTTTGTTGGCATTATTTAACATAACATAATCCGATAAATCGTCTTAGGACAATTTTTTCTACTTGCTCAATAGAAAAAAAGCAATCCTTAGAATTGTTGATGTTTCCAGCACGTCCATCTACAAGGGATTGGGCCACGATTGTGGTGGGGTACTGAGGGGTGGGGGTAAACTTTCAATCCCTGCCAATGCACTTAGGCACTCATCCAATATACCAAATGATCAGGACCACCAAAACTCTGGCCAATAAACACGTACCACATAAAAAAGTGTGGGGGAGAAATATCTCACAGACTATTTGATAATGCATATTTTTGCTGAGCCCTTAACAGGCGGTCATCGATCGTTACCTACTATTAAATAGGGCCTAGAATAATGTTCAAAATAAGTTCAAGTTCATCTCAATGGATGTTTGATTCACCTTTAATGCATGTTGGTGTATCATACATCCAGTGTGTACACCTGAGCTTATTTTAAGCATTATTGTCGGCGGCTCTAGTGACGCCATTTACTTTCTTTTGCACGTAACCAGTTATATATCATATACATAAAGCGAGGCATGCATTTTTTATTCTCTATATCTTAAGAATAAACAATTCTTTAGGTTGGAAGAGAACTACTGTATTTGTGAGGGCGTGTGTCTGCCCAGGAATGTCCTCTACACGCACTACCTGGATTTCTGCCGTAAGGACAATCTGGAGCCAGCGTGTGCCGCGACGTTTGGAAAGGTGAGTTCATGATGTATGGCTGTTACTAATCGGCTATGTCTAATCATATTACAATAGAATCTATAGTAAAGTCGACCTCTATAAAGAGACCACCTCTGTAATAACACAATTCTCATGAGTTATAGGTGGTACATCCAGAGCGAGGAGAAGGTGCAGGATCCGCCGTGTCCATCCCCATCTCGAAAGTAATTTTGGGTGGGGGTGGGTGGGGGATTTTTTTGTCATATCCGCGATTATTTACCCAAATAAAACCCATGAAATCCACTAGTTATGCATCCTCTTTTCTGCAAATCTGGTACTACTAGTGTAAGGCAACACCAGATGAGTAAATTCGAGATGGGAAGTTGCGCATTAGAACGTCGTTAGATAACCTGCAATGCATCATGTGTAAGTGTTTTCTTAGAAGTTTTTCTGAACTTGTCAATTACCATTCCTTTGCAGATTTTCCATGCGAAATACCCACAGGTGACGACAAGAAGACTTGGAACCAGGGGTGCATCAAGGTAAAATGCATATGCGAATTTCCCAATGTCCTCAAACTTGTGAACCCTTGATTGGTGGCGTAGTCAATTATTATGTCTACTACTGCAGCCTAGAATGAAGGCTAAAATAAGCTCAAATTTACCAAGATGAATGTCTGATTTACCAGAGTGGAGTGATAATTGAAACTTTATCATATTTAATGTTTACTAACTACTTATCTATTTTGTTCCCCGTCTGATTTTTGTAATTAGCAATGCGTTTATTTTCATTGAAGTATTAACATATGCAAAGTTTTGTACTGAAGACAATTAGAACTCTGCTGATGAGTAAAAACGATTTATCGATAAGTAATTTCCTTTGTGCTAGAGTGCATATATTTGTGGATTGTTGTTCATAAGAATCAAATTTTATTTGATTTTATTTTTATGCTGAAAACAACATTACGTCTCTTTCAGATATCATTACTACGGGATAGGAATTCGAGAAACTAGTCAATATTATCACTCCGTCTATTCAGGAAAAGGCCTTACAAGGTACATGCATCTAAACACCAATACAGACTGAAGAAATGAATATGAATGATATGTATACTTTTCCAACTAAGTAATTCCATCTCTGGAAAATCAAATGCCATTTTGTAAACCAAATGTGTATGCCGACAATTTTTTTTTTCAATCTTTTCAGATTTTCGGGTTCAAAACAGAAAAACGATGTAAGTTTTATAAAATAATTGAATTTGAAAATAAAAATGCATCAATTTGACACCTGTATATCAGCATTCAACCTCCTTTCTATCTCCCCACGTGTGTGTGTGATGAACCAGTAATTTATCATACATTAATTAAAATAAAAAAAAATCAGACCAAAAATGCAGTAAAGGTTATTGCAAAGGCATGACTTAACATCTAAAAACTAACAGCAAGATCACAAGAAATTTAAGCAAACAGCCAGATGGATATGGCAGTTGGAAGCAATAAATATTGTTGATGGACCATCTTTGTCTATCATCCCGTTAATGATATTGAGAACAAAATCCCAACTTTTGCACGGAATCTAGTAAATCAAAGTCATCTATCTGATTGATGCAATTAATTAATATGCTTGATTTGTTCACCATCCATCTTTACCCCCAACATACTAATCAAAGATGACAAATTAAACACAGAGATGCATTACCCATTGTACATTTACATGGAAGGAGCCACTTAGATATATCAGTGACAATAATCATATGTTATATTAACTTCCTGACAACCGGTGAAGATGATGTTGTTTGCCACAAGGACCCACTTGTTTACATCAATGTGATACATGAAATTCATGATGATAAATTGGTAACCTTTAGTTTTTCTCACACAGTTCAATGGGACGTTGTAAGAAGCTGTTGAAAAAAATGCAATAAATTACTGGTAGTGGCCTATTGTGCACATCCGGAAATTGTCCTAAATATTAGCTTTCTTACTGGGTCAGTGTGATAATTTTATAAAGTGTGATAGATATTTTCTTGTTCAACTGTCATAACAATTAGTTGCACACTATCATTCGTGAATGGAATAAATGCTGATAATAGAAAATGCATAAATGCATTCAATTCTAATCTCAGTTCTCTATATCAGGCACGTTTCTACCACCATATATGTTGAAAACAATCTTCCATTTTACAAATGATCCGTCCACCCAATAGGTAAGTCCATTGAAACAAAAGAAGAATCCTTTGCCAAAGGAACTTCAGTGGCCAAAAAATCATAGGGTGGTTGAACAGTATAAGCAACGCTGTACATACTTTTAAAGAAATTCCATTTGTATTATTCTTTGATTAATCTGATCTAAATCTTTCCAGGGTGGATTCACCAGAAAGTATTCTTTGAATTCCAAGACTGGAACATTGTTGCCAGAATTTCCAAATGGCACGTGTCTGATTGTGCCAGAAACCATAGAAAAGGAGAAGGTAATAACCAAGATTTTGTAATTTAATATGCATACTGTATACGTAACTGATTAGGTAATTATTGTTTCAACATTGTCATTTATGGACAACAATCTTTTCACCCCATTCCCCATGTTTATCATTCTTTTTCTTGTAAATCCATTGGCTATCATTATCCAGAAGTATCCGATAACCCAGAGAGAGTTATCACATCTGTTCGAACAGGGTTGATGCTATGGTGATCATGCTTGTACTCAGTCGCACCCATAATTTTCTAAACAATTACAACTTTTTAAAAAATGTGAAAAAAGTAGTCGGTTGAACATGATAACCATAGTATCACTGCTGTTCGAACTGGGCGATAACCCTGTTGAGATTACCGGATACTTCTGGGTCATGATAACCAAAGAAATTAGATGGAAAGGGATGATAAATACAAAACCGGGTTTGTTGTGTAACATGAAATATTATATCGGGACTCGTCCCTTATATGGGCACATCAGGTCCGACCTCGCCGTGATACGCCACAAGAACTCACCTGATCAAATAATTCATGTTACAAACTCACCCGGTTTCCAGTTTGTCTCTATATCAAGAACAATCCGCTTCAATGCACTTGAGATCCCGTCACCCGTCGCTTCTCAGAACTGATAGTTTGGGTTAGTTCATGTTGGAAACCGGGAGTTAGGCCCTCAAAATGTTGAGACTTTCAGTTTCAGTTTCTAGTAATGCAACCTGCTTTCAGAACAGAAGTGTATTATAGTAGATCGCGCGTGTGGAATGAAATTAGTATGTTAAAGCGTCAGTTTAGATGAACAATTAAGAATTCAGATGAAAGTATTTATCATTCTTTTTCTTATAATTTCATTGGTTATCATGATCCAGACGTATCAGATAACCCGGAGAAGGTTATCACCCCTGTTCGAAGAGGGGTGATACCATGGTTATCATGCTTGTACTCAGCCGGACTAATTTTTCACATTTTTAAAAACAGTGTTGTAATTGTTTAGAAAAGAATTTCTAGGGCTCCAAATCAAAATGGAACAACTTACACACATATTTTATTCTGTGTTTGAACTTGTACTACGGCATTGTTACCGAATCAGAATCGATGAAATGTTGATGGCAGATTGATACATGTCAGCGCCATCTCAACCAAGTATCTTCCCATAATGAGGCGATGTTTTGCCCCATCATCCTTTGCAACCAACCGATATTTGATATTAATAAAAAGATAATGAGTTCCTGCTGTTGGCTATAATCCGCCTTTGTTGGTGGCCTCTGTTTGCTCAACTGCCAAATCCAGTGAAATAATTTGCGTTGGCCACTTTGGTGGCATTAATTAAACTTGTAGAGTTATCACTACCTGAGCGATAATAGGTAATATGTGAGGCTGACGCTCTTCAGTAGAGCAACAAGCCAAGTCATAAATCACCCTTTGACTCAAGCTTTCTCAACATATTGCGATGACAGAATAGTTATAAGCCCTTGATAAGTTGAGTTGTGTTACGTAAGCAATAATCCCTTCGTCTAGAGTACCTAAACGTAGCTAAGAGGCAAAAGGAGCAAATTGCAAACAGAGGATGATTTATTTCTGTTTGAGTCGTGGTTAGGGAAGAGTCATTTTGACTTTCTCGGGGGGGGTCGGTTGGTTTTTGGGAGAAATTAGTTATTAAAGTCTGACTCCCTTATCATGTTTAAAAGAAAAGTCTGACACCCCCCCCCCTACGCGAATCCTTTCAGCTGCACAGAATTGCACTTAATTTTATACCCGCATTCATACAGCAACAGGTGATTGCCAAAATCCAGTGGAACAAACATAGACAGCAGTTGGCAAAGCCCTTGGTTATGGAGATAGGATTCATGGGGAGTGCAGAAAGATGTTTGATGGATTAGATGAAAATGATTAGAGAAAGAATCTTGAGGAATGTGCGGAGTATGAGGAAGATAGGCAGTGATATACATGTACCGTGATCGATCCCGACGGTTACGATAATGGATACGGTTACGGCTCACGCAATACTGAGAAGGAACGTATCCTCGAGTTAGCGACAGCCAATGATATGGTGGTTGTCAATTTCTTCTTCAAGAAACCAGAGCAGCATCTCATAACACACCAATCAAGCGGTCACTGCAGTCAGATTGACAATGTTCTGTTGAGGAAGAAAGATCTGAAAGTATCTAAGAACACCAAGGTGTGAAAAATTTGTACCTGAGCACTGGCTCTTAGTCTGTGATCTGTTATTGAAACTGTTACCACCCAATGTCAAAAGTGCACTCCAAAGCTGCATATTTGAAAGCTCAAAGACCAGACATGCAAAACAGAGTTTTCAAGTGAAATTAATGAGGTCCTCCAGACAGTCAGTCTGACAGATTCTGTGGAAGAGTCATGGCGGAACCTAAAAAAGGGGTTACTTGAATAACAGAGAAAGTACAATGTATGTGGTTGGTCAAAGAAAGTGCCCCCTAGGAAGCACACTTGGTGGTGGAATAATGAAGTGGGTTCAGCAATACAGGAAAACAGGAGGTGTTGGAAGTATGGAAGACGACTGGGATGGATAAAAATGTGTATATAGCCGCCAAAAGACAAGCAAAATATAACATGTAATCTATTTGGCTAAGGAAGTGGCAGACGCGTGAACTGCAGAATACCATAGAGAGCAAGCATAGCATCTATTGCATTGCAAAGCAAATTCGAAGACAAAATCAAGATGTGACTGGTGACAAGTGTGGGTGAAACAATCTTGGGGAGATAGCAATGGATGATGAGGCGAAGAAGCTTGCGCAGAAACAGCACTATGAAAGACTTCTCAATGCGGAGTTTCCCTGGGACCAAAATATTGTCATCTATCAAAGGTAAGCCCTGTTGAGTGTCTCTGGGAAGATGGGCATTGAAACAGTGAGACTCTCGAAGTGTGGGAAAGCCGCTGGGCATTCTGCTATAGTGGCAGAAATGCTGAAGACTCCAGGTCCAAGATGTTTTACAGTCTTCACACATCTACTTGATTAATATCATAGTAGTAGAAGGCCATATACCATCTGACTCCGAAGAAAGTTTCATAATAAACCTGTACACAGGTAAAGATGATGCTCTGGAAAGAGGTTTTTGCATGGCATAAAACTTTTAGACCAGGTCATGAAGAGACTAGAGAGATTGCTGCAAAGTTCATCCAAGGGATGCATAAATGACATGCAGTTTGGCGTTGTGCCGGATAGAAGCACAAGAGATTCTGTATTCATCCTTCATTGGTTGGAAGAGTGGTATAATGGCAGAGAATAAGACACTCTACTTCTCGTTTATTGACCTTGAAAAGCCTTTATTTGAGTTCCAAGAGAGGACTTTAAATGCCTTGCTTTAAACGCATGATGCTGATTATATTGATTCTATAAATGTAGATGTTCATTATGATTTTTATGAGACAGTGAAATTTGATCACTGCTGTTAACATATGAGTGCCTAGTATTCAACTTTGAATTTCATGAACATACAATATAATATATGAAAGGTGAACATTTGGTGTTCATTATGATTTTATTATGTTTTCAAAATGTCAAAATTCAAGAGTATGACACCCACCCACCCCTATTAGTTGAGATTTAAAGTCCGACCCCCCCCCCCAAAAAAAAAAGATCATTTTCAAAAGTCCGACCCCCCCTAAAACCAACCGACACCCCCACCCCAAGAAAGTCAAAATGACTCTTCCCTGAGGCTTGATATTTTTGTGTAAATTTTGTAATGCACTTTACTTTGAATGTGGACATCTCAGTACATAATGTATATAACCATTTCTATGTTAAATTAGGCATATGCAATGTATCGGGGAGTGGACACCAAATTATCAACCTGCAATAACACGAGATTCTGTAAAGCTATCAAACTACCCGTTTTAAAATCACCTTCCACAGCTTAATGGTAGATTAAATTCACAAAATGATAAGGCACGTCTTAAAGCAGTCAATCACGTATATGAATTCTGCATTACCCCATGGGGATTCGATGAAGTTGAAGTACCTTTATCAGTTCTTCAAAATGGGACCCTATTTGAATTGCATTCAAATCATAATTGTAATATTTATTACATAAAACCCAGACGTTTAGTTACCCGAGCAAAGCACTTAATAATATTCAGACAGCACTTAATAATGGTCAATGCAAATAGTTTAATCCCAGATGGCATATGATATGCTATGAAAAAGGATGAATGTGCTGCAAGTAAACACAGGTGCGAGTGATAGGTACTGCATCAAGAGTACTGCAAATCCCTCGTTGGTGACCCTCAAATCACATTTACATTTGGGGTTATCAACAATTGATATTAATTGATATAACACGCTAGCAACAATTGATAGGTCTCTTCAAGTGTGCCAATTGGTGTTGTCTCTAAGATAAATAAATCATATCAGCTGTCAATTCAGACAATGAATGAAAAATAAAACTTGTATTCTATGATATTTCTTTTCGAAAGTCCTCTTACTTTTGACATGACGGTTGGGGAACTTATAAGAAAATACTTGTCTTAATTTCAAATATTTCCACAAATAGTATAAGCCCGTTTAGATATTTGTGGATATTTGTTACTATATAATTTTGAAATTCAACACAATAACCCCAACCAAAGTTTTAGTTGTAGGTGATGTGCGCTTGAGGGCGTGGGGGGGGGTGGGGGTGGGGGTGGGAGGCCCCTTCCAGAATTTTCTTTCGTTATTTCAACATATCCTAGATGAGCCAGGATAATGCATGCTGCGTTTGATCCCATGAACCATTCTATCCTGGATCTGACACTGCACTGATGACTGATATAGAGGCCATGTCTATGAATATCAAATTTTGTAATCAGATTTGATTAGACCTTATTAAGTTGATAAGATTCTTTTGATCATATCATTATGATGTTTATTTATTAACAATTTCAATCTTATAGGTGGAGACATTTCTGATGATGTACAAGACCCATTGCCAATGTCTTCTCGACACAGCTATCAGCGAAGGGTTCAAAGAGGTATAGTTGCCTTATAATAGGATAAACATATGCATGAGTTAATACATAACAATACATTACTCAATATTGAAAATATTTGCTGTTGTGTGGGTTGTCTATAAATTACTTTATGTCTGACATTGTTTAATCACTTCAGCTGAAGCGAAAGCCTTCTGTTTGTTTCGTTTGTTTTTATGTATGTATATCTCTGGACAAAGTAGAAATGAACAGACTTTGTTCAAACGTTAAACCATACAGTATGACAGGTCATTGAAGTGATTTGATTTGGGGTATTTTTGCCCATTAAGGTGTGCTTTCCAAAGTGCCATTTTAGTCCATTTTCAACATTTTCTGTAATAGCTTTTATAATGTTTGAAAGCAAACGTTCAAACCTGATACAATGCTTACCTGCCTGGTGAATATTATGCCGATTTAAGTTTGCCTTCCAGAGAGCCATTTAAAGTCATTATTTTTATCTTTCTGCTATAGTTTCAATACCGTTTGAAACATGACTATCAAATTTGGCACAATGATTATATTAGAATAAGAGTGCTCAGAGAGCACAGCATCACTAGGACGTCGACTCACAGGCAATAGAGGTTTACTTTAGCCATGTTTAGAAAGAACCTGCAGTCCATGGTGACACTAGTACTATAAGCATCAAAGCTTGATGACTGCTGTTAATTCAGTCAACCAAAATGGATATTTTTAAATGTGTACACATATACCTACTATACATGTTTCAAAATGACAACACCGGCCGAATATGTCAACAAATAAGATAAAAAATCACAAAAGAATGCTGGTTTTTATATTGTGTCACAAAAATGATTTTGTATGTGCATTATTGTGATAAATCGCACATTTGCATTAATATATACGACAAACAACAGGCCCAACAGGAAAATATAAAATATCAGTACTCATGAGATCAATGTAATTACCAACTTACCTAAAAGCCCACACCCTAAATTGATTAAGGAAAAAATGTTCATGCCACATGTATACATGTATAGGGTCAATCACACATCAAATAAGACATTTTCCTGCTGTAATGCTTTAATTATAACGTAAACATCTCTATTGCCAATGGGTCAATGTCGTTCTAGCGATGCTGTGCTCTCTGAGCACTTTTTCAAGCAGAATATTTTAAAGTAAAAACAAATGGACGTTGTCACAATACGCTGCTCTAACGCTTAAGTACATCTAACCATTTATTAGCAATGTAATGCTGATATAACCCTTCAATAAAACCAACAAATCATCCAAGAATTACAGCGAGACAAGGCAACACAAATAATACCCGCTCCAAACAAGAGGACCCAAACAATCCCAAAGTCCGCAACACCTCTCCATGGGCACGAGATTAAAACCTACAAGATGAAATCAATCACAATTACAACTCTCAACGGAAGAGGCTGTAAACACATATTCTCGTTACAATATCGCTCAACATTACACAACAAGAGCAAGGTTTTTTAGAGTTTCTATTTGTCCACCATCTTCACTTTTACGGTGCGTCAAGGGCCAAATGACCACTTCTCACAAAGTTGCCACTTTTGTCGTGTGCTCCAAACTCTTGGTGTAGGATGAAAAATGACTGTGCCTCCCATTACCACGATGATTTACGTTTGATAAGGAACGTTCTAGTGCCTTTGGAGAGTACCAACTCCGTTGATTGCACCCTCACGTTGGGAGCCACATGGATTATTCCCAGATCACAAAGATATTAGTCAGCGAGAGGCGGCTTGTTGACTCGGCTCAGTTTATGGGCTTAATCCCTTTTACCTGCTGACATGTTACAATGTTGTAGAGTTCAGCTGATATGATCATGTAGTATTGTTACGTGGTTGTTACGATTCGATATTTCGAATTTCCCCAAAAAATTCCACTGATTTTGAAAGGAAAAAAAAAATTTGTCCCTGATGTTATTTAAATTTGTCTTTTTAAAAAATTTGTTTATAATTACTGAGCTCAAAAACTGCGTCCCTTATTATAGTTTTCAGTTAACATAAGATACCTTTTTTAAATGTTTTTATTTAGAATTGTAATTCACTGCTTTCCTGTCTCAAAAAAACTGCGGGCATCTTCAAATCCTTATGTTATCTTTTATAAACTGTAAATTTACAGCACTGTTTAGTTGACCACTGACATTGCAATTTTAGATGGAAATGTATCTCCTGCATTTCTGGCAAGGCCTTCCAGATCACATGACCCCATTGCTGGAAACAGAAGTCATTATTGACATTGTGTGCTACTGTGACTCTATACTATACAAGGTAAAACCCTCAAGTAAATGACATTGCAAAAGAAAACTTAAACATTTTGAGAGATGAAAGTCATAACTGAAAAGCATATAATTTGTTAAAAATGTGTCAAAATTATTGCTATACCCACAGGCTCTTACGGAAGTGTTGATTCCTTCAACAATGCAAGAGATGCCAGAAACGTGCGTATTTTCATTGCCGTTAAACATGAATGAATACATATACATAGGCGAAAATCAGTCTAAATAAATGAAATATTTTAAAATGAAGTAACATTTCATTGACAGATATGATAAATGTAAGAGAAAAAACTTCATAAGTTTCAGCATAGAATAATTTATTACACATAGTTCTACTCTCCACAGATTACTAAGAGATATCCAGTCAGTCGCTAAACATTGGGAAGATTGGATGTCATCATCCATGGAAGCGGATTCCATCAATGATAAACTTCGAGAACAGAAATTGGAAGTTGGCAGACGATTTGCTTCGAGTCTCAAGAGACAGACGTCTTTTTTACATCTTGCGCAGGTATGATCGATTGCCTATAATACCAGCGTCAGCTTGATTACTCTACTTACGTGCCATTGATGCCTACAACAATTGCAGCATTGTGCATAAGATCTAGCCTAAAATAAGTCCAAAGTTACCAGCACGGATATCTGATTTTTACTCAAACGATATCAAGGTGAATCAGATATCCATTGCATTAAATGGCGAAGAGCCGTTATCTTGGTAATCCTGTAGTAAACTTACATACCCTGTGTATGATCCAGACTGCGCGTCCGGTCTTGTACGATCCAGCTGTTGTCAACCAGATGATCAGTGACATCGATAAGATTGACCTCAATAGTATTGGCTCGCATGCCCTGTGTGCAAGCCTGGACACCCATGACCAGGACAACGCACTGAGTGCAGAATGTAAGTGCCACTACAGGGCCAGTTCCAGTTTTTGGTAACGCAATGCTTCTGCGAGTTTATTTTTCTTTTAGGGATGGTGAAAACCCATAAACAAACCTGAATATGCAACTGATTTTAAGAAATTTAAAGAGAACACCTGTATGAATAATGAGTTTCTTTGCATGGTAACAAATCACATTACAGGGTATTCGCCAGTCTCTATGCAGAGACCATCTCTTTAATGAAACCACTTGACATCTGACAGCCCTGAAGAAGTTATGCTTGAGCTTTTGTTATTGACTTTTTACTGTATAATCTAAAATGTGAATCCTTTATGTAAAAATGGTTGATAGCACCCTGGGCAATGTGAGTGACTCAATTTTCTATATTTCAGTACTGAAGGAGTTCAAAGAACTGTTGAGGAAACAAGCCATGGTGGAGGCTTTCATAGAGTGGCTGGACCTCAACGTAGAACAGAAGATCATCAAGGTATACTATAACATAACATCCATTATCTTTGGCTTTAAATCATTTTTTATTTTAATTTCTAACATAAAATTTTGCAAGGCTAAATTATTGATAATGTTTGTGCTATTCACTTTGAAGCCTAGTCGACAAAGTGGACGGAATTTCCAAAAGAGGGCCCAGGACTTTATGTTGAAGTGGTCATTTTTTGGAGCTCGAATTTCACACAACCTCACTCTTAACAATGCTAAAAGCTTTGGTAAGAAGATAATTTTCCATACATCCTTGTTATTGGACCTACTTCAAGTTCAAATTTACAACAATGAATGTTTGATACATCCTCACAGCGTTTGAGTAAATTGGATATACATCTGCAAAATTTGAGCATATATTAGGCTTTAATGTCCTAAATCTTACCTTGTTTCACACATATATAGACTATTTTAGGCACTAAATGGTTAATGTTACTAATTCTTTCCCAGCATCTATACACCTGATACGTCTGCTACTGGATGAGTACATGTTACTGGCCATTGAATCTCAGCTTCACTTGGAGAAAGACAAAGAACTGCAGAATACACTTGATAAGCACATGAAAGCAGGTATTACAGTGTTGCATATTTTTTCAACAGCATATCTATGATAAGTTTATCACCCTCCATAGATGAATTGAAAAAAAAGTCACCACAAGAAGAAAGATACTGCTTTTATCACCCTCCTTTCCACTATTAATACAAGCAGGACAACATGAATATGATATTAACATTTTCATCCCCTCCTGACCGCTAGACGAGCAAGGCTACAAACAAAGCATGGGGTCCTCCTACCTGCCCACGTGTTATGGTGCAGACCGCCGGCCCGCCATCGTTATGCCACCCAAGTCGCCGAGTAGCCTGAAGCCGGGCCACCACCCGGGTGATGCCTATCTCAACCCTGGGGGTGTGGGTGCTGGTGTGGGCGGGTACGCTGGATACCCCGGGTTGCAGCAGGACCCTGCGGCGGCAGCGGCGGCCTATGGGAGTCATGTGAGCGCGCTCCATCATCTTACTCAGCAGCTGACACCGGCCACAGCAGCGGTAAGTTGGGAAGTTAAACAACAATGACAATGGTAATGACGACAGCAACGACGAAGAAACAATGATAACAATGAAGATGATGACGACGAAATGACAGCAACGACAACAAAGATGACGACAGACTGATTCAATTTCGATATTGAGGTCTGTCTGACTTAAACATGTTTGGTATCATCTTGGTATCATCAAGGTTTTAGGACAGGTATAGTTTGATGTAGGTTTGTCATGTTGATGATAGGCAGATTGTTTATCTCAGGGCAAACTGTTGCATGTGATCAGGTTTAAATGTATTTTGACAGTAAGGCTAGTTCTTGGATTGTTTTTGATCACCCTTAAAATGCTAACAAAGTTTTGCACTGCCTTTAATTGAGGTAAGGACCTGTTCTCATAGAGGGCACTATGAGTTTAGGTCCCATAAGTGTGTTGTTCTGTTACGTGTGCTAAGATTACTGATGATAGATCATTAAGTTAACATGTTTGACATCTGTAGCGGTATTAGATGGTAATTAGGACCGCTGATGTTTACTTCATTCAAAGTGCTTGATACAGATTTAATTACTCTTGAACTTTTAACAAAATTAAAACAGCATTTCAAGTAGATACAGTGACGTCATTATTCTAAGTACAAATAAATGTTAATTGCTTTGCAAGACATGCGACTAATTTGAATAATCTTAAAACTTGTTTAAATGAGTTTTCAGTAACTTCCGCCATTTTAGTTGATTGTCATTTTCATTCAAATAATTCATTAGAAAAAGTTGTCACCTCCTCATAGAGTCACAGTCACAGAAAAAAAAAACTGAATGGCGTCTGCAGAATATTCAGACATTATAGCCTACATATAAATCTTGAATTGATTTACTGTTATTTAGAGAAATTTAGCATTTATAACAATGCAACATTGGTGGGCTTCTTTATTGAAAATCTTTTACTTCGGAGGTGTTGACAGTTGGACTGTCAGTAGGTGTTGGGATAGAGAATTCTTTATTGGCTGTAATTGCAAGCATCTATAACCAATTAGTTGGTTCATCATATGTACTTAATGTTTTTCATAAATATATTCAAATATTTTTTACATTTGTGTTCAGGGTACCCCGGTGGGCCATGGCCCAATGCTGACCCCGCCCATGTCCCCAGTGAGCAGGACGCCCTACTCAGGAGCTCATTGGCCCGCGCCCTCAACAAACCCATACCAGGCGTACTTTGGTAAGTCACAAATTTATCTAGTAATTATAATTCTATTAAAGTCTATGAGAAAGAAGAACTTCCCAGGCAGATCCAGGTTTGGGGTCACATTGGGAGACACTGTCACATCCAGCCCACATTCTCTTTCCTTCACCCAAAAGTCATACACTATATGGGTTTTGACAAATGCTGCCCATGTTTGTACATAAGCATTCATGCTCACATCCCGTGTTGCACCGTTACTAGTAGACGTACCATTTAAGAAAAGGGGCACAATCGGGCACACAATAATAATTTATGGAACCCATATGCTCTCATAGTGAAACCAGCTCCCATAGCCCACCCCTAAGGATCTGCTATTTTGGATCCGCTATCGCTAATGCATGTTGACTAACACGGGATCCACACCTATGGTCATAGGCATTTGTTCCCCATGTCTATTCGAGGCTTTGATATTTTGAATATAGGTGATGATCTTATTCTCTTTTGGTTTCAGGTAATTCTTCTGACTCGGACAGTCGATGCAGCAGTTGGGGCAGCTATCATTGTCCATCGTCCATACGCAGCTACCCCGGATACCCATCATACCCCACCTACAGGTGAGTTGATCACATATGCATTGTAAACATTCTAAGACGAGTAGATGTGGGTGGCTACTATTTATTCATGACTGTGTATCAATGCACTTAATAGTGAGTATCATTATAGCTTACAATAGACTGTTGGTAGGAAATTTCAGGTATTTGAGTGATATGTAAGAATTTGGTAATAAGGTTGTATGGTTTGGCATACTGTTGATTTTGAATGAAATATCGCATTTGTACATAAATCAATCGTGTCCATATCATAGATGTTATTTATGTATCCACTGATCTACTCATACTGATATATAAAATACAAAACTGTTACCATATACAGAAATTCTGAATGCGAACCTCCTGCATATCCGGGTTACCATGACTACACATACGGGATGGACAGTTTCCATGGCACGAGTAACTATAGTAACCACATGTCCAGTGGCGGCAATTCAGGATCGTTTCCTTATGGATACTACCGAGGTATGCAAAATTATTATATTTCTCACCACATCTACCAAGACTTTATTTTAATAGAAATATCTACAGTTAAAAAGATTTTGAAAGTTCCGATTCATACAATGTGGGTAATAGCTAGTAAAGCACCCTCAAATGCACCTAATTCCATTTCAACATTGATCTTCCTGTGGTGTAAAATAAATTAATGCATTGTATCATCTGCAGATTACATGAGCCCCTGGGGTGGGAGCGGGGTTACCCAGCGGCAGCAAGCAAGCCCCTGGTGGAGCATGTGCCAGTGATACAGCAGCGCTCTGCAGTAGACGCCGGTGGTGCCGTGGATCCTCTCAACCTGCTCGACAAAACAGGTGGCGCCCGGGGACAGCATAGCGGCACCCCACTGCACACGACTGGTTAGTAATTTAAGTATACATCTCATTGGAATAGATTTTTTCCTTTTGTTTCTTTGATTATACTATTAAACATTGATTGTTTAGTAAATCCATGATATAAACATACGGCTAAATATTTTTACCTGTCAGTCGGTCTTCTTACAAGCTGAATCATGTCACACAATAGGACAGTCATCTGGACTCATGTGTGACAGCTTCAGACTAATAGAAGTAGGATTATTAGATTGATTTACTCAACAATCAATGTTTATGAGTTACACTGCTGAAATTTCCAGTTAATTGTTTGGGGTGGGGGGTGGGGGGCAAATACAACGATTTGTACACTATAGTGTTGCTTTAAGTCTATGTTTTCATGCACATTTCTCCCAAATTTTCAACTCCCAAATTATTTTTATGGTATCTGAAGACGTTATTAACATAATAATGCTGGTTCTTATGTGTATGACATATACCTTTTTCTTGGGTTTTGTGCTAACTTTAAAAAGCTGTTAATGAAATATTCAAGGCTAATACATATCGCTAGTTCAACCATTTTATTTGTTTGCTTCAGGCAACCTTCACTCGGCCATAGGAGATGCTCCGGGCATTCCACTCACCTACCCCTCCATGACATCACATGACACCGATTTGACATCCGCCTTGACGTCATATCATGACATGTCACAAATTCCAGCAATACCTGCAAGCTATATGGTTTAATGAGCGTATTTCTTTTTTCTTCTTTTGGAATGGGATGAGGACTTTTTAACCCCTTTACAGGTGGAACAGTCATGGTTGGATGAGAATGAATCAGACATGCTTCTTGGGCTTATTATAGCTATGATTATAGGCTGCAATAACATTTTTAGTTTGTTACTCAATTAAAGAATACAGCCATATGTGAGCTAGCTATTAAATAAAAAATATGACTATATTAGTGTACAAACATATATCTACTGCTGTGAACGGGATGAGCTTGTTTTTTGAAAAAAAAAACAGGGACAAAAAGGAAAAGTAGTGTGTAATTGTCAACTCCCTTAGCCCAGAGAGGACTGGCTGGAGTTGACGTTTCATTTCTCAAAAAAGGTAGGGTAACCCAACACGACGAACAAAACCCCACCTAATCGCTATGGTAGATGTCTTCTAAGTCATAATGTTGTTGGTATTGATTATTTTGACGGTCTAAAATTAAACAAAGGGAGGACATTTTTGCAAGTCATAGAAATAATATTAATTGACATTTCTAGACGTGTAATTCTAAAATATATCATGTGAAGGCTGGTTGGGATATATCATCACTTGTTTATTAAGTCATATTGAAGAACGGAAATCTCAATTCCACTTGTGGACTCCTATATGCTCTTATAATAACTGCAAATTATTCACATTTATGCAATTTTTAATAATGATATAATAGTAGTAATCAGTTTCTAGGGTATTTAAAAGTTCACTGTGAATTATGGAAACAATGATGTTAACAGATTGTAAACAGTCTGTTTCCAGCATTTTAATAAGCTGCTACAAGATTTGTAAACAGACATTCCCTGTTTATAAGGTTGCATACAAATTTATTAGAATGATCACTATGAAGGCTAAATTTAGTCATATGAAGTAACTGATACATCCATGATACACAGTGTCATTATGAATTTTGGTATAGTCGTATGGAACGTATGGAACTACCGTAAATCTTCTATTAATGGCACGGCGGCTATTGGCATATGTCTATTGGAGTGGGAGGTGTTTATTGGAGGTGGTCGATTTAATGGAGGTAGGCGGTTAATAACGTAGATAAAACATATCTTTCTTGTTTCAAACGATACATTATCCTTAAGAGCTTTACACAATGCAGCCTGATTATGATACTTTATGAAATCAAAACAGACTCGCACATTGATCATTAAATGCTTTTGTTAGAGGTAGGAATACTCATAGGCAAATCCAGTGGGGTGGAGGGGGCGGAACTCACCCTTTTCCGCCAAAATATCTTATATCTTAAATTAGAGATAGGCCATTATTAGAAGAATTACGGTGCATGTATAAACAGAATTTTATAGCCAGATCTCATTAGGATGTCAAGCAAAATATCTGAGTTCTGTCTTACAATTTTGGGTACTTCGATGGAATTATTAGGGTATTGTAGATAGAAAATGTATACAAGGAGCTTTGTAACATGTTATGAAAAGTAGGGTATAGTTGCCTTTTTCATGGCTAAAAATGTTGAAAAATTATCAATTGGAAATGTGGTTATTATTATAGGTACATAACTATATATACAATATTAGTGTGCAATTGTCAGAATATCATTTGAAAAAAAACTATTTTCCTTGGTTTATCGTAAGCCCCAGTCTGGCAGTCATGAATGCCAACAATTTTTTACCATATACAAACATGCAGGAAAGGACGATTCTCTCATTAAAAAACGTTTTTGTACCACAACTGATTCGGCTTCAATATTCAGGACTGTCTGACTCTAGCTTAATAAAATGTATATTCCATACCTGTTTTGTGATATTTCTATGTGATACTATGTCAAAGTCAAACATTGTAAGCATGTGTGTTTGTGGTTCATATCTTAAGAAATAAATGTTGTAAATAGGTGGTTGTGAGTAAAGAATTGTTATTTTGGCAATGATATTACATGTATTGATAGGCTATATTATAATTGCAATGTAAAATAAATATATCAATGCAAACAGTAAGTGTTTGATTTCATGAATTAATCTACCAAATACTTATGTGTTTTGTAAATTTTAGCTTATTTAGTCTTTATTGAGATGCAATAGTGAAACCAGTTACTACAATAGCCATTATCACTGTATACCTCTTTGTGGTTTGTAACAAACACCTAATGAGATTTCATGGTGTATGCTTGTTGAAGGAGAAACCCTGAGCATGACTTCCATAAATCTAGGTCAAAACATGGACCAAGACGCTCGGCATAGATAGGGTAAAAAACTTCAAAGAACCCTGAAACAAAAAGTACTGCTATGTCAACATCCTCAATGCACGTTTGTAATTTCTAGGTTTCAATTATTAATGTTTTCCATTAATAAGCATTACCAGACAATATGCACAATATTGCCAGAAAATATTAGCATTAATAAATTGAATTACAATTATAAGTGAAATATTGTCAAAATACCTATTTCTTTCTATAACATTATAGGGCTATATTTGTTGATTCACTGAATTCATAGAAAATCCACACCTAGTGTTTTATGGAACTGTTCTGTTTGATTTTCTAAAACTATAATATTAAATCCTACACTAATTTGCAAAATATTTGTAATTTGATTGACCACAAAGCAAAGTAATCAACTCCAACCATGTAAACACTACTACCGTCTTACACATTACCGTCATATATTCCTCTGGTAGATTCATGTTCTTATGCCTTGCTGTCACGTGCATAAATTGCTGGAACCAGATTTCTGGATCATCTAGTAAATTATGGGTTGACATTACATCTAAAAAATATTGAATACACTTTTTATTTTGCAGCAGATTGATGGATATTTTCTTCTTCATAAATGTGAAAATTCCTTCAGTAGTTAAATCATTGTTCTGCACATGCTCTCATCAGCCAGTTTATAAAGATTCGAAAATAATTGTAATTTAAGTTTTGGAATGATTAAATATGATGGTAACATGATGTACATGTGAGCAAGTTGCATTGAAAACAGGACACATCCAAAAATTCCAGAAGAGAATAGAGCGAGTGCCAGTTCGACTATCCTAAGATTAATTGGGCCAATATCCATTGATTCCTTTAATGTTTTAATTTTGAGACTGGTGTATTAGAGGTAGCAGTGACACCTATTGAAATATAACACGATACCTGTTAAAACCCTTAAAGCGTGAGCTTGGAATTTTGGTGAGTTCAAATCACCTCCACCCACATTACGAAACAAGTTCTTTGCTTCTGGAAATAGTCTGAAGAACCTAAATTCAAATTACATGCATATTATTTGGTAAATTACAGATACTTTTATTTGTAAATCTATTTTGATATTATTTTAAAACTATAAAACAACCAGTTTATTTTGCAGTTCTCTATTTAGTCTTTTGTGTATGTTGTTTACAATTTAACAATGCTCACAATGTCCTCACTTTGCAAATATATCCAAGGCTACCTCCATGCGCAGTTGCGGTGTTGCGGTCATTTTGGCGAACAAGTCTTTGATCTGTATGAGGGCGATATGACTGCATTCCTTTTCATCCTTTCCATCAACGTAACCAAAACGTGCAAGTAGTAGAGTAATGAAAGACAATGCGATAATATGCATCAGTGTACCTGCAAATATAAGTATACCATTTACAAAAAGGGGCGTTGTTTAAATTTGGACGTCTGCTTTACAAACATCCCACCGTTTTAACTCTGATCTTCAATGCGCTTTATTATTTCAGATATTAATAGGTTATTTATTATACGAGTGGAGTGGAGATATCAGCCAATATCTCACTGAGTGGTTTTGATAACAGTACGGGTAAGTGCTGTTATCAAAACGATGTGAGATATTGGCTGATTTTTATAATTACCTTTTTTCGCCCATGTATATACTCGGCAACAAGGCATAGAAACCACTTAAAAACTAGTCCAATTTCTATCCAAGAACAAAAGAAAGTACTTCAGTTGAGTTCAGTTAAGGTCAAGGTAAAAAGTACAATGATTAAAAGGTCACAAACACGGTCTATGCATATAAGTAAAGTCATTTTACCCACCATTGTGGGACGCTACATCTGAGAGGGGTAGGTTGTATTTTCAAATACATATTCTACTTCTGAAACTTTAAAAACAGATATTTTACTGCTAGTGAAACAGAATAAAGTTGTGATGTAAAACAGAATTAAATAATGTTTGCACCAAATAATTGAAAATAAATGCTTTAGCCAAAGTCAAAGAACCTGGCCCCCCTCTCAGATAATCAACTCGTCCAGCCACCTGAGAGGCGTACCTCTCAGATAATCAACTCGTCCAGCCATCTGAGAGGGGTAGGTAGTTTTTTAGAATGAATATTTTACTTCTGAATATTTTCAAAATAAACATTTTACTGCTAGTGAAGCACAATAAAGTTATGATGTAAAACGGCAAAAAATAATGTTTGTTCCACAAAGTTGAAAATAACTAGTTCTGCCAAAGACAAACGACCTAACCCCCCTCAGATAATCAACTCGTCCTGTGATGAGGAATCATAACAACAGAAATTTTTGTGGCAATTTTATTATCAATGCTGCCATCTGGCGTTTAAAAAGAATAACTTTACAATTTTATGAATGAATATGAGTAAAGTGTAGTAAAGCAGTCCCCTTTACATTATAATTATCATAATTTATGCAAAGATTGGCGTATGAAATTATGAAGAGATCAGAAAATATGCTACGGCCTTGCCATTCATAAACACAGTCAGGAGTGGGAGAACCATACTTAGGGCACGGAAGGACTTCAGAATGGAATTGGAATTTTTGTGAGATTTTCGAGTCATTGGATGTACTCTAATATCGCATGTATTATAATTATAACGGAAGAATATAGACCAAACCAAGTAATTTGAATAAATGTAGCTCATTAAATATATAGAAGGGAGCTTTCTCACTTACATATATCACAGTTTCCTTTGGTTCTATAGCACAAATAGCTCTAAACAATCGTTATAATTACATTTTAAAGATGTTGAAATATTGAAATTCTTGCAAGATTCTAAAAAGTCTACAAAATCGTAAAAGTTCCAATTTCGCGCTGAAGTCCCTCCGTCACCTCCAATCAAATCCGATCAGTAGATCAGACTCACGCCACTCACTGTATAGCGATCCATCATTTTTAGTATGTATCCAGAATTCTATTGAACATTATTATTGCGTATTATCGCCCAACTTCCGGATGTAGCCTTCCTGGCCTATATTTGATTATTTTGCGACTCTGGTCTTCCCTTTGTCACCTCTCCCTCCCCCGCATGAAAAAACTACATTCGCATGCAGCCAGTCACAGACAGCCTAACCACAAGGGCTCACCTAATAGCAGTAGAATAGAGCATAAGCACCTGCAGATCCAGTGTTTTTTTTTGTTTTTTTTATTAAAGTTGGGGGGGGGGGGGGCGCACCTCAGGGATCTCATGTATTCTGTATTCGTTATCAATAGTGGACATGTACACTGTTTTGTGTGTGTGTTTTTGTTTGTTTGTTTTTTCGTTTTTTTAGGATAGGCACGTAGTGTGAAAATTGTACAGCTGAACTTTCAAATGGTTGGCACGGATTCCGACAAAAATGAAACAGTCAAGTTATAATGTGTTCTTCAAAGTGTTTAGAAAACATGTTATTAGTCAGAGCACTAAATCTTTAACTGATACTACATGATACTACATGACATGTACATATGTTAATACGACTGCTACCAATGGTCTACAATATATAGGAATATGTTTTATCTTTATTGAAATGTTCTGAATAGTAGGTTCCACTGTAACATACTAATACATATAATAACCCCATTAGATGCACGTTGGTTCAGATTAAGGAGGCGAGTGACATGGAATATGAGTTGTGACAATTATGGCGTCGTGACAGTTTACTTCACGATTCACAGACATTTCGATGATTTACTCTTAAGGTCGAATAAATCCGTCTGAAATAATTCATAGCACATTGTATAAATCCGATAAATTTCTTATACTGAACATTTCAACTATTGGTATAAATGTTGCTACTTACCCATATTGAAAACTGTAGAATGCAGTATGCAATACCAAAAAAGTACACCAGACCAACTCTGTCCAATTCCAGAGGTCAATGTAAAAAGGCGGTGTTTTATGTGAGGTTTCGTGCATTATTTGCAATTCTAGCTGCTTCATATTCTTAATCTAGCACAACGTGTGACTGTATCATACATGGGAGGAGGTTCTCAAACCTCTATTGTCATCTCTAGACCCTCTATATGGATTTAAACTGCTCATGTCTCAACTCAAGTATATATTCGAAGATCCTAATTTCAAAATGGTTCATTTCGATATATGAGTAATCATTTTGTTATACATGTGTATACATGTATAGATATATAGTATATACATACAGATTTAAAATTTAAATAAGTAGGCGGTGTTCGATTAGGGCAGGGTCATTAACTTTTACTGCTATCTAGCGGGTGCTGTCCGCACTGGGAAGGGTAGTTTTTGACGGAGAGGGGTGGGGGGGGGGTTGCAAGTGTTGCATCCTAACTTCCTAGGGTCTTTCATATTAACGCTGTTCTGTAGGCTTTGGGAGGCCGTATGAACAACCTATTCAGACCATAAGTGCCGCTACTACATGCAGTTACGACTGACCTTGCACCTTGCATTCCAGTGATCAAACACCCCCGCTAATCCTACCATCTGCTTGCTTTTCAGGATCGTCTGAAAGGATATTTAGAAAGTGTGGAATTTCTGGAGCTCTAACGGCTTGTAACTTGTTACGCAACAAATACGAAATTGAAACAAATACGAAATTGGTCCAATTCAGCCGATTCTTCCCGAATGGCAATGTGAAATTGAGGGGTTAATATCGAAAGGCCAAAAGGAATTTAAAACATGGACCGATATTATATTACAATAGTCAATAGTAGCTGAGTCGACAATCATTTCATCTCGTAGCATTTCTCTTTCGAAAAGACACGAATTCACATCAATCAAATCAAATCATGAAATGCGTGTTCACGTACGGAATATCGTCATGAAAGGCATATTGTTTCATCCATGGCCGGAAGTAGAATGATGACATTTTCAACACAATGTAATCTGCACAAAAAATGTGCACACATTGTGAACTCGTTGGTTATATTGGAAAGTTCATAGTCGGCCGATCTACGGGTATCTCTTCTACAGTGTACATTTTCCAGTGTTATAATATCTTATCTTATTTTTGAATAACTTGTGATTTGAGTAATAAGCCTGAAATAGATGATGATGTTGAAAGTTGTGTTCATATGAATCTTATTATATTTTAACAATTAGTATATATGTGACATTTTACGCTATGAAACTAAAATAGTTGCTAAATGAATCTAATGTCGCACCCCACCCCCACCCTCACCCCAACACACACGCCCACCCCAACGCTCTTTAATCGAGCACAAAAATATAAGCTGTCATGAACGTTGAAAATTTCAAGCACACGTGAAAGATTGCAATAGCCTACGAGTGCCTCCTGACACGAGAAAATTACCTGTTGCCGACATTTAATTGATCTTTCAAAAATACATTTTAATTTGAAATGTAATTAACATTCTATGCAAACTTCAAAGTACTGTCTCGTAATCCCATTGGCAATCTGTTGTATGGACTTCCTCATCTAGTGTTCCAAGTAGTTAACCTTTAGGAGGAAATTAATAATGCTATGAAATATGAAGACAAGTACCATGTTTGGAGAACAGCTGACTATATAATTCCAGCATGCATCTCACTATTGATATATTCCATCAGCAGGAACTGGTCAAAACACATTATGAACATGGCTACTACATTAAAATGGGCTTTTACTGCTTTATTTTACATTTGGACATATGTTGCGTGTGAAGGATTTCAATTTACATCACACCACACTGGAAATAAACCTTTCCACCTGTTGTTCAAGGGTAGAGAATCAAATGACGGGGAACGACATGCCAGTCCCACAGAAGTTGAGACGACTCTTAGAAAATTGTGGCCTCTGAAAGATACGGGTATTTCACACATGGAATACATCACCAATATCATTCTTGCCAAGGCCTTCACTGGCCAAAGAAAGCTACCGTTTGAGAAAAGAGGTGAGTAGAATCAGACAAGCGCATGTAATGTTTACTAGATTTTAGTATTTGTCTGACTTGTGTGATTGGGTCATATTTTATATATATCAGATCGATTCTCAGTGTGTTTGATAATATCCACCTTCCTAAGGTGCATCATCTTGCCACATTAAGCTATCATCTACCATATTCGTGCAGTGATAGATGGTTCTAGGAACCAGTGAACCAGGGACCATGGAGTTTCAAATTTCTATAAATTTAAGTTTTTCTCTTCTATTCATCTGATTTTTTTCTGCTTTACGCGGTTGCTTATCTTCAAGTTTCTAATTCATATGTTCTGACAATATACAGTAAAACCTCTCTATTAGGGACACGAGTGAAACTATCAAATAGTGTCTCCATCCAGGAAGTGTCCCCAGTAGTGAAACATGCTACGTAACAATATACAATGTGTGTCGAATTGGAGAGCAAAAATGGGTCTCTAACTGCGAGATATCTCTATCAACCCCTAGACGAGTTTCTGATTATCAAATTTTGGAGGCGACCACTCTTTTACCCATTTCCACAGTCTCGTGTGTGCATGTTAGAATTTGTGTGTGTGTGTGACGTGTATATGTGTGTGTATGGTCTTGTAATCATTGGCACGCCGGCGTGTTGTATTTTCCTGTTATTTTCATCTCCCACTGTACTCTAATAAATTGTCGTATTGTTATATTCCATCTCCGAACATGTTGGGCTGTATCGTTTTGCCATACACCCAGGACTTTATTCTCATCTCCGACTGTGCTCTAATAAAGAATCATATTCTAACGTTTTTGCCACACCTTCTGCTTCTACTGCCAAAAACTCCAGGAGACCGTAGTAGCTATGGGGATCAGTGTGTGTCCAGTGCTGCGAAAGAGCACCGAAAGTATATTTTGAGGTTGAGGGAGAGCTGAGACAGTAGAGGAAGTTTGACATCCCAAACTTTCTCTGCGGCCAATTCAACAATTGCCTTATCATAAGTAGGCAGTACAGAGGCAGCACGTAGCCATCAGTCAGTTTAGCTGTACTACATATATATTACATGTTGCAGTAATGCAAACACGAGAAATTTGTTAAAATGTCCGCACTGCCGGTTATGGCCTAGGCTTTTGACTTAGATAGAGGCATGAGGCAGATGGTGATACCGGCAGGTCCAGGACGATGCCTCTATTTTTTTTCTAAAACATGACAACCTGAATTGGATATAGATATTACAGTAGTATTTAATCGATGGCAGATCCAGGTTTTTGGAAAGGGGGGCCGCACTGATGAAGGGATTTCATGAAGAAAACTATGAAAATGAAGCATTTTGGTGGGAAAATGGGGGGGGGGGGCGCAGAGGATCTGCCTATGCTTAACGAATTTCCCCGTTGCAAACGTCATTGATTCAGAAAATAATGATAGTCAAACAAGGAAGGTAATGATAAGGTAAAATTTGCATACACATTTCACTATGAATTAATTTTCTGTTTATATTCTTTACCATACATGCTTTAAGTTATCAAACTATTTGACCAAGGAAAGGCTCCACTTAAAACAGTCAAACTCCCATTTTATCGAAGAATAAACAATTTCTCCAAGTTTTTTCTCGCATTCTGTCTGCTGTCCTAAAAGAAATAGCAAACTTCACCTTTTTCTGAAAGCTTGTATGTGTCAGTGAGTTCTAGTAATTCTTTGAATACAAAAATCTTCAAGTATCACACAACATCTACCAAAATGTATTATGTTCAATAACTACAAAAACGCGAGCATTGTCATAGCAATCAATTCAATATTTTCAATACCAGTAGGTTAAGGACAGTAGCCTAATTTGTTCAACAAATGTCTACAAAAATATATGGGTACTTTTGAAGGAAACCTTCCCTGCCATTTCAGCCTATATGAACGATGGTCCAGATGGTTCCACACTGGCTGACGCAACCAGTACCCACGAAAAATGTATGTTATAAGATAGTAAGATAAGATAATATAATATATTTCTTGCAGTATACCAAAAATTACAATGAAAAGTAATAATGATATACCATAGAAACTAAACTAAAATTATAAACAACATATACAAGTTTCTTAAATCACAGTGAGTAAAGAACTAAAAAAATGGCTGGTAGCTGAAGACGTAAACAGGTTATGAGCCCAGTGTTGAAATAATAATCTGTGTAGATAGTGATAGTTATCAATAACTTTGTTCTACACTTCCGTAGCCACACATATAGCTGTACCATTCTGCATGAGGCTGATATTATTTCAAAGAAATTATCTTGACATGATAATAAGAGTAATCTTAATGATCAAATGTCTTCCTGCCAGAGAGCACCGAGTAACTGGTGGTTTCGTTGAATCGCAGTATAGTGGTAGATGGTATCTTCTTGTGGCGAGATAAAATGTTAAATAAAATCACAGTTATAGCACACGTGCACGGGAAAATTTCTATTACAACATAATCATTCGTCAAAGTTTACCATCGGTGACAGGTCATTTATTGCCATTTTTACAATAGCAACTTTGAAAGTCACCACGAAATGGACTATATTATGACGGTCATAATGTGTTACATATCGACATGTCAAAGATGGCTAATAGGCAGATCCAGGGGGAGCGCAGGAGGCAACCCCACTTCCAACCAAAATACTTCATTTTCATGGGGTTTCTACACGTCTACCATCGACCGCGCGTATGAAACCCATAAAATACCTTAAGTGCCCCCCCCCCTTCCAAAAATCTGGATCTGCCATTGGCTGCTCAAGACGGAGAATATACATCACCATACCAAAACATCATGAAGAAAACAAAGGTGGCAGCCGTGAGCTCTGGTCTCTCCATCTGTGGAAGTAAACCTACCTGCCACAGCACAAGTATCCGCGCCAGTCCCTGCTATACAAAGATTACTCAAAGTAGAATATACAGATTGGATTATACAGACACTGCACGTTAATGTAAATTATGACTGGTCACAATTTATGGCTAGTAAATATATTTTACGGTCGAACACAGTTAACACTGTCAAAATGTTTGAACGAACGGGGGCGACGGCACCGTTTATTTTAACGCGGCGCCCGACTTTGAAAACCCACCTGCTATGGGTAGTCCGGTGATACCCATTTAAAAGCTAAGTTCTAGGTAGTCACATCACTTTATTCTGTTTACTACCTAGCATAAAAGTACAGAGTAGCTATATAAACACAATGGGAATTTATTCCAAGTGACCTAGCTAGGAAACCCATCATAAACATGTACGCCAATCACTATATATATTTTCTCTTTCTTCAACGAGACACAATAAGACGCGTGCGGCTACGGTGCTTCTAGTTTTAAGAGATTACGGCACGTAATTTTGTTTTGTTTCTTAATAGCAATATGCAAATGAGGTTGTTTTTGATTGGCTGCAGACGTCAGTAACTGTATGTATATCGTCCGTGACCTTTTCAAAAGACAGTACACTATGGCGCGCCAGTGCTGGTACCCGTTCTTAAGGACCTTTGGTAACATTGTGATTCTAAGTATAATATGAAATTCTAAGTTATTTTCAATATTCTTGCAGATCACATGTGCAACCCAGGTGACTTCCGATGTTCTCCAAACCTCATGAACCCGTTCCTACGACCGTTTGGAGGCAAAAATGCCCGGAAGAGAACTTGATTACTCAGGAGGATCAGACAGACACACTGAAGTGACAAATACTGTGATTGGCAAAGTATATGTATAGGGGGATCTAAAAAGGACCAGTAAGATTGAAGTGTGGATTTGTTTGTTAGCAAATCAGTTTTTAAACGAGTAAATGCAATGCATAAATACTTATATTGTGCCTGGATTGAAAGTTCTTCATCTAATTTATTCATGGTGTGAATAGGTGCTAAATATAATGGTTTATTTGTTTAGCCTAATTAAACATTTAAATAATAGTGTAAAATTTAACAGTCTATGTAATAATATTATGTACTATTACGTATTATAAATGTTCGTGTAATCAATGTTTTTTTAAATGTCCATGTGATCAATAGAAGTTATTTCATCTAATGCTTATAACTGTAGAGATCTCGAGAATGCCGATAATCAAGTTAGACGACTTCATGAAAACTGTAATTGTCAAAGTCAAAATATTTGAAAAAAAAAATATTTACAATATCTTGGTTTTCAAGTTGTCACATCTTTAAACTACATAGATAGAGATGCATTTATTATACTTGCCATAATGGTCTTAATTGCTGCCGATTATCAGTGATTATCCCGCCAGAGGTCGCCTTTCGAAATCCTATGGTCTGTCAGCTTTCTGTACCTTTACCAACACGGGAATATACATGATGTATTAGATAATAGCAATATTCCAGGGCTTGTAAGACTGCGTAATTCTTTCTAGAATTTCATATGCTTGGATACAATTGACTGATAAATCTGATTTTAGGTAGAATAGATGTTTACTTACAACATCATTTGAGTGAAAACGTTTTTTAACACGAACTGTTGTGAATCAGGGACTGGGAAAATCTGACCACAGTTGGAACTTAGGTGAAAATTCTGCTCATCCTAAATGTAGGTTACGTGTAATGATGAAGAATACATGGGGGTGAGGTATAAGGTGTCAATAAATCACACACTCCTCATTTTTAGACCCTTTTCATCTTCTCCCACGATTCCCCCCCCCCCCCTCACACGTTTCAATGACTAAATTATTAACACGAAAGACTATCTTAAATTACAATTTTACAATTTATGTATTCAAATCGATATCCAATATAGTATACATGACTGAGAATAAGGAAAATAAATATTTTGACAAGAAAATTCATTGAAATAGTATTCATGCATTCAATAATACCTATGAAATATATACGTACATGTATGTATGGATAATATGCCTCCATTTACTATAAACACTTATGGAAACACGACATTTCTTAAAACCTCTTTCACAATTCCACGAGGATCAGTGAGCGACCACTTGGCCACCACTTGGCTACCACTTTTGCAAGAGAAGTCGTACGATTTGCACGAGCGGTTGCTTCGGCAGATCCAGGTTTTTGGAAAAGGGTGGCACACTTAAGAAAAGAGAGGGGGCGCACTTAATTAGCGATTTCATGAAAAACCTTATGAAAATGGAGTATTTTGGTGGGAAAAGGGGGAGCCCACGCCCCCAGCTCCCCGGATCTGCCTATGGGTTGTATATGAAGTCCGGTCACATGTGAGTTTTGAACATGCTCAAAACTGATTTGGGGGTCACAGAATGCATCAGCTATTAATCTTAAAACCGGTGACCTGTTAAAAGTGGCACGTGCAGCTGACGTAAAAGAAAGGTTCGGGGATAAATAGGATAGATGAAACATTGGGATAGCACTAGAAATACAAGTTAGAAGCTGGACAAATATGACAATGTCTCTGAATGTACAGGGAGGCTGGTCTAACGGTCTAAAGCGCCAGTCCATGCACATATGACTGGTCTGGTATGAACAGAAGATCGTGAGGTTCAGTCGATGACCGGCCGCATAGAAATTTCCAATCATATTTGGCGAGCATGACAGTGGTTATTTTTAATCTAATTTCATATATATCAATAGATACTATTTATGAAGGTTTTGTTTAATAACTATTACGTACTCTGTCTCATAAATCTTATCATAAATATTACCAAAACGCGATATATATTTTTCTTCCATTTACCGTCATCCAAACAGTTTTATAACATCCCTGTCTAATTTGTCTGTTATTTTGACCACGTATTAACATGGTAAAACACTAAATAGTCATCTGATTGTGACCAAGGCATTTAGCAATACATGTAACTGTGTTCGCCAATGAGCGGTCAGGAAATTACGATATTGAAAACCCATTGTAACAATCCACATATGCTTACAACAGTTTGAACCGAGACAAAAAGCTTAAGCAGGAAAAGAGTATTCACACCCCATACTGCAAAAGATAGAGTGCATTTTTTGATTAACTAGGCGTATAAGCGTAGAATGCAGAAAGATATATCAATGGGCAACAATTACCTAAAATAATCCAAATGTCTATTTTTAAACATTTTTGTTCTTTCTTTCTTTTTTCGAAAAATTTTTCTCCATACAATAGCGTAAAATAAAAATTATAATGGCTCCTCCCACACCCCACAATAAAAGTCGAAATCTCATATCTCTCTCAGTTATCCCCCTGTTATTTCAACATTTCTCCCACATCCTATTTTTACTACAACTAAAAAAAAAAAAAGAAAAAAAAAAGAAAAGAAAAAATCAATATTCAGATTCCAAAACCGCATCTCCTTGCCTCTAAACACAGACGATTTTTCTAGCGCCCCCTGTAGCGAAAACCCCACGTAGATCTTCGTGGAATCTCCTCCATCGTCTGCCTCTTGGTCAACCCAACCGGTCAGCATCCCGTACACAGTGAGGCGGTCCTCTCTTGGGAGGGACGTTACCAGACTTCCACTCTGGCCTTTCTCTAGAAAACTCTCATTTTCACGTGCATCGACCACTGCCACACACCTGTACAGCCCATGTGGCTTATGTGTGTAGCAGGAATATCGTAGATATCCGTACTGCCAGTTGCCATGTGCCTTTCTTTGGACTTTCCACAGCTCCATGCCTCTCACTTCACTTTTGTCACTAGGAAATCGGAAGCTGCATCGCGTGCCCTTGGAGGAGAAAATTGTGTTGTCGATTTTAATGCTCTTCTTCAATTGAATTATAGCTAGGTCGATGGTATATGGTTCTGCTTGGTGAATAACCTCTACACAATAGCCCATGGAAACGTTATCTACGAAGCATTCGTCTCCAACTTGGAACCCATGGCCAGCAGACAGAGCATAAACTTCCGGGTAGCTCTCTGCTTTCATGAAGACGCCGATGGCACTGATGGTTTTCTTGCTGGTTAATGAGTCACTGTGTACCATTTCCTGACCTGGGCGAAGGTTGCATTGCGTAAAACTTGAGGATAAGTATTCCTTGATTCGGAATTCCAATTCTTGCCAGCCTGTTTCTTTGCAGAGTTCTTCAATCAGTTTTAAGTAGTTTATAGTGTTGTAATCAGCGTGTATTTCAAGCTTTCCATCGTCGAAAAAGTACACCTTAGCTGGCTCGTACCTACAATATACATATACTCTTAGTATTTAATCCTGGATCCACAATTTCCCCCAAAAAATTGAAAATTGCAACAGCTATATATCTAAATCATGTGCTAATAGTCATAAATATGTGAAGAAAAGTTCATACTTGTCTAGAAATACATATAAGTCACTGGTCTTTATCTTATAGTGGATTAACAGAGGAATATTAACACAATCTGTAACGCTTTGGTCTTCATTGTTGCTGTTAGATTTATTCAAATTGTTAGGAATATCATGCTGCTCAACGCAAGACACCGTATCCGGGCCTTTGTGCGGTACAATTGACTCCGGTCTCAAAGAATCCAATGGTTCGTCGGATGGACAGGCAGAGTCGTCTCCAACATACTTGTGACATGTTTTATCCTCACTGATAACAGCTTTAGATTTAGATTGACCCTGTCCATCTTCATGATCTACTACCCTTACGTTGATGCACATCATAAGACAAGATTTTAAACAATCTGAAGTATGATGTTGAACCCGGTTTCCACTTTTCGGCTGTAAAAGGTTACGTTCTTCATTTAGGTTAGCTTCTGGATCTGCATTGAGAACGCTTCTTTTATTTTGAAATGTGCTAGATGATGCACTCGACCTTACTGTAAACATAAAACCAACGATATCATGCTATATTGGAAACTATTTGTGAAGGGACTTTTAGTTCATATTATCATTCATCCAAACCCACGTCCCCCCCCTCAACGTTTCAATTTCAAAAGTTGCCACCGAAAGACTATCTTAAAAATTAAAGCAATTTTTACAATTTATGTATTCAAATCGATATCCATTGATGACAACCATGACTGAGAAAAAGATTAGAGGAATAAATATTTTTTTGACAAGAAAATTCATTGAAATAGTATTCATGCATTCAATAAACCTATATGAAATATATACGTACATGTATGTATGGATAATATGCCTCCATTTACTATAAAACTTTGGAAACAGTCGACATTTTTAAAACCTCTTTCACAATTCCCAAGAAACCCAGTGAGCGACCACAGTCAAACAACTTTAGAACCACTTTTGCAAGAAGTCGTACGATTTGCTCGAGCGGTTCTCGGCAGATCCAGGTTTTGGAAAAGGGTGGCACACTTAAGAAAGAAGAGGGGGCAAGGCAAATTAGCGATTTCATGACAAACCTTGCAATACAGGTAGTCAATTTTGGTGGGAAAAGGGGCCACGCCCCCAGCTCCAAGAATGCATGGGTTGTTAAAATCAGAGTCCGGTCATGTGAGTTTTGAACATACAAAAACCCATGACTTGTACACAATGAAATGTTCTATATATATTAATCTTAAAACTGTTATTGAAAGTGGGCGTGGACCCGGGGACCTGTTAAACGTGGCACGTAGCAGCTGACGTAAAAGAAAGGTTGGGATAAATAGGATAGATAAAACACCCAAAGCACTAGAAAACTGGGTGTTAGCAAGCACCTGGACAAATGTCCCACTGTCTCTAAAGTTTACGGTTAGGCTGGTCTAACTTTTTAAACTCAAGTCCAGCAAAACTGAGGGACTAATAAAAGAACTGAGAACTTGTCTATTGAACAATTCACCCCAAATTGAACCGGCCGCACTTTAGAACCCCCTTTCATATTTACATGAGCATGACAATCCATACTATTTTTTAATGTAAAATTTTTAGATATATGAATATATATATATATATATATATATATATATATATACATGCTATATATATATATATATTTATATATATTCATGAAATATATATATATTATGTCTTTTATTATATATATATATATAACCCTATGTTTAAATAATTAACTAAACAAGATCCTAGTCTAATTTAAAGTAGTGTTTATTTGGTACCATCAATGTTTATATTATTATATCATCAGCCAAATGTTATTTATTAAATAAACTTTAACATAAATACATCTTATGTTTAGTTATATTGTTGCCTTTTGCATTAGTTGGTTTTTATACTATGGAAAATTTAACAGTACACAAATTGATTGGACTGCGATGATACATTTTAATATTCTATATATAAAGTTTTTCAAGTTAATAGTCTAATAATTTGCCTAAGTTATTTTGCTAACCAGAATAAAATTTGTACATGCACTACATGTTATACTGAATCTATGATTAATTTATACGATGCAAACAGTACAAGAATGAACAGGGACAGTCATATATTATGAATTGCAGGTTTTTATGTGATACTTGATGGTAATTTCTTTCGGTGTCTGCAGAAGCTTGCAAGTTCGTTCGGTAATTGAGGTGATGACATGGTAGGTTTGCAAATTATGAAAAAATTTTCGGTAAGGCACAGGTTGCACAATTTTGTCTTGGTTGGTATGTTTGCCAGGCAAAATTGTGCAGCTTCTTGCTACAGCATTTTCATAATTTGCAAACCCCATGTCATGAGCTGCTGCTGTTTCAGGAAAAGCATCAGCATCACGCAAAAGCTGCAGTCGAATATTTCGTTACTGCATCGTGCGCATCGCGGAATTCGAGCCGCAGCCAGCGGGTGCATTATGCACAGAACCTGTTCTGGTGGCAACTTCCAGGCAGAAACCGATGAACTATTAGCGAAAAACATAATGGAAGCCAGCCAAGTATGTCATGCGTTCAATAACTGCTGTTAAAACCATAGTAAACCCAACTGTCCCAAAAGGCAACATAAGATATTTATGTTCAAACTTATAATATTTCATTGATGAAGTGCAGCAAGCATGATATAATACCAAATAAACAAATCCAAAATGAACTAGGTAATTAATATAAATAAATCCTCCTAAACAAGTTGAGCACTATATCAAATCTGATTGCATCTATATATATATATATATATATATATATATATATATATATATAACCTTATATATATATATATAACTAATATATATATATATATATATAACAACGCCATATATATATATATGCTCTGCCTATATATATATTTTATATTTATATATATATATATATATATATCAATAGATACTATTTATGAAGATTTTGTTTAATAACTATTACGTACTCTGTCTCATAAATCTTATCATAAATATTACCAAAACGCGATATATATTTTTCTTCCATTTACCGTCATCCAAACAGTTTTATAACATCCCTGTCTAATTTGTCTGTTATTTTGACCACGTATTAACATGGTAAAACACTAAATAGTCATCTGATTGTGACCAAGGCATTTAGCAAGAACTGTATTGGCAGATTTGATTTTGTTTTAATTCTATCGAGTTAATTAGGTGTGAGGCAGTTATAATAAAGCATATATTCATGATAACATGTATATTGTCTAAAATGTAAAAACAAAAACAAATATCTTTACATGGAAACAGGTACATATTAATGTTTAATAATTGGCCTGCATTTCCTGAAGCGGTGACACACGCCAACAGTGTCTTATCTCTTATTGATGGTAACAACGTTGGGCTAATTCGCGTTATGTAACACACTTTAATAATTTAGATTTGAATATTAAAGTGGAGTACTTTAATGACAAAAGAATTATAGTAAGACATGGACCATTTGATGCCTGGGGGGTGGCCAGGCAAAATATTGAAATAAATAATCGCGCCCACCAATTTTGAGAAATAAATAATCTATCCCTCACAAAATGTAAAAAAAATCAATCTTTGGAAAACAGTAAAATAAATATCTATGCCCTAATGTTTAAAAAAAGTGCCTGAATATAGGTAGTCAGGTAGCCAGACCACCTAACCCTTTTTTGTGAGTATAAGAATTTTTTCACCTGATTTGGTTAGAAGGATGCCTAATAATGAATTTTAGCCCTGATAACATTTTTATATCCCCCAGCGTTTTGAGAAATCCAAGATGGCCGCCGGTGGGGGTGTCAAACTCTCGTATTGTACATATCTTTCTTGATATTTGTGATGGTAATGATTTTGGTGTCTAGGGGTGGGTTGTAGAGGTCAAGGAATCCACTACGAGGGTAGGATGATCGAGTTTAAATAACTTTTAACGATTTGAGAGTGAATGATTTTGGTATCAAACGTGCAGGTTTATTGAGATATAAAGTTCAAATATTACAATAAAAATACAAAACTGACTATCAAAATTAATTTGGCCACCAAAGTATTATATATATGTCTAACGGATCACAGAATAATCTTTAAAATTGAGACATTGTAAAGGAGTTTACCAATATCTAACAGCAGGCATAAGAAATGGAAGTGCAGACATGTAACTCTGGACCCTAACCTTGATCTCTGGGAAGACATTTTTGTGTTATGTGGTATCTCTGTATGCCGCTAAGATATGCCAAACTGCATAATGAGATGCCTCAAGAAGCTGTTGCATATTATTTTCTACAAACACCTTCCAAAAGCTGAAGATGGATACATGATATATTACCGGTATCACCTCATATTTACCATATGGATGACTATTACATACTTACACTAGTATAAGCTTATTATGATCAGCCTCTTCCATCTATATGTACAGGTAAGAATTAAGTTCATTTCAAAAGACACTTGAAAAGCTTGAAAAGAAAAAGTAGCTAATATATAACACAAATGACAACAATTGACTTCAAACCCATAATGGTACTGTACTGGAGCACAAGGATGACTTCAAACCCTTTGGCACATGGATCGTTGAATCTCAAAAGTACATCTGTGTCAAAAAGATACTTGCTTAGAAAGCCGTCAACAGGATTAACAAAGTCTAGTAATCCTACGTTATTGCTGAGAAAGTTACCCCTGGATAAAAATAGTGGAAAGTTCTCGCAATGCTACAGACATCTCTCTACACCTATGCTGCAAACGATCCTGAACATAAACTGTAGCTCCCATACTACAAATGAGCATTGAGCAACTCTGTGGTGAATTCCCACCAGTCACTGATGATATTGCTAATAGAATTCTCAAGTTAGGATACTGCTACTCCCACACTGTGGTTGAGCTTTCGGAAAGGTATGCGTTTGGAAACAAAACATGGGAATCGGAGACATGGGAGGCCTTTGGGAAAGTGAGAGGCCTGGGGGTAATTTTCTGGGTTTCCTAAAACGTGATGCAGGAGCTACTAGTGTTATCAAAATGGCCACCTTATTGCAGGACAGGGAGATTTGAAGACTTCATGTTCTGTGCTTGAGGTTTCTAGCCTAACTATAATACAGCACCTTAGACAGTCAATCTGAAACTTTGCTTAATCAGATGGCCAGTTAATAAGTATATATGAATATCAGGACTGACTCGAAATATAGCATATCTTTGACCTGTGCTAATATTCAAAACCAATGAGCGGAGCTAGCCTTACACAGTCTTTCTATGGAAAGATCAGTATATCAGGTGTCTGTAATAGATTTGATGACTGTCTCCATCATAATGATGCATTATTATAGACAATCATTTTTCAATCTGGTCACTTTGTATTTTACTCATTAGTGAATAACAAATGGTAGATCAGATGTTTTATGTTATTTTAGATAGTGCAAAACCAGATTACATAAAAACTAAACAAGCAAATCATGATTCTATCACTAACAGTGCTCATGCTAATTACAATCATTCAAACATTGCAGTGGCGGCCATCTTGAATTTGGCTAATATCCAAATGAGGAATCTTTTTATGAGTATAGTTAGATTATTTTAGCCTATAAACTTATATTAAGACACCAAACTCATTATTCTATCACATAGTAGTTGAAATGTTATACGCATTCTCATATTTTGAGAACTCCTGTGGTGGCTATCTTGGATTTCATTTACATCCAAATGTTGAATCTTGTTTTCACGAATATATGTGGATGCCTTGACTTCATAAACTTACACCTGGACACCAAAATCATAATTTTATCGTTAATAGTAACTAACTTATGGACAATCATAGATTATGAATACCTATGTGGCGGCCATCTTCGATTTTGCATACACGGAGATGGTCAATATTGTTCCAATGGCCATATCTGGATTCTATGACCAAGAAAACCTACTCCAAGACACCAAAATCATGTCTCTATCACAAATATCAAGAAAGATATGTACAATATAAGACATATAAGATTTCGACCCCCCCACCGGCGGCCATCTTGGATTTCTCAAAATGTTATCAGGGCTAAAATTCATTCTGAAGTCCCCCTTTACCAAAATCCGGTGAGAAAAATTCTTATACTCACAAAAGATAGATCAGTGAAAATACCTTTCTTGGCTACCTGACTAAATAGTATGTAGCACTGAGTGAGAGCCACTATCCACATACAATAAAAATAAACAGCTGCAAAGACGTTAGAGAAAAGAAAGAGAATATGAAAAAAATGAAACGAAAATGATAGCCACGAAATTTGCAAATTAACTCATGCTCAAGCGTTTCTTGTATTACAGTAAGTTGTAACCAATATTTGATGTAGATAGAAATAAATTTTGACTACAATGTTTATTTCATATCTAAAAAAAATATTTATGCCTCCTTGAATCTGAAAAAATAATAATTGTGCCTTAAAAGTCAAAGAAAAAAATATATATTCTCAGCAAAAAATGAAAATAAATATTTGGACTTGAAGCTAAAATGCCTGGCCACCCCCCAAACATCAAATTGTTCGTGCCTAATACGCAACTCATTATTGATTAAGAATAGTTAACTATGGTGACTTGCTTTTGTTTACCTTGTTTATATATGTGACATGTAAGCCACCTTTGCTGGCTGGTATACTTTTTACTTGTACATATTTATTTCCCCGTTGTTTTATACCAGATGTCAATAGATAAATAGATAATAATATGTAATTTCCTCAAGTCGCATTGTGTGGCCCATTTGTATAAATGCCTGTTGTGAACCATTATGAAAACTATTGTCAACTTTAACTATATATCCACAACCCACGCATTTGGTTGCTTGCTCGCCAATGAGCGATCAGGAAATTACGATATTGAAAACGCATTGTAACAATCCACATTTGCTTACAACAGTTTGAACAGAGACAAAAAGCTTAAGCAAGAAAAGAGTATTCATACCCACACTGCAAACATAGAGTGCATTTTTGATTTACTAGGCGTATAAGCGTAAAATGCAGAAAGATATTTCAATGGGCAAAAATTACCTACAATAATCCAAATGTCTATTTTTAAACATTTTTGTTCTTTCTTTCTTTTTCCTTAGTTTTTTCTCCATAAAATAGCGTAAAATCAAGTATAATGGCTCCTCCCACACCTCACATTAAAAGTCGAAATCTCATATCCCTCTCATTTTTCTAATGTTTTCCCCCACCACCTGTTATTTCAACATTTCTCCCACATCCCATTTTTACTACAACTAAAAAAAAAAAAAAAAAAAAAAAAATCAATAATCAGATTCCAAAAACCGCATGTTCTTGCCTCTAAACACAGACGATTTTTCTAGCGCCCCCTGGAGCGAGAAACCTACGTAGATCTTCATGGAATCTCCCCCATCGTCTGCCTCTTGGTCAATGCAACCCGTCAGCATACCGTACACCGTGAGGCGGTCTTCTCTTGGGAGGGACGTTACCAGACTTCCACTTTGGCCTTTCTCTAGAAAACTCTCATTTTCACGTGCATCGACCACTGCCACACACCTGTACAGCCCATGTAGCTTGTGGGTGTAGCAGGAATATCGTAGATATCCGTACTGCCAGTTGCCATGTGCCTTTCTTTGGACTTTCCACAGCTCCATGCCTCTCACTTCACTTTTGTCACTAGGAAATCGGAAGCTGCATCGCGTGCCCTTAGAGGAGAAAATTGTGTTGTCTATTTTAACGGTCTTCTTCAGTTGAATTATAGCTAGGTCAATTGTGTATGGCTCTGCTTGGTGAATAACCTCTACACAATAGCCAATGGGTACGTTGTCTACGAAGCACTCATCTCCAACTTGGAACCCGTGGCCAGCAGACAGGGCATATACTTCATGGTAGCCATCTGCTTTCATGAAGACGCCGACGGCACTGATGGTTTTCTTGCTGGTTAATGAATCACTGTGGATCATTTCCTGACCCGGGCGGAGGCTGCATTGGGTGAAACTTGAGGGTAAGTATTCCTTGATTCGGAATTCCAATTCTTCCCAGCCTGTTTCTCTGCGGAGTTCTTCAATCACTTTTAAGTAGTCAATTTGGTTGAAATCAGCATGTATTTCGACCTTTCCATCGTCGAAAAAGTACACTTTAGCTGGCTCATACCTAAAATATAGCAATAGTGGTTTGTTTACATATATTTAACTCTAGATCCACACTCATTATTCTTAAACAGTACCTATTTAACAACAGAAAGAAAAAATCGATAGCTATAAAGGAGTTATTTAAATCATGACTGTTAGCATAAATATTCGAAGAAAAGTTCATACTGGTCTAGAAATCCGTATAATTCACTGGTCTTCATTCTACGGTGGATTTTAGTCGATAACAGAGGAATATTCACACAATCTGCAATGCTTTGGTCTTCATTGTTGCTGTTAGATTTATTCAAATTATTAGATATATCATATTGCTCAATGCAAGACACGGTATTTGGGCCTTTCTGCCGCTTAACTGACTCTAGATCTGCTGTGCTTGTGATAGAATCCAATGGTTCGTCAGAGGGACAGCCAGAGTCATCACCCCTATCCTCGGGACATGTTTCATCCTCACTGGTAACAAAATTGGATTTAGAGTGACCCTGTCCAACAAGAGCAGTCTCTTCATTTTCTACTGGCCTTCTATTGATGCACCAACTAAATACACTGAAATCTTTTAGACAATTTTCTTCACGGTCATGATTATTGTGTTGATCCTGCTTTTCGCTCTTCGAATGCAAATTGTTATCGTTTAGGTTAGCTTCTGGATCTGATTTTACTGTAAAAATACAAACAATGGGCAGTTAATAAACTAACTAGCTATGACAGAACTTTCATCTTTACACGGCAACGGAACTGGTGACTACACAAAGTTAATAGTGGAGCAGCAACCGCCAAAAAACTAGCATATTTGGTAACCCAAATCGAAATAACCACATTTGTCCTGCATCATAAAATCATGCACTGGTAATTGTCTGGGACAAGGAAATAGCGGAAGCAATTGCAAAAATTGCTGGTAAACTGAAAAAATTGCATATTTGTGCTGGAACACCTCTTGAATTTATTCAAAATACACATGAGCACATATCAACTCATAAGTACTGTGCAAATGGTAAAGATATTTAATCTTTGGTATTAATTTGAAGTTGACAACGGAATTTCAAGCTGTTTTTTTACTGATTTCTTTAGCTAGTTTTCTTATTTTGGTGATGAAACCGATGGAATATTGTCATATTTGACTTCGGATTTGAATTTTTTGCATGATATACATGTAAATAACACTAGGAAAACCTCATATGATGATATTTATTTCGAACCAACGTTTAACATAGCACATAAACGTGTGTGCTTTAATTTTAACCTGTACAGACCAATTTAAGATTCACCCTACCCCTAAATTGTCCCAAAATTGTGCAAATGATAATACGTTCAATGATGATTAAATTGATACTTTAATCTTATTCCAAAGTTGAACTTTCAAATACTCAATTAATTGGACACTAATACCATTCAATTTGTATTGATTTATTTGCTATTTTTTCATTTTGGTGAAGAAACTGGTTAAATATGGTCAAATTTGACTTCAGTTTTGATGCATCAAAATAGATTCTTCAATTTAGTCCGTCAATTACGTTTTTTTCATTTCATCTAATGACATTGACATTTTGTTAGATCTATCGATATCATTGCTGCGAGCATAGTGAGCAAAACTTTTTTTAAAGTATTTTTTCAAATTTTTGCCATGATTTTTCTTTCTTACAGATGAAGACTATTTTCTTTCTGACGTCTAGCAATGTCATTATTTTTAAAGCAATCTGTAGTTATTTTAACTTTTTCATCACATTTGGAGATTGATGGTTTTTTTTTCAATTTTCGTCTGTCTCCACCGCCCCCCCCCACACACACACCTCCCCCACCTAATAGCAAAAATGGTGTGTGCTTAATAAATAAGATGTATACATGTCTACCTGTCAACTATATAGAGAACATGATTCCTGAGAAAAACGATGTTATTCAGTATTTGCAGGATGTTATCATTAATATGAATATCAAATTAGTATTGTCTACACACTTAGGATTACTAATCATCATATATCCCAAAACATAATATTAATATCTAGTGCCGCAAGAAATTAAGTGCATAGTTCATTAAATTTTAGGTTTTTACCTGGTTTGGAAGCTTTGATATGTGTCAGCATGGTGTGTGGTTTCTTCCTGTGAGTAAATGTAAATAAACAAAGTAATAGCAAATATTTTTGGTAATAGTCTTTTATAATAAATTTGTGCAAAAATCATGGATAGTGTATCTAATTTTTCTAAGTAAGATTTTCCATTATATTATTTTGCAATCATGAAATGTTGGTGCACTACTGCACACTTGAGCATGGTGACGGTTTCTTGTTGATTACATATAACCATACAGAAAATGAAATTAAACATGCTACAAAGTATTTTTACCTAAAATATACCAATCGCAACGCAATTCCAATAGCTCCAACTAGAAGAACTGCGACGAATATGCAACTATGCAATTTCCATTGAATTTCTGACGAGAACGGCTCGTTCTGTTAAAAACAACATATGAATATTTTTTTTGCGTAAGCTATGGCACCGTAGATTATTGTGATTGGGAGCTCACTATCGAGGCCCATTTTTTTTTTACACAACAACATGTTAAGTGACTACAATACTACTGAACTCAAGTATCTTCCCTCCCCCCCCCTTCCGAGTTCAATGCCTATGAAAGATATGCACTGGTAAAGATTTTTACAAGCCTATCCAATATATAAACATGTATGTGGTACTAGGGAAAGCCGCAAAAGATGTTCCCCTTACCAATCTTTTCAAGTTCATTTGTAAAAAGGTAACATGTCTATTGTTAGAATTTCTTTCCTTGACATTGCAGTATTCTTTTAAAGCTGTAGCATGTGTTGTATGCTTGTTGACTTCTATTGTAAGCTCAAGATCTAAAGTGAGCTTTCTTCACTTAGACTAAGAACCTCTGTCCATATGGTACTTCCAGGATCAAGCTGAAGGTTTCTGTCAGATGGCATATGTGATTTCAAGTACTTACTGGAAGATTTTGGTTGCTCATGAAAATCTCACACAGTTCTAACAATAAGCTCTATGTGTCAGCTTTCAATGAAAGCCTTATTGTACCTCTTGGGAACCATTTTATTTGAACTATAAGTGTTTGCCACCAAGCCAGAACTTTCGTAGGGCAAGAGAGCCGAAACAAACCAATGCAAACACCAATTACTACGTGCAGGCATCAAGTGGGCAGGCTCGAACATGGACAGTACATAACCATTCAGGCTAATTAACTTTATTCGTACACACGGATCCACTCAAGTAGTTGTAACATGTTCGAAGAAGAAAAAACATTGGCTAGTACCTAATAGAAACTAGAGGTGGGACATTCGGTAGGTTTTACCCTTATAACCTTCGCGACACTTTAATGAACGAAGGTTCGAACGTTTGTTGATAAGTAAGTAAGCAAATATTGAACTTAGAACACCCAGCTAAACGCTTTGAGTCTCAAACAATTTCCGTAACTCGATAAATTCGCCTACTTCGAGCAAAATATCGCACCCCGTAGGCACCAAAGAAATACGTCTGACCCATGAGAAGTTAGCTTTGAGTGTATTGTTTGTTACTGATATTGTATAACCCTGTTTTGACCTTTAACCGGCACAAGTTAGAGTTCATACAAGCAGTTAAGTCAAAGACATTATGCAAATTTTAATAGTTGGTCAGCTTCTATGAGAAAGCAATTTCTTTGAAATTTACTACTCACATGAGAAATTAGCTTGGTGTGTATTCGTTGTTTGCGGACGTTGCATAAGATCGACCTTTGAACAGTGTAAGTTCAAGTTGATACACCAATTTATAATTAGGTCAGAGACCTTCCTAACTTTCATTTTCACAGTAACCAGTGACCTTAAATGACCATTTTTGTTTTGTTAAAAGTCTAACACTCCATAGCTAATTGGCAATAAACCCTACAAAGTGAGTGACCCAATAAAGAACGGCACAGCCCCTGCTGACTGCAATTAAATGAATCACGTAGGTGGTGTAACTTGTTTTGTTTGATCTGTGCGGCCCCATAACAATGGCCCTGGGGAAGTGTTAAGTAATCAGGTAATGCTAGTTACAGCTATTGTTTACTGTGGTCACTACTTAACTGTTAAATATTAGTTACGTAGCAACTGGCCACCTATAACCTGCCACAAGGCTGTGTAAATAAATGTGCAAGTCAGTTGATTACGTAACAAAACGCTTAACCTTTGTTTCATGTTTAGATAATAGAGATTACAAGTATTGATTTAAACGTTGTTTCTACCATGAACTTGATGACGGCTACGGTGATTATTTGACCATGCATGAGGGAAAATAAAAGAAAATTAGCGTCAACCCGAAGGTTCGCTTGTGAAATTTACATTCGAAGGTATAGGTAGACGAATGAAGGTTCTAAGCTTCGAAGCTTCGCCTCATCGAACACATATTTCTATGTGCACCATAATTACATAACATTGAAATGACAATTTGTTTCTATTAGAAACATGCCTAATTTCAAACATAGAAGAAATGTTGTTTAGTTGATATCAATGTTATAACTACGAGGTCAAAAAAAAATCCTTGAGTGTCTTTTGAAGAACATAGTTGATTATCAAATCAAGTGCTTAATTCGTGAATTTGAATATTTAGAATACACATCAGATCTCAAGGGCAGTTGCCTTTGTATCATAGTTCTTTTAACCTATCTGTGATACAAACAAACACATATTTCTATGTGCACCATAATTACATAACATTGAAATGACAATTTGATTATATCAGTTTCAGTCAATTTGTTATAAAAATCTATATACTCTAAACATACTCACTACTGTATGTGGTACTGTTGTACTTTCTATATCAACTTGTTTTATCTTTAAGTAACCTGTGAAAAATGGAAGATATTTTACAATAATAAATCAATTACTATACACATAAAATGTAGGAATTGACCACTTTCGATTGTCGTGTCAATCGGCGTGAGCATGCTCAATTGCCCTGCGATTAAATTTCGATGACAATCGAGTGGTCAATCACCATTCTATCATGACTAAAAAACATTTTATTTTAAAATAAATCATATTTTAACATTCTCATTGCCAGTCAATTTCGTTTGTTTTGTGCGCGGGGAGACGTCAATTTCGTTTGTTTTGAGCGCGCCGAGGCGTTAGTCTAAACTGTTGCTCTCCGCTACACGGAACACGCCTTGCGTCGTCAGCGGCTGTATTGATATTGTGAGGAGTTTAGACTAGCGCCGTGGGTTTTTTTTTGAGCGTGCTTTCCACCGCAAAATTGAGCACACTGATTGACCAATCAGCGTGGGTTATTGGCGGTGATTTTTGCACGGAATGATAGAATGTTATCTTTCCTTGCTGTCATTGCTGTTACAGATTGATGACAAGGGTTGTGCGTCTATATATCATAATACCTATCTTGTTCTTCTTGATTGTTGTTTTGTTTGGCGGATCCATCACCGTAGTTGATGTGATATCTTTAGTATTTGGTTAAACTGTTGTAAAAAGAAATCAATGGTTGATATTGGAGTGAGGCCCCCAATATTAGTTGACCACATAGTTTGATGAAAAAATTTGCCTTCATTGTCGGCTTTCACAGGTTGATCATTTTAGTCATATCAACCCGTGGGAAACATTAATGAAATGCCCCACAACACACTATCTTATATTAACTTCATCGTCAGCAACAAGCTCACGTTCATTATTGAACGGGTTGATCATTCACACTGCCTTTACAAGTCACGGTTATATACTGCGTATATAGCCGTGATATATGACGATGTATTAACTTTAATAGATAATATTAGGCGCTTGAGTACTTTTTAACCTATAGGACTCTAATTCAAAGACCTCAAGTATGGAGTGCGATGGTACCAAAAGGTTTGCGACATAAGTCTGGGGAAGCACGATACCTTTATCGGACTGTTGTTGTTTGCTGATGTCATTACTGATGCAAATCAGCCATAGCTAGTGACAGAGAGGTCCATCCTGCTAGACTTTTTCTTTTTTGCAATCTTTTGCAATCACAGTTTTAGCTCTTATGAGGAGCACCTATCAATGTCTTTCTATGTGTACTCAATGTATGTCTTACCTGCACAATGCAACTGACAGGCGGACCAGGCATACTGCCCTCGGTCGCAGAGGAGCTCACATGGATAGCAGTCTTGTAGCACGTCGTCAAAGTATTCTAATATGTTGCATCTCATTTCAAATAGGTCCTACAGTCCTCTTAAGCTGAAAAAAAAGAAATTAAATACATGTAAGTTAAATAACATGACTTTCTGGAAACGAACTGGCCAACATCCAAAGTCATGAGTGGCACGCACGTGTACCCATCCTGCAACGACCACCTCCTATGCACCACCATCACTCCATTCATGTCATGATCATGTTTGTGAAGGTTAACCGTGATATGATGAAATACGTCATGCAGGCTTGGGTCCATTAATGATAATATTAATGATAATGATAATGATTGAAAACATTGGTAATAATAATGATAATATAATGAAAATTTCTGTAATGTAAAGTAATGGTAATATAATGGTAATGAACAAAAAATAATGAAAAAAACCAACTTTTTCATGACTTTTCCATTACTGAAATTAATAACAATAATATGTATGGCATTGAAGATTATGAGTTCAAATTTCTTTTCAATGCTTAAAATAACATAGATACATATTCTGCAATGCATAAAAAAATTTACTTCAATTTCAGATAACAGGTAATAGATAGAAGGATCGCTTACACCATCCTTGTGTAAAACAACACTCTCTTTAAGTCACAAATATCATTGATAGTGATTGTTCATCAAAGTACACTCTCCCTATCTGAATTGTTAACAATAAGACCTCAGCAATAATCTTAATTGAAGGCATGGTAACTGTTATTCTTGCAAATAGCTGCAGGTTAGAACTTAGGGGCTTATGTAACAACACAGTAAGGAGTACTTATGGGAGTTAAAGAAACAATAGTGTATGGCACTTGTAACTGATAAAAATGGGATATCAAACAGGCAATGATACTTGTATGTTTAATTCCATTAATTCTAGCAATGTAAAACATCACATGTAGGAAATTTACTTAGGGAATGATCATAAATAATGATACTGGGGTCTGTCCAAAAAGGTGGGGGGTCGTCCTACTTTTCTAGTTCCTTTTTGGGTGGGTGTCGCTGAACTTTTTTATAACGCTACGGTATATTTTTTCAAATATTTTCTTTCAGCATTGCAATGACTATATAGCGCACTTTTTCTTTAGCGGGTGAGGGGTCGGGGGTCGCTCAACTTTTTAAAATGTTGATGGGGGGGTTGGCTAACTTTTTCTTCGAGCCCCCAAAAATGGACGACCCCAGTATCGATATTTATGATCGTTCACTTATATTTGTCCAAAGCTCCTATTTCCTTTGTATCAAAGTAATATAAATACTAAGTACAAAAGCAATCATTAAACTTAATTAAGAGCTTGTAAAAATAATGAAAAAATAATGAGATTTGTGTATGAAATTGTAATGATAATATAACGATAATGATATAAAGTAATGATAATACATTGACAATGAAACTTTTTTTGACTAATTATAATGATAATGAAAATTTTCACCATTATTTATAATGATTGATAATGATAATGACGAAAAAATAATGGACCCAAGCCTGATGTCATGGGTTTTCTGCCAATATCCATGAATCAATGCCCTCATTTGGTGAAGATTGCCCTTGCAAGCTCGGGTAATATTCACCAAATTTGGACATTGATTCATGCATATTGCCCTCAAAACCACGATATGACATAGAGTCTACATGTATTTCTTCAATTAATACTCCTTATTGTTTATAGCACAATAAACAGATACTTACATGTACATTGCATATTGATTTGAAAACACTGCGTAATTTATAGATAGCGCATGCGACCACTATTCTGCTTTACAACAAGCTTAATGTTTACATCATGGTGTATTTGGACATTGTATCATTCCTATACGTCAAAACATATAGACAAACTGAACTTCCTTATCTCTAAGCCAAGTTTCTGTTATCATTATTCAAACGTGTTTTTATAGTGTTACCTGAAAATATAAAACATAACTTCTCCATGACTGTTTGTTATGTATATCTACAACCATCAGCAAAAGGTTAGCCTCTCAAACATATAATATACATGATACATGATAAGCACTAGACCTTTTATATAAATGATTTTGCTTCCTACCACTAAACTACCGTTCAATTTCGCTTTCGGTTTCTCAGTAATGATTCAACGTCTGCGAACATAATGACATTTTATGAGTAGGAAACATTAAATACAAGCCAATAAAATTGCCAAACAAAAACATGCACACATATTGCATTATTTGTTTATTTAACTCACGTAACAACAATCAGTATCAACAAAATAAAGAACACTTACATAAGACAATCCATTTCGCGCAGTTGGTTTACAGACATTGATCGGACTAAATACCGCCTACCCGCGCCTCAGTACAATCTATTTTTTATCAACCGGTACCGCTATCATTTTCAGCTAGAGATTGCTTTGTGAAGGATATTAAATTCTGGTATTTATAGTTTTAATAAAAGAAAGATATAATGATACAAATAAATGGTTCTCTTGTGAATACATAAATGAATGCGGTAATGCCAATTCAACATGATCAATGATAACGTAATAGATAATACTAGGACTACATGAGAATTCGTGTACATTGATGGACTCATTTATCTATTATTTTTTAGTAGGTCTTATTAATAATGCGGGTTAGCAAGTTCTATTTTCGGTGTGTTTTTTTAAATATAAAAACGCAGTCAGAATTTATAATGCATTCGTCGTCAGAATTCCATTCTCTATGTCGTCATGACAGTTGTTTTAGAATGTTGATGATTGCATTGTGTTTAAAAGGTGCGTAGACCCCACTACACTAGCTCGTTTTAAATGGATTTTATCCCGAGATTTTATCTTGTAGCTATTCGTGCCCGACCTCAAAACACTCTAGAAAAGCTGCACGTCTATTTTGTTTGTCTGCATCCTTTCCCAACATATTTTGCCTCCAGTCTTTTACAATCCTGGCTACGAGCAAGCGATGGGGTTGACACCTACATTACTGCAACATAGCACCTCAGAGCACAGCACAGGGGCACTTGCAATGGCAGTGTTGTTGAGAATGACAAGTCTTACACCAGACACCATTATCTTTGTCTTCTCCAAGGTGACTCGAAGACTATTCTATGTTCTCCTTTCAGGCTTTCAGCTTCATAATTCACTCGTCGTGAGTAGAGAACACCAGGTCATCTGTGTAAAGCAACTCCCAGGGCACACCAAAGCAGAACTCACAATATAAGGCCGCCAGCACTATGATAAAAAGCGGTTTCAGCTGTAAATTTCAGCGAGTAAATTAATCAAAGTGCATAATGCACATGCAAAAAATACTAATAAGCATATTTATTTGTCAATGTGATATTAACATTACTGAATATATGTGTCTACTGAACTGTAATGCTGATTAAAAATTCTCTAATAATAATTACCTTGCCAAGTGAGTGATATGAATTATGAATAAAAGAAAAAAAAATCCCAAATGGTTTAAGAATAGTAATCAAATCCATCACTAGAACATAATTGGATACTAAATCAAAATGCACGGAGTTAATGCAAAATGCCCACCTTCAGCATACATTGTTTTTCCAAACTAAGTTTCACATTTTCTGAATGAAATGATTCTCAAGAGAATGATGTTTAGACTAGGAATAAGAATAATTAGTGATTATTAGTCACAGGTCTAGATTATCTAGCATTTACTGCCATGTATTTCATAGTAAAATATAAATGAGCACAAAGTTTATGAAGAAAAAAAATAGAGGTTGAGTTTCAGATTTTAATTTTCAAATAAATAGAATTACATATTTAACATATATAACAGTGATTTAATCACGAAAAGTCCAATGTGATTTAGGTTTAACTTACAAATTTATAACCATAAAATATATCTAACAAAAATACCAATTATGTTCACAGGCTCCCAAAACGATACTTAAAATTTCTGATTAGTATTATAGATCTTTGAATTAAAACATAAAAATCAAGCTTTATTACTAATGACAGTGCAGAAAAAAATACAACTACCAACTTTCATATCATGAGCACCGGGCGGCACACAGGTTATTGCCAATTGTATTGTGACATTATATTCATTATCTTCCAGATGTCATCATGATATGATACACAACTTAACACTATCACATGTATATGTTTATAAACATCACATCACTTGTATATTCATAAATACCACAGGCACCAACATCATTGGTTAGGGACCCTACTAGTATATTAGTCTCGAGATATTAGTACGCTATCGAAAAAAAAAAAAAAACATACATTTTCATATCTATTCAAGACATTTTTAAATGTATACAAAGAATGATGCTAGTGCCTTTAATAAACATGCCCAATTTTAAGAATTTACAAAGTGTAATGAACATTAAATCCAGCCAGTTCATTTTACTAGGAAATTATGCATATTAATTACAATTATACCAACTATTGTTAACTGAAATATTCATAAAATCAGAAACACATACACTCACATTACCCAACATATATAATCGGTATTACATTTTAAGCATTAGCGGAAATATTAACAAAACAAAATATACATAACCAAGATGATAATTTTATCACAAAGCATGGTTTGTTTCAGTTATTTCTGATGTTTGGATTTAACATTGGGTCCAACATTGGATCATTATCAGCTGCAGATCTTCCTAGATGTGAAAAAATAATCAACATCGTAAAAAACGCTCCAAGTCCTATCAGAATAATTATTATGATTCTCTTTGTTCTAGCATGAGGATCTCGTTTGTTAGGGGGTCCTGTGCGTGATTTAAACCATCGAGAAAACCATTGCATAGCTGGTCTTCTTTGATATTTGTTTAAATCATGATCAGACTTATCTAGAAGATAGTTGTCTCCAAGTGTGGTATCGTAAACCTTTCTGGGATCAAATTGAACATTATCAGTTCTTGCATATGGCAAGGATTCTTCAATTCCTACATTAATTGCTTGTGGAACGACTTTATTCACAACTGTTGGAAGATCGGCAGGAATCATTTGCCCTTTCTTTGCAAGTGGAATGTGTTGGTTCTGTTCTGCAACCGTTGCAGCATTCGTATTATTTGGTGTAGGTGTGACATGATTGGAAACAGCTGGTTCGTCAATTAATGCTAGACCAAGCCCTGACCGTGCCCAATTAACACGACTTAGTGATTCTTTCAGCTTATCTGCTACAGGAGAAACTAGATTCTGAGCTGGAAATAATGAAGATTTGCACCCAGGGCAAGTGTATCCAGCAGGTGCTGTGTTAGGTGGCAAACTTTTGGCATACTTGTCAACACAATTCCAATGGAAAACACAGTAGCACGTAAATCTTACACAGTCTCCTAACGCTTCATCTGATAGCGAAAGTCCACATAACCGGCAGTTCGGATCATAGTCACTGTCCTGTAGCCACTGCAAGTAACTTTGAACAATACAACGTGGATGATTCGACACTAAACAATTTTCGCACACGTTAACCCTGTGCTCAAAACAGAAAAGATTTGTGACTTTCTTTTTAGGGCATTTACATAAACCCATGTCGTCTGTATAACTGTTATTTTATAAAGTTTAATGTTTTTAACAAGTGAAATGTGGCATTTCCTGTTAAATGTGATCACATGATCAAACCAATCACGTGACAGTGTACAAATGTTATTGACTTAAAACCACCCTCCTGTATTTTTAGGAGCATGATATGTAAATTCCTCATCTAACAGTTCAGTCTAGTTACATCTTTTCAAACAAATATTGAAAGTATGGCAGCTGCATACGGTTCCCTCCAGAATAAATTCATATCAGAATTTCAATTCAATGCCAACTCAAATACTTGTTTTTAATATATTCTATCATGTGAATAATATTTTTATATACATTGATATATTCAGAAAAAGTGCTTTTTTGATATGTAGCTTGTTTATACACAAAAAATGTATCATTCGCTCCTTTTTAGTATGCTTCGCCTGGCAAAATTCTGAATTGGTTAAATATCTAGGACATATCATTACTGATGATGGCATGGATGTGGGATATACCTCTTCAGTGTAGACAGCATGCACAAAGGCAATACACTGGATCTTCCTTTTTATGTGTTCTGATACTGTTTGGGGGTAACTTATTTCACGCCATTTTTTCCTCACTGTACACAAGCCAATTATGGTGGTGCTATAAAGATGCTACAATTAAAAATATGTATATGTTGCTTATAATAATGCATTCAGAATGTTTATGAACCTTCCTAAAAAGATGTAGTGAGTGGTATGTTGGCTATAAATAATGTCAGTAGTTGTCAGGCTATCATTAGAAATTTTTTTTAAATTTATGAACAAGTTGATAGATCTGAAAATGTAATCCTCAATCGGTGTTGTATCATCCGATTTAGATGGCTGTCTAGAATTAGATTACATTGGATGAATCTCCAGAATATCTTAATTTTGATGTGCCATAATCTGTTTATACTTTGTTAGAAAGTGTATAGTTCATAACTATTCTGACATTGTTTGCTATTTTATATTTCATTGTTATTAATTATTGAAGTTAGCTATGGACCACTGTATCATATGTGCAAGTTGTCTGCAATAATATGAATTGAATTGAATGAATTTTTGTAATTCAATAAATTACCGGCGGGCGACATTAAGCTATATTGTTTTGTTGAGCATCATAATTTTGTTTAAAGTAGGAGGCAATATCAAAGTTGTGTGCATAGTAATAATCAGTTCTCCCATAACGTGTAATAGCAGACTATAGTTCGGGATGAAGCAATATCAAAATTTTGTTATTAGTAATAATCAGTTCTCTTAGGCAAGTCATAAAAATAATTATGTATAGATCTAAAAGTTTTACTTTGTGATCAGAGGTATCAAATTGTTGAAGTACTTTTTAAAATGGATTGCTAGTAAACGTCAACCACCCATATCAAATGTGCTGTAGGCCTACAACTCTAAAATAATATTTAAGTGTTTATTTTAAAAACAAATTAAAAATACATAGTGATATTTTAGCCAATTTCAAATCAATGAATAGAGAACCAATTTGGTGTTAAAAAAACATCCTGTGAAAAACAATTATTGAATTTGTTTTTATTAACTGCTCAGGTAATTGTTTTTGGGCAGTATTTTTTACATTAAATCTAGAAGATATCTAAAACTATTTTTATTTATTATTATAATCAATAATGCCCTTTTTACACAATCCCCAGATCTAGGAATAACTTTGAACCCGATACAACTATAAAACCTATCTAATGATAATTTTGAGTTTCAATTTCATAACATCAAAAAGGTATTTTTACATGAACGCCAGATGTAAGAAAATAATTTTAAAACCACTAATTTAATGAACACTGCTGTATATTGTAAATTAGATGCATAAAGATGCTGGACATTTTTAACACAAAAGAGCATACAAGTACGAAGTCATACAGATTGATTTTTTAATAAATAACCACCGGGTATCAGTAAGCTGGATATAATACTAGAGCAACATCTACATAATATTGAGTATATATATTACAATTAAGAAAATATATTCAAAATACAATTTCAAACATTCAAAAATAAATGCACCACTTTACAAAACTGGTGAGTTAGTCTCACTGTTTGACCGATCATACAGCCGCCGATTTCTGAACTTCTCGATTGGCTCAGTCAAGTCAATTTTCTTCTCAAAGTAACTGACCAATGCAGGCTCTGTCAGCATGGATGCTACAAACTGTTCAAAAGTAACAGACCAATACAAATCCATCTGGGATTGCGTAATAGATCCAGCTCGTGATGGATTTTGTGATGCTGACATACATTCAGCTTGACTACCAGCAGTATCAGTGTTTTCAGATTTCGCACCCTCATTATCTTTTTCAGTCAACGATGCCTTGGCCATGGACTCCGCTAATATTGCACTATCGCCCGATTCACTGTCTACAGATCCAATTTTTGAGTCCTTGAGCATATTGAATTTTTGACCGACTTCACCTATTTGAAGAAGCAAAGTGCCAACAGTGGCAATTGCGTGATAGAGTTGCTGCTCATCTGGATGTTCGATGAACATGTCATATAATGATTTGCAGAGTTGTATGAATTGAGTCTAAAATGAAAAGGACATTAAAAATTACACACACTTAATATGACTGTATTGTTAATTTATCACACACGTACAATGCATCAAAATAAATCATTATTTATTAAAGCAATATGTAAAATTGTCTAGTAAAGTTTCTATTTTATATGTAATTACCTGGTTTAGTTTTGGAATGTTGCGTAATAAATATCTGCTATCTGTTGGTTCTGTTGTACGACTGTGTCGTGTTTGTTTAGTCTTTGGACGAACAGATTCCTTTTGGGACTATCTGAAAATTCAATTCAAAGCTGATGTTTTAAGAAAAATGCAGTAAATTGATTGTAATGTCCTGTTTTTTTAAAAAGAAACAAATATAAGTGAAATATTATAAAAAGTTTCTTTAGATCACAGGCACAAACATCTCACTATGTCATCAGGTCTTTTTATATTGCTTGTTTGTCATTATTGAATATTTAAAGTCCTATAAACATCAGGTGTATTCCAAAAATTGCATAAAATTCCTAATACATAAAGCCAGATGTAATACTATTGCGATCACAAAGCTGAGATTGCAATGGGAACTCAAGTTCAGCAGTGGTGGCCATTGCAGTAGTGTGCAACCTGCATAATATTTTAGATTTTCATGCTTGAAGTAGAGAATTTACCTGTGGTTTGCTCACTGTTTTCACTAGCAGCCTCAAGCAACATCATCGGTTCCTCTGACTGGCAGCTGTTGGACAATGATTGAGGCTGAGCAACTGCAGGTGACATCTCTGGGTCCATTCTTCGGCCGGCCGGAGTGTCCAGTGGGGAGCTCAGGTTTTTATGTGGCATCACTACTTCTGAGAAGGAGTCAAAAGATAACTCACATTTCTAATGATCAAATCTAGCAGTGAAAATCTGATGTAAACAATTAATAAATTAATATTCAATATATATAAAGATATATATCTCTCTCATTTTTATCTTGATCATATCAATAGTTCTATTCTGCAAATAAGCCGCACAGTTCTTGAACTAAAGGAAATCTTATTCATATAGAAACAAATTATTTCCGGACACCATAGTTAACACACATAAAGCTAATCATAATTAATTGCCACCAAGAAATTTCGTTCACACTAATTCCTCCCGTGTACCTGAAGATTCTGAGTCAGACCCCACATCAATGTCTTCGTCATTGTCTTCCTCAAAAAATTCTGTAGCTTCTACACCTGTGTCTGTCTCTGAAATAGTTGGTGATGAAAGAAAATAAACCCACCACATCAAGACAGCAACATTAACGAAAACAAGCATAATAGATAGGGTATAAAGCTTAATGTATGTTCCCCAGGTTCTTACGTGTTTGAATTTTTCTCCAAAATTCTATGGAACAAGATGTAAATATGAAAAAAAAGTTGTTATCAAAATTATCATTAAAAAACAGCCCAATGATATTAAAAAAAAAACATTTTTCACATCAAAATGATAGGGAAAACACCTTGCAGCAATCAAGCAAGAGAAGCATACAGAATATCAGTTAGAACATGTTTAAATTCTTAATATGCAAGTTTATTGGATGCATGAAAATTCACTATCACACAAAGTAGAAATAAAGGGATTTGAAAAAAATATATTGATAACAAAAAACACAATGACAATTCATATATGACAATATCATTATGTTCAGTTTCTGCTAAGTGTGATCAACATCCAATGAAGAGAAATGAAATGAAAGAAAGTTTTATAGCTGCTGCGAAAAAGGTCGTGGTCATCACTGAACAGTGTTTTCTTAATTCAAACATGTTAGGAACTCAATAGCCTGACAAATAAGGGCATTGTGCTAGTCCTGCAGTGAACTACAGCTGCTTTACTAATTACTACATTGTAGAACCAACTTTTTACTCATAGGCTCACACAAAACCTGTTTTTCTTCTACAAAAACTATGTAACTTCCACTGATAGCCTAACTAGAATTTTATTCAGAATGTACGTAAATGAGCAGCTTCACCTACTTAGCTATGCAAACAGCCGTACCATAAACTTGTTGCAAGGTTATTGTAAACAGAATCAACACTGCAAGCTCTTAACTTTCTTATCGAAATCCACTCAATTAGTTGAATATTAAAGCATTATACTGCTTAATAATTTTCTAAATATAATGAAGAAACATTGTGTTCTCACACCAACTTCTCAAATGTGCCTAGTTTTAGACAAACAATATTGAAAGTCAGTTTCTACAACAGTTATCCCTGAATTTTACTTTTGTTCCAGTCAACTCTTTTACCAATATTCACATGATACCAAATCAACAATGAAAAAAATCCACTGAGTACTACCTGACTTAGTGGGGCTACGTGTCTTGGGACTCTCAGTGACGTCCACATCTGTTGGTAGAAGTGCAGGAGGCAGATGCAGACGATACAGCAGCTTCAGTTTGTCTGCCATGTCAGCCAGACACACAATACCCAGGAACCATGCAAAGTCCCGGAAGTTGATCATGTTGTCCTTGTTTGTGTCCAACAACTATTGGCAAATCAACAGATGAAAATATTATAAGTATGGTATAATTCAATTGTGAAGGTTGGTTTCAAGTGCTGTAATTCAGCAGGTCAATATATCAAAACAGATGAAATAGGTGTTAATTTGAACTGCTTTATGTCTGGTTTCGACCTCAGAGCATTCTATCATGTTTTCATCACTATCTTAGGCAACGATACTTTAATAGTTGAGTATAAGTGATATCTTTCAGAGTGAAACTTCCTACAAACTCCTGTTGATTCTCTTGGAGAAAGCTTTGCAAGATTTTCCATTAACAATTTTACCCAATAGTGGTCTTTGTGCATCTCTTTGAGCCTATTTAGTATTCAGAAGGAACATATTGAGTCCATAGAATGTTTATAGCAAGCATTATGTGGCCAACTTACCCTGAAAGTGCGAAGGGCAAGTGTTTCTGCAAAGTTTCCTGTTGCCCAGGGACAAAGGCCAAGAAACAGTGTTTTGAACTGGTCAAAATCAACTTTATACTGTTCATAATATGGCTTTGATGGGTCGTATTTATCAAGCATGTCAACAGCTGGTTGATGAGTTCTCCAATAATATGACGTCAAGTATTCTTCCTACAGAACATAAATTCTTAACCCTTTACTGGCAGGTGAGCCATTGATGCCAACTATTGCAGACCAGAATAAAGCCAAAAAGAAGTTTCAATTTGCCAAGATGTGTGTGATTCATATGAACACAGTGAGTGTGAATCAGGCATCCAATGGACTAATAAGTTAAATTTGCTCTAGAGTGTGAATCAGACATCCAATAAATCAAATTTGCACTTATTTTAGGCTTCATTCTTGGGTGCAAAAACTTTACTACACGTACTTTAGCCACTAAAGGGTTAAAGAAGATGCTTTTAGACATAATGCTATCTATAATATATATTTGAGATCGTAAAAATTTCAGGGTACAAAATGTATAAAAGTGTGATCAACAAATTACGGCTTAAGAAGCAAAAATGTAGCAAGTGAAGCAAATGCTATAAGTCATATTTGAAAATTTACCTTAAATACCAAAAACAACTGCTCCAACTGTGGACCTTGAAAATATGTATTATTGTTGACACTCCTCAGTACATTTCTCATCATACTGTCTTCCAGAGTCTAATAAAGAAAAGGTGGTGAAAATATACATGACAGGACAGTTTTTATAGAGAAAATGCATATATATTTCCATATTTAGTACAGTAACATGATGCAAAATGTCCTGTTCAAATGCTTCAGTTCATCAAGAGATACGAATGCAATAGAAAACATATAGAGCAATACATTTCTCACCTGCACTACTCTAAGTCGGTGTTTTAGCCTCAGCTTGTCAATCTCCTGGTTCGTGATCTCTCCATACTTGGCATACGCGTGGAAAATCAAGTCGGAAATGTCAATAGACGACTGCAAAATATGAATTAAGGCAAAATTAGAAGTATACTCAATAAGTGCACATTTTGTTAACAACAACTATTAAAAATGTTATCAATTTTATTATAAACTTTTACAGTACAGTACTAATCTCATTGTCAACATTTTGCTTCATACAACCTTATAAATGCTTACTTTTGGTGGTTGTTTTTCCTCAGTAGGCGTGGAAGCACTAGTATGAGGCATGGGCGGTAGCGTAGAATCTTTATTGGTAATGTTCTCAAGGTAATGAAAAAGTAAAGTCATTGCTCCACCATCATCTTTGCATTGGATAAGTTCTTCAGTGTTCTTCTCCAAAATAGCAAGAGAGATTTGGAAAATAACCTGCAGAAAAAAAAAACAGTTTCGAGTCTAAGTCATTAAGTTGCTCACTAAACGTTTTATCTTGTATCAGTATAAAATCTTTCTATTCACTCATTCCATCCATAGGCATTAGTATACTTAAGTAACCACTAAATCTATCAAATACAGCCTGTACCAACTATGTGTTTAAAAAGTAAAGCACATGCTCATTACACAAGCTATGATATGATGGTGAATAATTTGATCTACGTCATTCTTTTAAGCACATAAGTAGTCATTATTGTGTATGACTTGTCTGACATGAGACAAATGGGTATGGTGTGAAAGGAGAGCCTTAACCTCAATATTGACCGGATTTATTACAGCTTTCTTGTCTTCTTTTTTGAACAATAGCACATTGGCAGTAACATCAAACTTAACTACACCAGTATCACCAGCCCTCACCTTAGCACCATCATGGAAGAAGCAGTCAACAATGTTCACTGCAGCGTTGAACGGCATCACACTAAAACACAACTTATTGTGGATAATCATCTACTTGTTGGGTTTGAAACTAATTTGTTCATTCTTTAAATGCTTTAGCACTTCTGGGAGTTTTCAACTATGCCGACTAGTTTTCTTCAGCTTATTTGGCACCAATCCTGATATCTATGAAACAACCTGATATTATATCATGTCAAGATTCAAGGTGAACAGACGGAAGAAAACTAGTGACCTAATTGATTTTCCACCAAAATCCTATTTCAAAATTGAGTCGGCAAAGCTTTATATTTCATCAGAAAATACTTTGGAGATGAAAACATGGTTACCTGATAAAAAGTGTGAGGAACCAAGATAGTGAAATCATCCCCAAAATGCCAAAATTATGCAGCTTCTGGTACAGGTTTGGAAGGTGGATTTTCACTAATTCTTCAAATACACCTGAAATATTAAAAAAAAAAAATGGCTTTGCTGAGCTATCACACTTACCTGGTAAACAAAATATCAAACATATGACATCAGATGGTAATGATCGAAGGGTACTTGTACTTGTGACAAACAGACTCTGAACATCATATTCAAAATACAGTGTTAGTTGCAAATTGGAAAAACAATCGATAGTATCTACCTGGTCGGCATCAATGACTATGCTGCCAATTAAAACTTACTAAGCTCAAAGAAAACAGAACAGAGTATAAGGTTAAAAAGGTACTAAAGTTTTATTAAAACACAAATTTTCGCATCATCGATGCTTTCTCAAGTGTAACTGTTCTGTTTTAATGATATGGTACGAGCAGCTCCCAGAACTTTTTATACTTGCTTCTAGCACCGTCCGCCATGCTCACCTTGGTCAATGAGCGCGCCGACCACCTTGGTGTTGTAGTAGTCGGGCAGCAGCCGCTCGCAGATGACACACAGCAGCCAGAACGCCTCCTCCTCGTTGGCATACAGAAGCAGCACGCTAGTCACGATGTTCATCGCCTGACAGTAGCCTGCAGACAGCGATGGGGGATGGTTGCATGATGTGGTTAACTTTATATTTCATTGTAATCAATAGTGAAGTTTATTGTTGTGGAGAATCGCATATTCGTATATGAAATTTAGTAGGGTTTATAGTTGAAATAACATGCATAGTACATTCAGAACCAAGTAGACTTATACAGCCTTTGACTTGTCAAAGGCATCTACTTGGTTCTGAATGTACTATGCATGTTATTTCAACTATAAACCTTGCTAAATTTTAAACTTCATATCAGGGATTGTTGCATTTGAAAAACTTTGGGTAGCGGGAGCAGGGACAGTCACTTTGCTTTCATTTGAACATATCTTAGTACATAAATGATAATAACAATTTTTGTTCTTTACCTATTGTAGGGTTTCTAAATGCATAAGCTGTAAGAACTCTTCTCAGAGCTCCGATTCCAAGCTCTGACTGGAATGCAGGGTGTTCTGGCAATGATCTGTAATTAAATAAAGCCATGAACATGCATCCATTATTATCGTATTTCAATAACTTAACTCCTTTTGAGGCATCATTATATCTATTACTCATAGAATATAGGATCAAATTTAATTGGAATGTGAAAATATAAATATTGTTATAATATATATTCAGAAAGAACATGTGATGAATTTCATTTCCTCCCAAAAATCGCAGTTCTTATGGCAACCCCATATTTCAAATAGTCAGTTTGTAACTACCTATGAAGATCGCGTTCAATCTCATCTGTCGCCAGTGAGTCTACACCTCGAGTCTGGGTCACGAGAGCAGAGTAATAATTATCATGCGTGACAATCTCATGGATTGCTCCAGAAAAAGTCATCCAGATTTCTCCTCTTAGCTTCTCTGGAATGCCTTTAAGGATGAGATCTTGAGTTTTGTGTGTTCGATAACAGCAAATACCTCTGAAACATAAATGTTTAAAGAGATTATAAAACGTGGAGAACTCTTACACTTCTTATCCGATCCATACCATACAGAACTATTCAAAGGCCTATTCCCATATATAAGGCAAACCCTCAAATTTGGTTTACATTAGAAATTCCAAATATAATCCATCCCCTGAAACCCAAAAGGCATATGGATAGCCGTTACAGTAATTCTTATAGCTTAAGAATCAAGTTGAAGAATTTCTGGATTGGTAGCAAAACAGCATCTCCATATATAAATTATGTAGACAAGAATAAACCTATCTAATGTTAAAGACGTATAAGATATTTACAGGTTTACTGAGCTTTATGTATCAAAGCTTTTACAAAAATCCAAGGATTTCTTCAGTGTACCTTCCATACTCTGCAAAATGAAGGTCCCAAAGATGCTCTTTCACTGTTTCTTTCACCGGGATTTCGTTGGACTCCCTTCTGTGGAAGAGAGTGACTAAAGCAGGTTGCATTTCAAACACGTCATCTTCTGCAAAAACAAACCATGAAAAATGAAGACAGTTCAAGAAGCATTTTGCCACAAAAAATTCTTTTCGTTTTTGAAATAAGTCTGTTTCACCAAACTATAGAAAACAAAGTACAATACTTGAATAGCAATATCAATGGTTTTTGACATTCTTTAAATTCAAATTCTTTAAATTGCTGTGCCTTAAGATATGAAACCCATGACAAATTAAATGTGCAATAAAGATGTAATAACAATAGTTTGATTGTGATGAAAATTTCTCTATTGCAACACCAATTGGTTTATACTTAACAAGGCTGGTCAGTTTAAATCATAAAGCCTCACTGAGTCGTTTTTCATTTTTTTCATGATACACAGTATATTCCTAAGCCAACATTAACCTATTAAGAAAACCTCACAGCATTCAGGTTAATCAGTCATCTACCTTGGTCAATGTAACCTTATTTTTTCTAGGCTGCGATATTAGATATATAATTAAATAGCCTCCTAGTGAAAAGTTAAACAGGCCATACCCTGTACGGAGGTCTGTGTTTTCACCGGCGAGTTGGTGGCTCCACCTTTCTCTAGGCTGCCGACTCGCGACCCGCCCTTTGAGCCATGGGAGCTGCTCAGGCTGATGCTGTCACTTGTGTGTCTGGACATGTTAAAGTGAAATTTAGGTTTGTTTTTAATCATAATTTATGTAGATTCATATGGATTAAAAACAAATTATAAAAACCTATTTTTTATTGTTTGTTGCTCACTGCTCAGTACGATATCAAATGTATTTTGTAATGCCTTTAGACAAGTATACTTCAAATCAATACAATTTTGAATAAATATCTGACCTTTTTGGGGATGGCATCTTGGAGAGGAAATCTGAGATTTTGTCCAGAATCAAGTCTCTATCACTATGTTGGGCAAACATGAAGCTCATCTGCAAAATGAGGATATATATGTTATGTCTATAAAAGTAATAAATATGTGAATCAAATATATACTTAGATGCATGGCTGTACATTAGAGAATCATAAAATTGTATTTCTAGATAAAATGTGATTAAACCCTCCAGTGGTCCTGGACAACAAGTTGATCTCCAAACATTGATATTGATCTCACCTCGCTTAGAAATAATCAAGTTCTGCTTTAAAATAATTACATTCCCCGAAAACATAAAAAAAAATATTCAAATTACAGTTAAACACATTTAGTTTGAACTCAGATACATTAAATTTCATTTCCATTCACAATACCTTACATTATATAAACCACGGATAAATAAAAATTTCAGACAACTCATAATTACTTTTTACTCACTTCAAGTTCGATAAACTCAACTGGTCCAGCTGTACACGAAACAGTGCGCGTACCTTTGACTTGGTGGAGATGAGGAGTGCATTTGGCAGTACGTTGATGCTGCTCGTGTCCACTTTTTCCACCTGGGTGATGTCACGCATCGGGATGATCACAGTGACCAAACCCCTCACCTACACACACGGGAACCAGTCCCGAAAATGTTAAACATTATATAGGTAAAATATCTAATGGACACCTCATAGTTAATTATTAAAGAATTAATTAAAAATGCAAAAATAAAAAATTTACAGAAACCTCTTGAAACTTGCAAAAGGTAGATTCACATTACATGTATAAAAACGATATCGCACAAACAAAAATAAAAAAAAATCAAATAATGCCAAATTTTTGCAGAAATAGAATTGACTAAGATCACACACAAACATTTTATAGCTAAAAAAATGCGACTTGGAAAATTATTTATTTATTTGCATCAAGCACTGTGTACCCTGCTGGTGAAGCAGATGTAGTTTGGCGACAGGTAGATGCGTCCCCAGACGTGGCTCTTGTTGTAAGGCGTCCATAGTGTACATTCGGCGTCCCCGTCCAGCTTCTCATTGGCTGGCAGGCTGAACGAACACCTGCACAACAAGTTACAACCATACAATTTTACCATCTAAATGCCTATGGGCAGTTAGGTTGAAACAATTTAGCAATGGTGCTTTAAAATGAATGAGTAGTTAGTAGCATAAGAAATTGAATGGCCCAGATTCTTAAATGGTCCACATTTTGGGGTGGTCTTTTTCCATTTCTTTCTATTGCTTTGGATGCTTGACATACCCGATTCTTTATGGAAAATTGGGTATCCAACCGGTAATTTTTAACTTATTTTGGGCTTTATTCTAGGCTGCAATGTTATAGAAGCAGAAAACACTATTTCAGTCAGAAAAGGGTTCATACGAAAATGTAATATTTTGTAGTTTGGTTTACAAATTATTAAAATTTAAAGTTATGGACCTTGATCATTTAGACAATTAGTATCTATAGTACTGTGTATATTAGTTGTCAAAACTTTATATCGGGGTACAGCGTAAAACTGTGTATCACTATCTTAACGAATAAAAATTGGTACGCATAGGAATTACTAAATGACATATGATTGTTTGACAATTTGTTTACCTGTACACTTCACTTCTGGTTCGAGCATCTAGATCTCTCTTCAGAGATGAAATCTTTTTCTTCTTCTTTCTAAATTAGATATCAAATGAATACATTGTTAAAACAAATACTACTGTACAAATATACAAATTAGGTATTGTTTAAGAAAGGGTATGAAATATGGACTATCCAAATGACCTGTACCAGCTGATTTAGCCAGCCGCACTAGTTTCAAAAGTTAATGGCCCAATGGGTAAACTACTTTTTGAGGGCTGCCATGGTAGATAACTAAGGGCTGGCTACTTTTGAAAGGACCTGTTGCTTCTTACAGCTGGCGACTGTGTGGTCCATAAACAAATTTTGATGAGTTTCAAATGCTATTTAAATATTGGGAATACCTCTTGTGTTTCGGCAAGTTGGTGTCGGCTTCAAATGCTTCTTCTGATATCAGCCTACCATGGAAACATATAATTAAAACACCATGAAGAATAATGGCTCAAGTATAATTAAAATGGAGAAATGAACTACTTCAATATCATTTCCAAACTATTCAAGTCATGGTATACTAATCATGAGTGATGATGATTAATGATCCACAAATGACAGATAGCGCATCACCATATTGATCATAAACTATGTGGGTTAATAGAAATGTAGAGAACAAATGCTGTATCATTATGAATATTATAGAGATTAAATTGATGGCTTATAATTTGTTCATATAAAATATTCTCACTTACTGCCTCATTGCAATATTTGCCAGTTGCTCCATAAGTCTGTGAGTGTCTTCTGAATTTAGGAACATTGAAAAGTAATACTGAAAAAAATATCCAGTTCAAATATTAAGAGAAACATGAACTACATATAATTACATGTAGGTTGAAATCCATTTCATTACTTCCGAAACAAATAATATTGTGCATATTAATATATATAAAAAATCTTTTATGGTATATGTCATATAAAGTAAAGACTAAATAATCTGAGATACCCTTTATGCTTACATTGTCATTTCTGGTGCATACTTTAATACTGTCGGGAAAGAGCAAATTATTTCCCATTTCTAAATGCTGAAATAAAAAAAGACATTTCAATAATCGTGTTCAATAAATTGTGCTGCAACGATATATTGGAACTTTATTTCAGTAGATAACTATGGTTTTAATTGGGAGGCTGATTTTATCAATAACTCGAAATAAAAACTAGACCTCAGCATGAACAAGCGAGACCTAATGATGTCTGGACCTGCGTCGCGTGTAACAGGAATGTTATATGAATAACATTCCTGTTAATATGCACATCTACATATGAAGTTCTTGTTATGAACCAAGTTTCATTGGTGTATGTTGAGTAGTTTAAGAGGAGTAGCAAAGACAAGCTATTAGTATAGGAGGCAAAAGATTCCTCAGTTCAAAGAGGCATAAATGCTATAAAAATTAAAGAATATAATATCCCTGCTAATAAGAAGCACAAAATTTCTAAGTTCAAAGAGGCATAACTACCATAGATAGATAGATGCATATGTCAGCTACTCACTGCTAAAAGTCTTCAAAAATCACCCCTCCGATAGATGAGATACGGTAATTAAAAGAATGATATTTGTACATAATGTAAACTGCTTGTAGTCACGAATTGTGAATAGGGGAATTTCTAAGTTCAAAGAGGCATAACTCCCCAAAAAATTTGAGAATCAAAATCCTTGTGAATATGCACATCTACATATGATGTTCTTGCTATATACCTAGTTTCATTGCTGTATGTTGAGTCGTTTAGGAGGAGTAGCAGAGACAAGCTTTTGGACATAACAAGCTATAAGATGCACACAATTTCTAAGTTCAAAGAGGCATAACTCCCATATCCAATCTTAATATACACATCTACGTATGATGTTCTTGCTATATACCAAGTTTCATTGCTGTATGTTGGGTCGTTTAGGAGGAGTAGCGGAGACAAGCTTTAGGACAAGCTATTTATAGTATAAGATGCACACAATTTCAAAGTTCAAAGAGGCATAACTCCCATAAAAATTTGAGAATCAAAAATCCCTGTTAAGGACGGACAGACGGAGTGACCCAACTCCTAGACCTGCTCCACCATTGGCGACGCAGGTAAAAGGCAAAATGGAAAATTAGGTTCCATTTCTTGCAATGTTGAACCATGTCAACCATGAAAAATGCAGGCAGGTTTTAAGCTACATGTACACTTTCACAGGATATTATGCAGTCACATATATAAGCATCACATAAAAATATAACCGTATTCGTTCTAATAAGCGCAGTGTGCTCACAAAGACAAATTTCAGCAAAAAAAACAAAATTAATAAGCGCACCCACTTGACCCCACAGAACATGCTAACAAAACGCGCACGGATGGTTATGTGGTAATCCGAATACGGAATAATACCGGTGTGTTATAGTCTTACAATATGGCGCCGGTAGGTGGAATTTTTGCCCAAAAAGAGCAAGAATTGTATAATATTTAATCTGCATAAACAGGGGGATGCGCTTAATGGGGCAGGTGCGCTTATAAGAACGAATACGGTATATCACATTGCCATCATCAAAATCATATGAATAAATGAAACACTAATGCTTCCAGTGCTGAACGTAGTACGGTGCCACTAGAAGTTAAGTTTGCTCAATGCCTTCTTTGTAGCAGTGGCCCAAATTCTGTATGGCTCTCAATGTAGATATGAACATTTTTAGTTTATCTGGGACCTAGCTTCATGCATGACAATGTTATAAATCCGAGCGATCAGCTGTTGAATCCTAGCATTCAACCTGCCGTCGTTTTTCAACATATGAACATATATTATACGTACAGTAACATCTGTCCAGCGAATGATAAGTTTGGCTTCACGTCCCATGAGAAATGAGTAGAAGCACAAGTGATTGACAGACAAGTACATCCATCCCTGGCGGGGAACACGGCCTTTCCAGTAGCTGCACGAGTAATCTGTAGAGCAAAGAACATAAGAACATTGTCCAAATCTGGAATCACTGATGTGACTCACTTGCAATGCATCTACAATTTCATATTTACATGTATGTGTATTGTCAAATATGATGTCTGAAGAACATATCGACTTTTATTAAATTTTGCATCTTGACAAGTTGACATGCAAAACAATTTCCATCAATTCACGCAATGTCTGTTTACTTTTAGCCTGGAAGTAGTTGTTGGCTCTAAATAATACATGTTTAGTATAAGCTTAATTAATTTATGACACTTTTTATTCTAAAATTACATTTTAGTTTAGATGTTTGCCTAATTTCATAATGGTTATCGTAAACAATATAAACCATAAAACATCTAGTATAAAACTGCATATATATACTTACAATTCACTAACTTTTCTTCAAGTGGCATGTTAAACAACTTGTGAAACTTTTTGCTGGCCCCTTTGAAAGTCTTTTCTTCCTCTACAGGAGAAAAATGAATGGCAACTATTACCCGCAAACAACTGCATCTCATATTTGTGACCTCTTTAAATCACAAATGAATAAAAAAAACTTCCTGTTTATCCATATACATGTACAGGTGTATAGTTATGCTTCACTTTATATGTACAGGTGTATAGTTATGCTTCACTTCATATTCATCCTCGAACATGTGCATGGATTTTCCAGCATTTAATCAAGTCACATAAGTGACATGAAAGTTAAGCATGTTAAGCTAATCCAAGCGTTTTCATCAACAGTTTAGCATTTACATGTACATATTGATCTAACATTTCAACTCCATCAGATATTGTCAAAGCTGACGTATGTAAGCAGATTAAATTGTAAAGCGTTATTGTTTTAGGTTTTAACAAAAATTTCCTATATTTCATAAGTCATTAATTGCACGTCACAAATGACTTCATTGTAATATATTACACTGGAGAACTTTATCATTATCAATTAGACAAAATCCATATAAAAATGCTGGAATGTAATTCAACTATAAAGTAATCACAAACTCTGGTGTCTACAATATCTACTAATCAATATGCATTTATGAACTCAGGTATGCAAGATTACACACATGTATGTTAACAGTATTCAACTACATGAGCAAACAACTTTTAAAATAAACTATTCGTAAAAATGGTCAATAGCTAATATACAAACTTGATGGGACATGGTTCAACTGTGGTGCGAAGGTTCCCCAGAATCAATACAGATATTTTGTCCCTTGTTAATTGGGGAACAGTTGTGACAATACAAAAATTGATTTTACTAATATTGGCAATTTTATATTTCAACTAAGATTTGAGTTTCAAAACAGATCAACTAAGAATATAATTTACTCACTTCTATCACATTGTTTCTGATTCTCAAACAACCAAATACAAACATCGTACACTATTCCAAGCATAAACGACTTGGAATTGGACTGTTTTGATTGAACTAATGTGTTGATTTTATTTGAAAATCTAAGTAAAACTTATCATTGTACCCACTTCAGATGGTGGTACATGGATTAATGGGCTGAACCTGAATTGAAACCACAGTATGTTATATTTTCTGATTTTAGCAATAAAATACACATACTAATGACAAGTTTATTTTAAATATTAGTAAT
>CM032663.1:22536026-22608565 GCA_019095985.1 Streblospio benedicti
TCTAAATAATACATGTTTAGTATAAGCTTAATTAATTTATGACACTTTTTATTCTAAAATTACATTTTAGTTTAGATGTTTGCCTAATTTCATAATGGTTATCGTAAACAATATAAACCATAAAACATCTAGTATAAAACTGCATATATATACTTACAATTCACTAACTTTTCTTCAAGTGGCATGTTAAACAACTTGTGAAACTTTTTGCTGGCCCCTTTGAAAGTCTTTTCTTCCTCTACAGGAGAAAAATGAATGGCAACTATTACCCGCAAACAACTGCATCTCATATTTGTGACCTCTTTAAATCACAAATGAATAAAAAAAACTTCCTGTTTATCCATATACATGTACAGGTGTATAGTTATGCTTCACTTTATATGTACAGGTGTATAGTTATGCTTCATTTCATATTCATCCTCGAACATGTGCATGGATTTTCCAGCATTTAATCAAGTCACATAAGTGACATGAAAGTTAAACATGTTAAGCTAATCAAGCGTTTTTCATCAACAGTTTAGCATTTACATGTACATATTGATCTAACATTTCAACTCCATCAGATATTGTCAAAGCTGACGTATGTAAGCAGATTAAATTGTAAAAGCGTTATTGTTTTTAGGTTTTAACAAAAATTTCCTATATTTCATAAGTCATTAATTGCTGCGTCACAAATGACTTCATTGTAATATATTACACTGGAGAACTTTATCATTATCAATTAGACAAAATCCATATAAAAATGCTGGAATGTAATTCAACTATAAAGTAATCACAAACTCTGGTGTCTACAATATCTACTAATCAATATGCATTTATGAACTCAGGTATGCAAGATTACACACATGTATGTTAACAGTATTCAACTACATGAGCAAACAACTTTTAAAATAAACTATTCGTAAAAATGGTCAATAGCTAATATACAAACTTGATGGGACATGGTTCAACTGTGGTGCGAAGGTTCCCCAGAATCAATACAGATATTTTGTCCCTTGTTAATTGGGGAACAGTTGTGACAATACAAAAATTGATTTTTACTAATATTGGCAATTTTATATGTCAACTAAGATTTGAGTTTCAAAAACAGATCAACTAAGAATATAATTTACTCACTTCTATCACATTGTTTCTGATTCTCAAACAACCAAATACAAACATCGTACACTATTCCAAGCATAAACGACTTGGAATTGGACTGTTTTGATTGAACTAATGTGTTGATTTTATTTGAAAATCTAAGTAAAACTTATCATTGTACCCACTTCAGATGGTGGTACATGGATTAATGGGCTGAACCTGAATTGAAACCACAGTATGTTATATTTTCTGATTTTAGCAATAAAATACACATACTAATGACAAGTTTACTTAAATATTAGTAATGTTGTTATATTACAATTATACACTTGATATTACAAATATTCAACACCTTATATTTAGTATCTATATGTAAATGCAAACCTTCTTGTTCTGGAACTTCTTTGACCGAATTTGCAACAAGACTTTCTATTTTGCATTTAACAAATTCTGTGATGTCATCTTCTGCTTCAAAATTTCCTAAACAATGTGAAAGTGATAAATTTTTATATTGCATAAATGTTTCAGATTATAAATAATTTGTGAAAAATAAAACATTCTCTTATACGTAAGTATTTCAGGGATAAATAAATTAGATTTCCCAACATGTCTAAATAAATTTAAATTTGATTTTTCACAAAAAATACTTTGTTTTTTTTTAAGGGGCGGAAACAGAAGAAAACAACAAAAACAAACAAAATCTTATGGGATAAATAAATAATTTAACTTTGATTTAATTTACTTTTTGATTTGTACGCAAAGTTTGATAGGTAAGTTTGTGTAGGGAACATAAAGTTGGGGTCTGTTTACGGCCAGGTAAATTTTATCCATTAAAAGTTAGGTAATTTATATCCATGGGAATCAATATTTAATTTTCAAGGGGGAAAGTAGAATCTTAGTTCAGTCTGCTTGAACAGCAAGTGAAAATCCAGGAATTCATCTACCCCGGAATGTATACACAAAATTAGAGCAACATTTTTATACTACTATGATCTGTACCATGTGCAGATTGTAAATTATGTACAGGTAAAGTCAGGTATAGATAAATTAAAGAGCAAACAGGAAACACAATATTCTACTTGCCTAGGGTCTGTATGACATTTTGTTCCAGCCATTCCCAGTCTTTGAAGGCATCCTTTTTATTGCTTGACAAAGAGATCACTGAAATAATTGATTTGGGCCTTAATGTTTAAAAAAATATTATAGCTTGACATATGCACTCACTGGCAAACCAACACATGGCGGCAAACTGATACGTTACTATATTATGTTAGTGTCGGTTTGAAAACACGTGGTGGTTGGCCGGTGTGCGCATCTAGGAAAACAAATTCATTTATTATTTCATTTAACTACATAGCAGTGCATATAAAATCAAACTATAATTTGCGCCAGGAATAAATGACAAGATTCCTGTTTGCGCTCATTGAATATGAAGTCATTACATTAGCTAACATACATGTAAACATGTAAAATTCTTTAATTATTTATATACAAACCACTCACCATAGCTAACTTCTGAGTTTGGTGTTTGGTGCAATATTCTAAAAGGTGTTGCCCTGCTGTCAAGCACAGTATCCAGTGTGCCAACGAGAAGTCCAGTGAGCCCTGTACCTCGCCCTTTTCTTCTCTGCAATTGGAAGTACAGATTGGCCCTTTCTGTGATCCTGAAATTTCAAAAAAGTTATGCTACATACAGCATTTATATCAAGGTTTTATATTTTGAATCGCATATGCACCATTAGGAGTTGATCAGGCACATGATCGATATTACAAATCATTTGATTCTCTCACTATCCGATCTCTTGGTTCTCTATAAAATATATTGTAAATAATTAGGTATTCACAACTACAAATGGAATAAATTAAGGTGAAACCTCTAGACCAAAAACTGTACATTTCAAGATGATCATATAGATGGGGTTTATCTGCCATGAGCAGCGAGCAGGACTGAAAGTGTTGTAGCACTCCAATTGTGGTTAGTTACTCTACATCTCAAAATAGTGAAAAGACGTTATAAAGGTGTAGATGCAGATAATCGAGTCAAATCGGTTGAGATAAGATGGCGGTCATAGGACTAGTACTTTTTCTGAAGAAAAAAACATTAAGCTTGGTTGGTGCACACTTAGTGCATGTCAGTATGCTGCCCTTGACAGGCATCGGCTGAAGACCTCAACATGATTGGATCACAACCTGTGTCAAGTGATTTTCAGCCATTCCAATCTCTTAATGTGTGGGGAACAAACGAGTTAGCAAACTGGCTTGTCTTAAACGTGTCTGAATTAGGCAGCCACAGCTCTTAGTTGGACTGATACGTTGTCATTCAGTATTGGCAGAAGAGTAAGGCGCATGTTTGTGCAACGGGAGAACAGTCGCTCCCACTCTAGAGACCACACAGCAGGGCAGTTGCACTGCTCTGAGCAACCCAGTCGTTGGAAACGAATCTTGCTGCCCTGCGTTGTATTTTTTCCATGGCTCTTTGCCTCAGCACTGTTGGGCAGTGGGTCCCATATTTGTGTAGCATACTCAAGGATTGAAAGGCAGAGCGAGAAATGTGCTATCTCTTTCAGTTTCGAAGGACATCCACGTAGTGTTCTGTGGATGAAACCAAGTAAGGGACTTGCTTTTGCGAAGACTTTACTGATGTGTGGCGAGAATGACATGTCACTACTGAGGTTGATCCCATTGTATGGGTAGTTTGTGACGGATTTCAAGATTTCACTGCACAGCGTGTAAAAATGGACTGAGACCTGAGTTTCTGACATGTTTATTGGGAGTACATAGCATTTCTCAGAGTTGAAATGCATACCCCAATCTGTGGCCCAATTATCTAAACGTGATAGATCTTCCTAGAGGATTAGCTAGTCGTCCTTACAGCAGATAGCACGATACAGGAGAGTAGATCTAGGTCTATATCATCCGCAAATTAATTGACGGGAGAGACGATTTAAATTAATGCCGTCAACCATGTCAAAAAGCATAGGAAGAGAATCTATATCGAAGTCAGTACCCGTGTACCTTAAATTCTACTTAATTGTATTTCTATCTGAACCGAAAAAATGCCAAGACATACTGTGGATTAGACGTATATGTTCAAGTGCAATACTGGCCTACTTTCAACTTTGTATTTTGCCTGTCAAAATAAAGAATAAAGAAGACGTAAAATCGTAAATTTGTATGCATTTAAGTAAAAGTCATTACCATAATGCATTTGCTAAAAGCACTTCTTCTGGCTTAACCCACATGTTTGCTACATGTATGTAATCATCAAAGAAATATTGACTAATATCAAGAAAAAAATATCTTTTCACAAAGTGGGGATGTCATCTTGTATGATTGACAGGTCACATGATCAACTATTCAGAAGGTGAAGGTCGTTCTTCCGCTAACCTCTGCGAGGTAAACATTTTCATTATTTGTTATTATTCCCTAATTTATTGTCGATATATGTCATTTGAACGAGTGTAATTTATGATTAAACATTTTTTGATTCGCTTACATTATAAGACAGAAAATCTTGTCATTTTGGTTACTGGCAATGCAAAAAGTTATTCTGTAATCTGATATTATCGCTCATTATGCAACCTGTCAAAATGAGCCTGTAAACAAGTCCACCACAAACATTTGCGCACTTAAATATCCATCAAATGTCCATGTAGAAAACTTAGCTGTAGTTTGTATGGATATTTTAATTTATGGGTAATTAAACTTTATTGGCTATAGATATACAAGCCATTTCTGATTTGATTTTAGTTTTTTGTTCGTTAAATATATAAATACTAAAACATCTGGAATTTTCATGGCCCTTGAAACCAATTTTATATATTCGTAACTTGTAGTGAAAGCCCTTATAAAATTGGTTTCAAGTGACTGTGTCTGTCACTCTGTCATTATATGCTAGCCTTGACAATCTCTCAATGTGATTTTGAAAACACAATCAAAGAGTGGCAGGCTCTTGTTTTTATAATGTGCTACTTGATCCATTACAGTATCTGCGATAAAATTTTGTCTGTATAGTTATGAATGCTGTCGATATTGAATGTATTGTGTGCAGTCATTAGTATGTAATTTTAAATGTATTTAAAGTTATATGTAGGACAGGCTTTGACCGCTTCACTCTAATTATATAATGTGTAAAGTAATTCTAAGTAATTGTATTTTGTGTGTTACAATCCTAAGTTCATTTTAAGTAGAACAAACTTTCCCATAAAAGCGGCAATGAAATTCTAATAAGAACAATCATGATTATCTTCAATAGTATTATTATTATTTTTTCAGAGTAAAATACTGTTACTGGATACTGAACAAGTCTTACCAAGGTATACTTTGCATGCTTTTAAATATAATACTGCAACATTTGAAGACAGCTGTATTTACAATTATCTAACACACAGGATACTGAATTATCTTTATTACTAAACAGATTGTCAGAAGGATGATGTTTTCACGGACTCTTGTTTCAGTACCTCTGAGGATCTGTACTACAAAATTTCTGAGTGTTACATCAAGTTCTCAAGTCATACGTGTAATGGGTGGAAGCCAATCAATGAGCAGTGGTGATACTGCATCAAGTGCCAATTTTGATAGTTTTGTAAAGCAAGAAATAGATGAAAATTGTGTAGTAGTTTTTTCCAAAACCACGTGTGGTTATTGCCGGATGGCAAAGCAAGTGTTGGACAGTACTGGATTACCATATAAGTCAATCGAAATCAACCAGATGAAAGACGGCTACAAGATACAGGAGGTCTTGCAATCGATAACTGGAGGTTCAACGGTAAGAAAATGTATTATAGCACAAAACAAGTGTTATACATGTAAAAAAAAAATACATGTATGTATCTGCCGAATTGTCCAGCATAGTTTAAATTGATTCTGAAGTTATGTTATTACCTATTTACAGGGTGTCAAGTCATCCTATATTCCTATATTTTTCCTATATTTTCAAGAAATGGCTATATTTCCTATATTTGACCAGAATGTCCTATATTTCTTATAGTTTGATGAAAACAATAAAAAAGAATTTTAATTACACAATTTTATGCATGAATTTGGCTTAAACTGTAAGAAAAATTAAACCACACAAGAATATATACTACACGTATTTACTAAATAAACTACACACAATATATGCAGGCCCTAGTGAAATCTTACCAGCCCTGGCAATGAGTCCCACTCAATATCTAGGGTGGTCATGGGTCATTCCACCCCAACAAAATATTTTAAAAGGGAGCCATTTGGAGGACTTTGAGATTATATTTTATGCTATTACAAAATTATGTTAAAATATAGGGTCATAAAGCTGCCAAATAACCGGGCAGGTACGTCTGAAGACCTGCAGGAGCAATAGTAAACTTGACAGCCCTGGGCCACCGGCAGGCAGCCATTTCCCACACTGAGTCGTTATTATAAGATTCAATGTTAACTATTATTTTAAGTAACAGGCAGGTGAAGCATGGCTGTAGGGGAGGTGGAGGCCATAAATATAGGGTCAAATTGACATTTAATGCAGTGTTTGAATTTATCACAAAAAGAGTTGTAAATTGATGAATATTGGTGAGTTATAATGAATCCCATACTTCATCGTGCACTAATGGTTCAAATACATGTCTATAAAAGCATTTCTTACTAACATTTCAAACACATTTTCAATCTGAAAATTCCTATTTTCCTATACAATTTATACATTTACCCTTTATTTTCAATCTGAAAATTCCTATTTTCCTATACAATTTAGGCCAAAACAGGCTTGACACCCTGTGTTTGTAAAACATTGGCTTTTGCACCATTTTAAATCAGTGAAATTACTAATGCTTTTAAACTTCTTTGGGACTTGCTATCCATAGTGTTTGTGAAGCTGTCGATAGTTCCCTTTGCTCCAATTTCGATAATTGTACTACTAGAATGCAGTATTACATGTATATACATCTATTATAGTAAAGAAAATATTTTACAATTTGATTCAGGTTCCAAGAGTATTTGTAAATGGCAAGTTCATTGGTGGAGGAACTGAGACGAAAGCACTTCATGCTGAAGGAAAACTTATACCTCTCATTCAGAAGTGTAATTTGTGATAACATAACTGTGGAGTGGTTAAGTTTGGTGATAATGCACTAACTTTAAAATGAAAAACAAACAAACAAAAAACAATCAAATTTTAATTGTGCATATAAATTGTTGAATGTCAATTGACAAAATATATTTTCAAGAACACATTGATTAGGCTATAATACAAATGAGTTGTCTCTAAAATCATTTTCTACAACACTTAGTATCCTTTCATTACATTATATATCAAAATGTAACCTTTTATATAACTTATCAATTTTATGCAAACTTTTGCAATTTTGTGGACCAAGTTTTACTAAAGAATAAATGAACGACGTAATGTTTTTTGTGTATGTTGAAAACTCATGTCATTTGCTGAATATCTACTGAATAATTTATTTTATCAGTTGTATATACTTAACAAGTCGACAACATTGTACTCAACCAGAAATATTTTGTAAGATTTCATTATGGATTGGATGGTTGATTGCAATGGCTACGTAAGTTTCTCAGTACGATAACTTTGACAGTTAGGTGTAGATGTTAATCAATTCTCATTTGATAATGTTTATTATTTAACTGCATACATGCTTGGCAGAACAGTGAGAGTAGAATTGTTTATTATTTAGTTTTGTTTTATGGAAAGCTTGGTCTGATCAAATCTTTGTTACAATGAGTCATGGGAATATTTTTCAGATTTTTCATTGTGTTTAATTTATGAAAATGCGAGTTTTGTGTTAGATAACATGAAATGTATTTTGTTTTATAAAAGTTGATTATGGATGTTCATGGTCATTTTTTTGTATACTAGTTCATTGTTACATAATCTTATAAAAAGTATTTTGAAAAAATTACGATGTGAATAAAATATTTGAAAGGTTACTTTATCACAGATATTTGTCAATCACTCTTTCTAATATTGAAGGTAAAACTTATTCCATTCAAATGTTCCCAAGATAGATAAGATGATCGCTATATTTTATTTTTATATACTGAATGTAATGTCACGTGGGAATTAATATGTCAAAATTCTTGCCTAACATTGTAATGTAAAGAAGTAAAAGTAGACAAATAAAGTCATCCCATAAAAATGTTTCCTTATTTATAGAACATATTTGCTCTTAGTTCACTCATTGAAGATAATGCTTGTAAAAGAATATAATGATGAATTATTAAAAAAAATTGTAGTTATGAATCAGATTTATAAATTTTTAGATTTTAGTTGTGTATTTGACATTTTTACACATAAATGATTGGATTATCTTGAAATTTGAAGTCAACGTTGTTAACTTTTGATAAAGAAAACTATTTGGTCAATTCAAAGTTTGTTGAGAAGTTTTTCTTTTTACCTACAGACTCCTGATGCGAAGGTGACATTTGACACGATACCAAAATGTCTGGAGCAGGAAGAGCTGCCATGACCGCAACAGTTCGAGCGGTGAAAGGCAAGACATTCATTCCGACCAAAGCACCACTAACTATCACCCCTACTGCTGTGGGAAGAATCAAGCTACTAATCAAGGATAAACCAGATATCAAGGGCTTAAGAATTGGCGTAAAAACACGTGGATGCAATGGACTTTCTTATACGTTGGATTATGCTGCAGAAAAAGCTAAGTTTGATGAAGAAGTTGTTCAGGATGGAGTGAGAGTATTCATAGACTCAAAGGCACAGCTGACACTATTAGGTACTGAAATGGACTACATGGAAGACAAATTAAAAGCTGAGTTTGTATTTAATAATCCAAATATAAAAGGGACTTGTGGATGTGGTGAAAGTTTTAATATTTGATATTGAAATTGTTTGATGTTGAGCTGCACAATACATGTAAGCCCGGTGTTCGAGAAATGAAGTTGAATTTTGTAGTATTCCAATTCTATGTTGCTCTTAACTTATTGGTATGAATGGTTCTGTAAGCTTTCGAAGTAAATTTTATTAGGCCTTTGAATTGCAAAAAATTACTGGGAAATTAACTTTTTTCCTCTGAATTTCTTATGTAATTAGAGTACAAGTATGTGGAATGTTATATTCTAAAGTATGTATTTCCGAATGAAATGGTGGTAATATCATGAATAAATTGTATAAAAAGTGTTGGCAAAAATAAAAATAGAACTAAAAATGAAATATTGTTTTAGATTCAAAGCCCTCAATACCGTTAATTTTATCCACAAAATCAAATCATTGTCGGCAACAGCGCCGTCGTCATCATCACCCGTTTTAAGTTTGTATTTTACAGGCTTATCCTAATAACAAGCAGATATACATGATTAAAATATAAGTACATTTTTATGTTGACTGATGTGCTATGCTAATCCTTTTGCACAATTTTCGCACGTGTTCTGAAAGAAAAACTGAGAATTCTGGCATATATACATAGATATGGATGAATTCAATTCACATCACTTACCACTACTTAAGAGCTGCCATGTAATACAAAATAATTATAAATGATATAATACAAAATCACAGCACATATTAGTTAAACTAACCTGTGACCACAGCAAAGACATTATAGAACTTTTACCACAGTCCCTAAAACAAGCAGAATCATAACGCAATCAGACTCAAGAATCATAACGCAATCAGACTCAAATGTGTGGCTAAACTGTATTGAAGTTTGCATTATGTGTCAATAGTTTTTATGAACTGGCTATTTCTTCGGGTGGTGCAATGGCTTAAAATTGTTAAAAACGCTGATATTGTCAAAACATCGTTTCTTTATAAGACATAAGTAGCTTGTCTTCTACATAAGGATAAATTTATTTTGGACTTTCATCCATATTCACCCGTGAATTATATGCATACACGCAGGACATAAAACTGCTTTCTAACTGGAATGTAGGCCTACCCTATACCTAGGATTATCAAGTAATAATCCTAGCCTATAGACTACTGACTTTCAAACAAAATAATAGGATACGAAATGGCGGATGACAAACGTAAAAGAGCAAGGATACAGGGTGGCTGGGCTTCATCTAAGCCAAAACCCGTCATAAGGAATCCAGAATATTTTCAAACCGCCAAAAAAGAACTGAGCACAGAAAGTTTTCAGTTTGACGCCTCAGCTGCAGCATGCGCAAGTGGCTTTGTAAATGAAACAGTCAAACCAAAACCGATGATAATCACCGATAGTGGAAGTTATGACCTAAGTGATAGTGAAAACGGTATATCAAAAGTACTACTTGTTAAAAATTTCATAGCGGAAAGTGAATGCCAAGCATATTTTGACAGGTTCCAAAATGAGATACCCTGGCAGCAAAAGCAAGGAAAGTGTAAAGTAACCGGTGATGGATACTTGCAACCTAGGTTAACAGCTTGGTTTGGAGACCATGAATATTCGTACTCAGGAATAACGCAACAGCCTTGTAAAGAATGGGGGTCTGCTTTATCTGATTTAAAAGCTCGCATTGAGGATGTAACTCAACAGAAGTTTAACTCTATGTTAGCCAATTTCTACAGGGATGGAAAAGATCACATACCTTGGCACACAGATGCCCAATACCGTTTGGGTGCAAATCCAACTATTGCTTCTCTAACATTTGGAGCTGTACGCACTTTTGAAATGAGAAAAATGCTTCCAAGGGGATCAGATGACAAGGACTATGATAGTGTTGAACACATAGAAATCCCATTGGAAGCAGGGACTTTGTTGGTGATGGGAGGTGCTGTTCAAGACGACTGGCAACATCGGGTGAAGAGAGACCTCAGCTGCACCAAGCCAAGGATGAATTTCACCTTCAGAAGAGTGGTACCTCCAAATTAAAAAAATCGGCATCCATTTTAATTAAATTTAGTTTAATTTTGATTTAGCTGTTACTCGTCATTGTTGTCAATTACTATTATATTTTTAAGCCTTTTAAAACTAATTTACAACGTATTGTGATATTTCCTATTCCATTGTGCATGTTAAGATCAAAATATAACCGACCAAGTTCCCAACCGATTAATTTAGGGTACTGATGTTTGGAATTGGAAATGTCTTCATACAGACTGCAAATCGGTGAACTGTACATGTGATATTGCCATCTTTGCAGCCATATATTTCTAGATGCATGATAATATATCAATCATCTTGCTATTAACTTCATTATCGTGATACTTTCCAGTACTAATTACAAGTGAATTGAATTAAGTGTGACAACCAAGTTTCTCTACTAACCACAAGAGGCACAGCAAGCAGATGCCGCCCCTTGCTAAAGGCAGATGCCCAACTACAAGCAGACAGACTGAACGCTTAAATTACTCTTTAACAATGAGCGCGGTATCAATTGAGTTGTTAGACAACATGTGCTCCTTGCAAAAGCAGATGCTTCTTGGACATGGGTGCGGTGTTTTGAACAGCTGGCATTGTAGCAACATCTGATTTTGAATCTATTAGTTGTACAAAGCAACGAAGAGTAGAACCTCCCATTAAGATCACAACCCTAACGAGACCAGCTCTATAAGAGATTTCTTGTAGTCCCAAATTAGAAAAATAGACCTTAGATGAGCCCCCATAAAATGACCACCTTTCTCTTGAGACCATTTGAGGTCATTCCTTCGGGTGGTCTTGGTACAGGTTATAAATAAATCCAGTGCACATAGAAAATTTGAGATATTTTGTATACTATGACAGTAAAATATATCCTGGCTGCACCTGCACACTTTCCCCTCTATTAATCGGTCACTGATTAGTTTTGAAAATCGTGTGGAGGTAGTACAGTTTGCTAAAATAAATATTGTGCGCAGAGCGCACATCCTCATTTTCATTTTTATGCTTTGTTGTTGCTTCTTTCTATAGTTGGATATATTATATCTGCTGTGTTAGACAGTTTTTGTTTAAAATGTATTCTATGAAATAGAATAGATCGTAAAAATACCTGTAATTATAATGTTATAATGTTATATTTACATTTCTGAAATCAATGTCATTATTAAAACATTCATAAGGTATGAGTGTCATGTAAGATCAAATGATTTTGTACAACAAAAACAAACAAAGAAGTGTAAATATATTTCAAATATACATTTATTCATAATATTTTATGTACACATTACATCTGTAATTTAAGAGTTGTATCCGTGTTTCAAGTGATCATAATTTTAATATAGCAATAATAACGTTAATACTTTTAGTAGTAGAACTATTGTTCACTGGTGTGTATTGAGAATATGCATGTACAAAACCCTTGAATATATTTTATACATACAACATTGAAATTGCCATTACATTTACGAAATATTACATTGAAATTTAGCACTTTTTCCTTCTTAAAACTAATATGAGTTCATTCTGCAGTGATGCTGATTCCATTCAAATTTCGAAAGTACAATACTTTCCAGCTGATACACTTGTGTTTGGGATTAGTCCCTGAAGCAGGCAGATGCCCAAATTGTTCAGACAAACCGCCCTCTTTGCTGACCAAGTCCAAGCCTAAGTACCCATCTTAACCCCACACATGGACATGTGTTGAAAACCCAAAGCATGATATGAAGTCACAACTGTTCGTGTGTAGCCGTGGGTCATTGTCACATATTTGTGAACCACCAACTGTTCTTATTGGTGACCAAAAGCCACCATATCCATTTGATAGTATCTGCCTCAAAGGTGCATCTGCCCGGCCCACCTGTGCCTGATGCAGAGGTCGGAGACCGGTTTGTTTTTCAGCAGATGCTTGTAGCAAAAGGCAGCTGCCGTTTTCTGTTGAACGGCTGTTCTCGTTCTTGGTATGATGCTTGCTCTGTTTCGCTGGTTGGTGTCCGCTTGGGACTTTCATTCAAAGCATTTTTCTGCGTCCCACTCCTCCTTTTCTTTCTTCCATCTCATCTCTTGACCATTGGCCCCGCATTCACTGCGTGCAGGGCTGGTATGCGTGGAAGCTGACCTGTAAAAAACGATGGAAATTGGTAAGTGAATGAATACAGACCAGTTTCACGGTAGTTATTTGAAAGATGTATGGTGAACCATGTTGGTACCGTTTAAATACTGTAGGACACATAACTATATGCCATATAACCTTTTAACTATCTTACATAGCCATGACATTGGCCGTTAAACACTAGCACACAAAGGGGGCAACCACCTCTAACCACTAACCACCACGTCATGACAAATCATCCATCACTGTATGCTTTCGTACGTACATATAGTTATGTACAAATCCCGTGAAATCACATGAACATACACTGGTTGCATGCACTCTATACATCTTTTACCAAATCCTGAAATCTACCAGTGCTCAACTGTTCATGCCTCAAAGCAATCATCTTTATATCATTAAAGAAATCCTCACTTAATTTCATTGCCCCTATTCTAAATGTGTCTACGACAAATATATGTATTTTTTAAATAATATACCTACATTTGTATTAGATAAAATATTAGCACGCAAGTATTTCTATTGTATGTTCATTGAAAATATTAAGATATCGCACACATTTAAAAACAGATATGAAAGCAAAACAAAAATACTAGAATTATATGACTTACCATTGACCATCCTGTGAACGATCTGGGCATGTAGATAGTCGATATACTGGATCGCCTCTTCAACAATCTCCACTCTGTTCAGAGCAGCTCTCTGCGAGATCCTTGGCAGAACGGCCTTCAATCTTTCAAACTCCTTCCTTGCAATCCTCTTCCTCTGTGACCTCTGATATTTCTTGCTCACTCTCTGGCTTGCCAAGACACTCCTGGGCTTTTTGGTTTTGCATTCATTAATTCTCAGCATGATTTCTGTTTTTTTAAATCAAACTACGAAAACAGAACTTCTGTAATAACGTTTCAACGAGCGTGAATACTGCGTGTTGCTTCTCCAAGTGCTAGGCCGGGAATGTTTGAAACCCAGACGCACCCCGTGCCTTTTATAGCAGACGGAGCACATGCCCCCGCCGAAATGGGCAGCTGTAGACCAGACGGCATCCAGTTAATCAAAAGGTGTTTGCATAACCAGCTTGCAGGCGGGTTCTCCCTCCCCTCTCCCTCCTAAAGGCAGCTGCGTTTTGCCGCCTTAAAGTTAGGGGCATCTGCCTCCAAAACTCGTCTGCAACCCGGCAACACATCTGCGGGGCTTGGCGGGAGGGGCCTTTGAAAAGGTCAATTTACCATATGGGGGTGTTAGCTGGCCTAGGGATCTGTTTAGAGAGGACTTTAATGGATTGTTAAACGGTGATGTTTCGACTACAATGGTTGACTGGGGGATGAGGTAATCGGAGCAGGAAGGGAGGAGCAGCTACATTGAAGAGATCTCTAGTATTTAAGCTTGGTTTGTAATTGGGAAGCGGTAACACCCACTAATTTTGTTTTTTTTTCTGGCTTCTTTTGGTATATTCCTAAAGGGTTTCATGATTTAACTAATTAAACAGATATGAACACCGTAGCAGTATGGTTATTTCACAACGATGATTCTGAAATAATCTAATGCTCGAATCGGTACGCACACGGTGAAAGTTAATGTTTATTCATCCCGTTTTTAGCGGGATTGGCCGGTCAACAGAAGTGGAATGAAAATGTGTAACTATGTAACCCCCCCCCCCCCCCACACACCAAACACACACTCATACACCCACACACCCCGCGGCCTTTCATCCTCTATCACGAAAGACTATATACCGGAGAGGTGGTCTCATTGAGAGATTATAATGCGGCAGGCCTACCTGGTAAAAAAATTATTTTGTGTGATTGGGAATTACTAGTCAACATTTAGTACCGGTAATACGAAATGCGTTTGTGTATCAAAACTATACCATTGCACACGTGGAGCAAATTATAACAAAATACACACACCGTCAAATGCAAGACCACCCCAGCATGCAACACTCACACAGTTCACAAGCATGCATCTCTGTTCCCAGGTGCAAGAGTCCAGATGTCCACTAGGTCTGCCGGCAACACCCAGACTTCAAAAGCCCCACCTGGTCGAGCTCAGTCTTTGATCTCTTCATGGGACGTCTTCGGGGAGGAGTTAAATAATGCAAGTCTTTAGAATGTACCGCTATTCCTGGGGGCTGCTAAGTATCACCTGGCCCGTTTGATTACCGAGAACAACACGTTTATTAGCGTAACACGGAAGGCTTTTGTTGGAGACAAATAGAGTGATTGTTTGAAACTTTGCTTTTAATAGAGTGTGAGATGTTTGATATAGAATTGGAAATTATTGTCTTTTTTATTGGAGTTTGATGGAGATTTATGGGTATTGAATTGACTAAGTTTACTTCTTAGTCAGCTGTTATTGGCATTTTAAATATATTAAAATATTTTGACGTTGACTTTCATCTATATTTTTAATGCTTTGATATTTGTCTGTATTTATAATGAACCAAACAACAAATTTAGTGGATTATTTCGTCATGTTTTCATCGTTATCCATTTTGTGTAAAATGATGTGTTACGTTTAGGAAACATGTAAGACATCTACATTACTATATGTAAGAGAGTGTGACACGTTGGTATAGAATGCATACCTTCTAAGAGCTATTCTGTGAAAATGGACAGAAATATGTCCAGACATTACATTCAACAATATATAATAACACTATAGCTGCGTGTAATCAGCATAGGTAATTGTCGTTCACCATTTATCTTTTTCAAACTAACAACTAAAATATTCATCTCTTAACATGTCATACCATATAACACAATCACGCGAAACAATGTCCGAACGTGTTTCAAGATTCCACAGAAAGATAATAACATTATCTATATCGCATTACAAACTACAACGAGCTCAGAGAATTGATGTGTAAATTTCAACAAAGATGTCCAGATCAGATGTCAGACTCTTGTGGGGGATTTTCACCGTGAAAGACCAACATAACGAAACTTCACAGAAGGAAGCCGCATCATCATCGCTATTCGACCAGGTGGCTTCCCAGGAATTTCTAGGCGTCCAGGTGTCTTGCTATAAAGACCACGGTGGACTTCAAAGCGGTACCTTTTAGTAGTGATTAGCTTGTAGCCCAGATGTCCACTCTGAACTGGGCCGTACGGGAAATGATGATGTCGCCGAAATGGCATAATCTTTGATGTTTCTCGGGTATTGTGTGGGTGTAATTGTCGTCTGCAGGGTGTCTCGCTGAGACGTGGCGGGATGTTTGGCATCGGCTCCGTGGGATTTTACAATGGGTTTAGTAGATTACTCTGTGGTCGCATGTAGTAGAGATCTCGACGTCAATAGATTAGACGTGTAAATAATTGAAGCAGTACATGTGAATGTAAAGACAATAGCACGATGTATATATTAGTTATATAGTTCTTGTTCTTATGAAAATCTATGATTTATTTATAATGTGTAGGCATCGTAACAGTTGTCAACGTTTATAAAATAAAAATATACATGTATATACTTACAATAGAATATAGAATATATAGATTTAATGAAAATGAAATTGTTGCGCAAACACGAACATAAAACTGAAGTGCTGTAACCAGTAGAAAATTTTATTTGCGGGTAGAGAGGAAAAAGAATAAAAGAAATTACCCTCTGATTAACTTCAGCACAGAAGACATGTTAATATTTTGCCCATGAAGTCTACATCTTTATAAAGACGACGGGGATGTATATTGTGTACCCAACAAAAGTCATGATCACCGACTTAAATTTAAGTCCTACTGCCCAGTACAACGTGTAGTGCACGATTTACATTCAACCAAACCCACAATATGGGTATTACGTTGATTAAACCATATTCTGGAAAGATCCGATTGAAGAATCAGAAACATCTTATCTAGGCTCAAAGCTTAATCAACTAAAACACTCAATATTCATATAAAATCAACTGCATATAGCCGTGAGATATGACGATGATCAGATGACGAAGTTGTTGCTGAAGTCCAGTCACCAGCGCACAAATCACGCGTCCTATTACGCCTCCGTCCGACAGTCGCGATTGTTAAATTCATACAATTAACAGTGTCTTATGAGCTGAGCTTTGGGATTAACTTAGTGGTCAAAACTGGACATTACCAGACAACGGAAATCTCTTTCATACTGTACATATAAGCAGTGTCACAATATCTTTTCAATGCCCTTTGAGGTGAACGTGTGTGTGTGTGTGTTTTTTCTGGTCTTTGAGATAAGGATTAAATTCTGGCATACCAACACGTCTGTGAGGAGTTCCCGGTGTTGACGAATTGAGGGTTCCACTTCAATTATCGTGAATATCAGACCTTGGACTTATTAACAGACTTAGTTATTACTCTCAGCACCTTTTAGCTTTCTCCGTCGGTGGTAGCTGTGTGCCACTGTGTGTTTTCTGGTCTTTTGGTATATTAAAACTGGCAACGTCGCACATCAAATGGGCAAAGCATACCTTTATTCGTCATGATAGCTAATATAACCATCTGCAGACAGTCTTCAGTTCTGTTCACAGTAGCTAAAAGTGACAAGTCAAAAGGGGTTCTCACGTTTCCACATCCCGCCTAGAATTCCACTCACATTGAAACATATGTCTCAAAACCCAACCACAAATATCAGGTTGAATTCGCATGGCATTGTGTATATTTAACTCCCATTAGCTGCATAAAAGATATCTTGGCCAAAAGCACATGTCAGCCTTTTGAGAATTTGGGGAAATGTCACCTAAAGCACCTGTTAATGGCACCTGTTAAATACGTTATGAAAACCTATTAGTGTCGCCCAGTCGCACCGGTAGTCAGGTGTAATGTTTACCAGTACCAATAAATTGATTAGGATACAAAAGACTATTATTGGCCAGATATTGGATTCCACCTGTGCTGAAGAAACAAGACGTTAAATGGAGGGCGATTTTACCCTTGACAGTTTTATGCAATAAGGTGACACGTTGCACATGCTGTTCCGTTGACCATGGATTTTAGGTTATATTGAATCATTTTATAGATGGTCTGCATTCAGCATTTTATGCAATTTATTGGTGAAATATTTTGTTTCAACAATATAATAATTGGTGTACAATGTACAATATCTTAAAGTTGGATCCGTCATTTATAAATACCAGATGCAACGATAAATACATGAGTTACTTGGCTATCAGGGCCACAAAGGCGGAGGGTTGGGTGTGTGTGTTTGTGTGGGGGGGGGGGGGGGAAAGGGGGTTGGTTAAAGAAACAGTGCACCAGTTACTAAGGTGTCCTCACTAAAAATACGAAAAAGATATCCCACAACTGTTAAGTGATCATTTTATTAAGATAGTCCAAAAGACAGCCCTTCCACTGTTTTGTCTGTACGTGAACATGGTAGAATGATGCACGATGGCCATTTCTGAATTGCGGATCCAGGTATTCAGAATAAAGCGACAGGTGTGTGTGTGGGGGGGGGCAGGAGTGCACCAAGCTACAGACTAGTATATTAGTATATCCACAGTCATGTGAACTAAGGATCTGAATTAAATAACAATCCGTGGTGTGCAAAGGATTAACATTTCAATGAAATAAATACATTCATGTCTAACCAGTCTTGGTGTCAAAATAGTATTCTTAGTTTCTGTAAGACAAGCCTTGAGAAAAGGGGCATTTTCGTGTCATAACAAAACCACTGACACTAAAGATTTTTCATTAAGGCTTGATCAATTAAGGGAAAGCTCATTAAGGACCCGGCAGGATGTCACAACAGTGTTGACTCCTGGCTAGGTGCTAATTGCAGTGATTTGGTGTAACAGGTGCAGACATGGTGCCTCCCGGGGGGTCTGGGTGACACTGATGAGACTTTGGGGGTGGGAGGGAGTGCTCACTGAGTACTATTATCATTTACAATTGTTTGTTTGAGTTTTATGGTATTTGCCTTTCAGCGGTACGTGCTTAAAACCAGACCTTGAGTTACAGATTGGTGTGTAGTGGAAAATATTGAGATGGTGTTTTTACTGTTATTACATTAAACGTTTGTTGATAAGTTTATTTTTCTGGTGACATCTGTATTGGTTGAAAAATAGTAGGTGATGATTACAGTCAATGCTAATATTCTCTAAGTTCAATAAAAATCAATTTCAAAACTGCTCTCTCATCACGTGTTCCCCTCCCCACCGAAATACCATATCACTATGATTGAGTAACACAATCTGTGTTATATCTAATATCTATGATCTTGTATTTCATCATTTTAGCTATGCAAATATACATGCACGGTAGACCTACAGTAGACCTTCCTCACAAAGCCCAAACAAACCCGTGGTAAAGCTAAGAGCAAATACCGCTATTCGTTTGACAAAGTCTCGTAGGCAGGGTAAATTCAATGTGGTTAAGTTGATAATAGGATAAGTATATAATTCTGCCTAATAACTCCATTTATTGAACATATTCCCATCCCTTTTAATTTTATTGAGGCCCTAAAAGGAACCCCCGCTAGCGCTAAAAACACGTTTAACAAACGTTTAGCGGGAATTCCGTGATGGAGTCTGTAATTTTGGAATACACCTGGTTGGGAACAGTGTGGGAATTGTACATCAAAGTTCTGCCGATGGATGGACCATAACATCTGCTAGCATTTTCATATACAGTAGAACATTACGTTTAAGACCACCAGACCAGAGGAGCTGGCCACAAGTGGTCTCAACAGAGAGGTCGTCTCTTTATCACAGCATGTTTTGATCGTTTTTGAAGGTTTCGGACTGGATAAACGATCTTACAATCTCCACACTACTTTCTTTCTTCTTTCTTATCTCTCTCTCTTCTCTCTCTATGACGGAACAGCTTTCTTTCTCTCTCTCTCTCTCTCAAGTCTTTTTAGCAAGCATATTTCTACCAACGATAGATATAGCTGAAGACAGGTTTTAGCTTAAATCGAATTGGTCTTAATAGAGAGGCGGTCTCCATTTAAAGTTCTATTGTATTTTATATGAGTATCCACATCATTTTTCTATGTGTACAGTTATAGCCCCATTTGTTTGTTCTATGGATTACCTATGCATGATTAGATGTTTATGACGGAACAGCTTTGATTTGCGGACGGAACGACCCCTACATGTATATTCATGACGAAATGTTTTCATGACGGATCCTCAAACAGCACAACATCCTACATCCCACTACCTGGAATTTTTACACACCCTTTTCTTTTTGCCTACATTGGTAATCTTCTCCCATACCCCGCTTCATTATAACCCCTCAAACACTTCCAAAGACATAAAGTTATTTTTTTCAAACTAATACAATTTTGAAGAAAACTTTACCTGTTTTCACAGTTAGGGCAATGAAGTTTCATATCTGCGTATATATTGACCCACAGTTTGTCCACAGAGTTGCGGCTGCAAATTCAAGGGAGGTCACCGCTCCTGTAAGAGCTGTACTGTAACATCACCCTCACACCCCCCCTCCCTACCCCCGTCACCACCACCACACACAGAGAAAGATCTTAACACAGTCCGGACATTTTCCCGCATTTGACCATCTCTCACACCAGGAGGGACATAATAGAAGGGCTGCTCCGCGAGCGTTACAGATGTGCTGGTCCGAGCTTCCACAAAATTTTGGGTCAACCAGTGGGCCAGTGTTATGCGCCAATAACTGTTGCTTCCGAAAAACATGTGAACTGGATTAGTAGTAGTTAATGTGTACTTACGGTGATGAGAGCTGTTGATACTGACTTACTATATATATACTTCGTTTTCGTAGTTCCTCGTATGAATGGATGTACACACATAAGTCCCAATGTTCTCAGAATTTCAGTTTATTGCTTTTGATTCCCAAAAATACATCATACAGCCCATTTGCAGGGATTCGGGTATTGGCAGATCCGGAGGGCATAATGTTTTTGTGCCAACCCGTTTATAGCAACATTTTCATTGTCTTTTTAATGTCTGTCAGGCTTTTGCTTGTATGAAACCCATAAGACTACCCCCACCCCCACATACTCCATTTCCCAACAGACGGACCTGCCAGTGATCGCGAATTCCTACATGTAGTTCATTCGCGAATGGCCAAAGAAGACGATAGAATTTTGTAGTCCTTATTTAATCTCATGTGTTCGTATTCTTGGCGTCCGAACGCCATTTTTCAATTGCTGATTAACAGATTTAAACTTTGCGAAAAATAACTTAGCTCTACTGTGAATTTTATTACTACGGTGTAGTCATCAATTTCTACATGCACTGTATGGATCTCCATAAAAATGCAATTATACAAACTTAGATTAATTGTAGTGCTTGGTTCACTACTATTCAATTATTTGTGGATGATTGGAAATTCAACTTTAAGAAATAGATCCTGTTATATAATACATAACAATACCACCCCAGCAACTAGGACAATATGAAATATTGTATAACAACACAAAATGTAGTGTCTACCCTCCTATGGTCGGATAACAATACCCAATCAAGTTAATTGAATTTAGATCCTAGTTTGAAAACTTTAGAACAACATTAAGAAACTATCTTAAACCATGAACATTAAGCTGTTATGTTCATAGGCTTGAGTGAATTTGCGAACCCTTTCCCAACCCCAGATGTTGCACAACACAAATTATGATACACTGTACATAACTGTAGTATGGATAACACCACCTAACTACCTCACGTATATCATGGGATTTTCCACATCAAGACGCTATGGGTAAAAAAAAAGTATGATATTGCTTATAACTTGTGTGATGTGTATATAGGGCAACGAAAATGACAGATGCTAGGACGAGAAGACACGACAGATGTAAGACGATCTCGTGGATATAATAAAATACTTAAAGTAAACTTATAGTCAAGTACAATTAACACCAATATACCTTCATATAGTAATGAAAATCGTTCCAGATGTCCATTTTCGTTTGGAAACGTCACATCTGTTCTTTTTCCGACCGAAGGCGGAGCCACCGAATGCTCCAACCAATCACAGCGCGTATCGCGCAACAAGCTTCAAACCACCTGCCCATTTTCGGTATTTAAACGCCAGAGCTGCAGCCGAACTTCATTCATTCGGGACAACCGCACAGACGAGAAAAGTCTGAAAACTAAACTGTTTTTAAATCTAACTACTATCAGGATGATTAGAATCTCTGAAGTTAAAGTTCACAAACCAAAAGGCTTTTTGAAAGCTGGTCAAAAGGTTAGCAAGAAATACAGGCGCGCGCATCGTAGGAAGTTACAGCGAATGGAATACGAAAGACTGAAGTCAGTTTTGCCAACTCTATCCAAAAAGGACGATGTGGATGAAGTAGAAGTTGTGGAAGAGGCCATCAGTTACATCGACTTTCTCCACGCTGAAATCATGAAAAGGATGTTTGCAGGTAATTGAGATCTATTTAAATAGTAAATTTATATTGGATGTTTCACATGGACCTTGTGGTTCAACGAGCAGATGTAAAATATTCAAGTTTTATTCATTCGGCGCTTGTATTATTTAACGCATTATTTTTCTTTGATTCTTATTAAGCCAACATGAACAGGTTTAAAGCTATAAACATATTAATATTTGCTGTTCAGGCTTTTGATAATGCTAGTGTTTATGTTAATTTCAATTAACTCAGTCCCATGGTAAGCACACTTTATTTCAATCATTAGAATGCTGATTTGTAAATGTGTATATGTATAACACATATTCTAAAGGCAACTTCCTTTTGTGTATTTACAGGTCAACTTACTTCCCTGCCTAAGATGTGGAGCATGCCTTGTGAGTGAGCAAAAACACAGACGAATACATCGCCGCAAGAGGCTGGGTATCGTTTGGAGACGTTGGTCTTCCGGCTCTGTCAAATAGGCCTACCGACGTGTGGGTCCCCCACCAACCACGCATGGCTACGAAGAAAAGGAATTTGCTGCCCACAAGAATGGTCAAACTGAAGATGGTCATAGTCGCCTGTAAGACGTCAAAACATACAGACACTGGGAACAAATGACTTGAACAGTTATTTAATAGGTGTCGTGATTGACTTTTGAAGATATGCAGGATAAGAAGTTACGTTTATTCTCCACTAAGTTACTGGTTTTATTGAACCAGGATTGAGCTAAAGGATACTACAGTACAGTGTGATTGACAATGAATTGAAATTCATCTTAGTCGCTATTTGATTTAATAATCAATTGGAGATAATTGTCAATAAGTATGATGTCGAAATCTTCTATTGTTGGTTTGAATGGAAGTAGTGCTATGACTGATATGATAAGATTTTGTGTAACTCAAATGTACAAGCTAGAGTCTATGTTGAATTGTCAATGAGATTCCAATCTTGTGGTCTGGACAGTTTCACATGTTTTGTTATGCATATTGCATAGTATCATTCGATAAATAAATTTGGTGATATGAAAAGTTAGTCATTGTTTTAACTACACATCAAAACACAATACTGTGACAGATCCAGAATTATTTCGAAAAGGGGTACCCGGGTGACGCCCCATCACCGTGCTGGGGCGGAATTATTGGATTTCATGGGACTCATACACAGGGGAAAGCTTGCAGATAAAAGCAATCAAACAAACACCACATCACATTTTTATAGGAAACATTTAGAGGGTGGGGCAGTCCCTCTACTAACTCAGGGCTGAACTCAATTAATGAAAATGAATATTGTCAGAATTTGAAATTGCAAGTCATTATTCAGTGGATGGAAATATTGTATGTTTAACATCATATAACCCCCACAGTAAAACCAAGTCATTTTAATAACTTGCTTGCCAAAATACAATAATGTCTTAGATTACTCTTCCAAAACAAACGCATAGTTAAACACATCCAGTCGATGCCACATCCGCAATAAGACCATTCCAACCCTTTAAAATAAACAGCCACGAACTTCCATACAAAGACCACCTCTCTATTGAGAACTGCGTGAAGTCAGCCCAACATGTGGTCTTAATAGACCTGGTTCTGCTGTACTAGATTTAATGATATGTATTGAGAAATAGGGTAGCCTTCTACTATTACCAAAACAGACTACATGGCATAATTAGGACTTTTTAGAGCTATCAAATTATACTTCCCCAAATATACCACAGCACATTTAACATGCGCTTGTGTGTATCTATTACATAATTCAGTATTTCTAATAATAGCAGGTAATTAGTGGTAGAGGAAGACAGGTCACATTAGTAGATTACATGTATCAATTATATATGAAACAGACAGAATAATTCATGAACCATATGTACACGCATTGTGCAGTGATGTATCTTAGATGGGGGCGGGGCTAGTCGTTTACCCAACACCCCTCTAAACTTTGAGAGGACCTGAATTTCACAATTTTCCCGGTTGGGGCGGGGGTTACATGCCTCGGATCCCGTAGAGTTTGAGTTAAACCCCACACTCCTCGGTACATACCTCGATCTGCCAAAGTCATATTCCCGCGCGGAAAAACCCATTAATATTGAGTCGACGTGTTTAAAACAGGTGCAGCCCCCATCCCCCCTATGTGAGGTGACCATTGAGAACTTATATCAATATATTTATCTAAAAGTAAAAAGCACATAACAAGTCACAAAAACAGATGTTTTGACTTCTATAAAGATTATGAGAGAGAACACGTACAAATATTGATCACCAATAACTGAATGCTCATTCTAAAATTTCTTTGATCTAAAAAAATAATGCATTTACTTATAGTTATAGAATACACGTTGGCGCATACAAGTGTAAAGCTAGGACATGGAATAGCTTTTAAAGAAGAGCTCATCCTCCCCCCCCCCCGCCCGCCCCACACACATATTCCTATAATTTTTCATCCCAATCACACAGTTCGAAGAGACATGATTGAAATTTATGCATGAATAGGCGACACTGCCAGATTATGTCTTCAGCTGCCTGTACCTACACATCAAAACACGAATACATAGCCGTTTATTGCATTCATGCGTAACTTAAGTGTACTTCTAAATAAGGAAAGTGAAATGAAGGACGAAAATTAACCCATAACTCATTCATAAGTTTTCGCTACGCTCCAGCGCATAAAACGTACTCTGAGGGCATCGTGTCAAGTCTGCGCTCTCCCGTCAGGTGCATAATCCCATTGACAAAATGCGCCTCGCGACACCCTGACCTAATTAGCATTGAGCGAGGCAAACACACAAATATTAATATCTCTGCCCGGCGTGGTAAAACGCGCACCTGTTCCCCTAAAAGTCGTCTGACACTTGAATGGCACCAGCAAAGAAATGAGTCCCTGCAGCGGGCATTTAAATGCTCGGATCTGGCATGTGAACAGGTGCTTTAAAGCGCTGTCAGGCGCCCATTGTTCGGCGCATGACAAATGGGGGAAAGATGGACAAGTGACCGCTAGCCGGCCATGATAGGGTGTGGTTTCATTGCAATTATCGCTCGTGTTTACATGGCTTGTTGCAGGGGGTGACAGTCATAATGTTCGCAGCGCGGTCAGATTTCCATCAATTAGAGAAAATTGGAGATTTCATCGTCTTTTGTGCACGAGTCTTCTCAATGAGTCATGACGTGTTCTTTGCAATTAGCAGACGAGAATTTATGCGCGTTCTGGCACCAGTTTCCTCCTATCTTGTCTCTGATTTTGGTGGCATCGATTTTTCAAGGATGGGGTCTGGCAGGAGCTTCCGTTTAGGCACGCTTGGTATCAGATTTTTTCATAATCTGCAAAGCGAAATCAATGCTGATGGCTGACACCCATATTCTATACAGTTATCAGAAGGGGAAAAATAATTAATAACTTTAAGACACAGACTGAGCATATGTTATTATATACATCTTAATGCAGAATTCATGAAAGTGGCACACATTTTGGGATATCTACTTCATAAGCCGTACAATTTTTAATAATGCATATATTTGTCAATCAGTTAGAAATATCTCCCGTGGTGATTTTGTCCGTTCAGTCACACCCTCTTTTGAGGTCCAGTTTGCCACCATTTTGCCAGAGCACCAATTGCGTCATGGAGTAACAGCGCAAGTTCCCATAATTACCAGGGTGTATTTTTTGCAAAACACAAACCTTCGTTTCAGGACATGCTGAATCTGCTAACGCGACACGTGGCTTGGAACAAGTGTACAGTAGCAATTTCTTTACATTGCTCTCATTAAAATAAATAAATAAATAAAATAAAATAAAATAAAACGTGGATAAACCTCAACTTATTAAACCTACTCCCGTCTATAAAACCGAGACAGTCGTGGCATTATTTTTTTTTTATTTTTTATAGTTATTTTTTGTGACAATGGAACTGGTGGTCTTGTGCGGACACCTTCGGGAGAAATGTAAAATCGCCGCATGAGACAAGTGTCTCTAAATAGGAGGTGTCCACATGCACATGTTCCATTGGAATTGGCAACGTTTCCTACACTGATTTGGAATCACTCAAAACGCCTAAAAGTCTATCAAAACACCCAATAAAAGAAAAACAGACCCGCAGTCATCTAACGCATGACACAGCGCAATTTGGTGACAACTGTAATACGACCTAATTGTCGCAATAATCCTCAATTAAAAACCCAATCTCCTGCTCAATATTTCAGTCATTCCGTGTCAGCAAATGTCAGATTTTCTTGCCAATGTCCGGAGGAGATTACTCAGTCGCTTGGCTGAGCACTTTATGGCACTGGGGCAGATAATCTGGCACCTGTCTCTGACATTTCTAATTGAGTAAAACTAACCCTGCCGTGTCAAGTTAATAATGCAATGCGGGCAAATAGTAAAAGTTTGATTGACCTTGTGAAGCGACACACGAATCTTTGCACTATCCTTATCTGTTGTTCAATTGTTTAGGCGACTCAATCATTGTGTTTTATTATATTCTTGTTAAAAAACAGTATATTAAAAGTCATTTGTCCCATTTTGCAGACGAACTGAATAACGTGGTTCAATTATGTGTAAATATTAATGTTTATGCTGGCCAATTGCAATTACAAAGTTTTCTATTTAGCCAATTGAGAAAACGGCGAGAAAATAAAGAAAGAGAAAACAAACTCTCTTGAATATTTTTGTGTGAAATTGATCGGGAATGGCAAATTTTAAGAGTAGAGAGTAAGTAAGAAAACAATGTGATTGAGGAGGTGGCCCACGTAGGACAGGTGGTCATTTGACAGAGTTGATAAAAATGAGAAAAGAGAGTAAGCAAAACCCTCATTCCCAACCCCAAAACAAATATTGCAAAACTACCCCCCCCCCCCCGGATCATTTTGCAGCTGTTGGACAAATCAGCAATACATTTGTACATTAAATCTTGTATGAAATATGCACATTCAATCAATCACGTGTCGATGATGTTATCTTTCGTACGACTATTTGATTTTATTCGCCCATCATCTTTGTAACTGTACGAATTTCCCCCAATGGTCCTGTGAATAATCCATGATTTCGGATGACTTGGAAACGTGAGCGAATTAGACGTCATTTTGGCGCATGGGGACCTGTAATGTGACAGACTTAACGTTTTTGCTTTTGTTTTCCTAGAGTTAATTACATATTCTATGCATATGTCTAACTTTAGTGCTGCACCAATGGCATTCATAAATGGCTAATCGTATATTGACTCTTATAGTCTAAGAGCCAGGGCACGTTTTATCCAGGGTAAGTACATATAATGCAAAAGCTTGGTGTATCCTGAATAAGTAAGTGGTCCCAGGGCCCCAAAAGACAATATTCATTTGTAGATGTTTTAAAAACAACGCCACATTCACAATTCAATTACAATAAGCGTACAGAAGAGTAATGGTCGCCGTATGAGGCCCTCCAGACGGTTTTGCTGACTTTCACAGATCTGTTTCATTGTACTTAACTGACATATAAACCCAAATATAAAATAAATGTAGTAATTGCTGTGCCGCATCAATTGATCAGATTTTTTGAATAATGATTAAGATTAGATGCAATAATAAATTTTTTAATAATTTGTTAAATTTATTAATAATTTTATTATTGCATCTAATCTTAATCATTATTTAAAAATTTCATATAACCCCAACATGATGCATGATATTATTAGCCTCACATATAATGCTCATTCACATTTGTAATACACATGTGATGTGTAAAGTGCGTGACACTCCAGTGGTTTCCTGCTAAATGTATTTGGTGAATGCTGGAAATTCTGCTAAACTTTAAACTATCTGTTACTTGTAGTATACAGTGTGATGGCATATTGTAACCCACTGTAGAACAATAAAATGAAACTGCGACACACCTTTTATCCACACACATAAAACGAAAGCAAATGTAATGTAATTTAATTACGCATCTATTTTTACATTTCTTTAGAATAACTAACTAAGTATATCTTATTGTCATCATCCGCCGTTTCTCTTTTATCATGCAAATTAAACAATACCTGAGTACAATTCCTTGCATAAATTTACAGATCACGGACACGATAGGGCATATCAGATGTCTGGACAAGAACAAAAACTCCCACTCAGGTTATCTGAAAGTGTTTTTCCCCTCATTACCAGTGTCAATTAATTAATCCGTAAGATAAGCGGATCGAACCGACGTTTTGGACAAATTATATGCCTTTATCAGGTAGATTAAACGCGCGAAGCATTAGTATTAATCATTTAATAGACAACTGGCATGTAGGTGGGGCATCTCAGGTGTCAGAACAAACAAGATAATTGTTTTGTGTCAGTTACATATGAATTGTTTAGGAGCAAATTAGCATACATTTACTACTCAAGCCTTTTATTGTAATTACTTTCTATTTTTTCTTTTTAATTAATATTGCTACTTGCACAGCATTACGCAGACAATAAACAACACTGAATAGGAATAAGAGATTAGGCATATTGATCCAGTGAATAATAAATCTGGCAGGTCTATTATTGCAAAATAATCACGTACACTAAAATGTCCATTCTCCTGCTCTTGGTTTTGGACATTTATCATTATGGACTAATATCCCACCCATTCTATCTGACAAAAACATTCAAAAATGAAGTGACTGAATACATGTATACGAAAGATTTGTTTTTAATATACAGTGTTCAGTGGGTTGATAACATCTGTTAAAATACAGCCAGTTACAAGTTGTTTGCCATCAAATAATTGGCGTTATGATGTATCTTTTACTGCACATATCAAACTTTACTTTTCTTAAATAAAGCTTTCACTAACAGAACTACTCCAACTGAGAAGCTAATGCCTACAAACCCATCTATTGGTAGTAATTAACCATAGACGATAACAATTACAAACGCCATACATCATCCGCAGGTGTGAAGTCAAATCTGAAGATGGCCATGCAGAAACAAACTAATTATACAACACTGACCCAGAGAATTTCGCAGCTGATCCCGTGACAGAGCATCCGCACGCGGTCTTAAGCTGACACGTTATCACCTGTTGGGCCACTGGGCCTGGCATGCATTGTTCCCTAAACAGGGCCATTACCTTCGAGTAACAGGTGTTAGAGGGAGTCAAGTGTCACTGGAGTGAACCCTAAGAGTATGCCTTCACAAATGATGTTGTCAGACACTTGGAAATTGATACCATTCTTTTGGGACTGTTGACAATAAGCATATCATTAGGTTGTAAGCAGCATGCGTGATGCACGCAAGGTGGGGGTTTGGACGTGACAATTTGGGACTCATTTTGGAACCTTTTCAATAGTTTCAATAGCAAAGCTTTATTGTTAATGGTCCACCAGGTTTTGGACTAGGGTAGTAGCGTGTGGGTTTTAGGGTGTTGCCTTCGTGAACTTTTATGCAAAACTTCAAAGATTTCAGCTTAGAATTTCAATTATTAGCTACATAATAAAATTGAAGATTGAATGATACGGGTACATTCTAAATTGGTTAATAATAGCCTATTATTTTCCAAACGGCATGTTACTCCTGATAAAATATTCCCAATGTCAGCGAAGTGACGTTAATCTACAATAGGGACTGATACGATCATTTAAAAATAACTGACAACATAGTTCTTGACTGAGCCTATTCTTCGGAAGTACAATTCAGCAATCAACTGTCAATTTTGTTGGGTTTTCAAGGCTTTGTGCTACTTTAATAGTTGTTTGACAGTTGAAAGATGTTATATGATATAAGAAACATGAATGTAATCGTCACTAAATGTTATCAAAGAATGCAATCGATATGAATGTAATCACCTATTGAATATTATCTATATTCCATTGCATATTTTCTTGACAATGGTATAATGAGGATCTCCTCTTTATTCAATATAGTTTCCATCAATTAATAGTTCATGTATGAAAAGTGTAAAATCTAAAATATAATCTATCAAGGGGTTGACTATCTGCAAAGCAACATATGGTCTAACAGTTTATGTAGTTTTAATTCAGGAAAATAATAAAAACAGCAATGTGCCATGGATACCTTTCTATGTTGTTTGAATACCAGTCTGTTTGAACAAGTTGAAAAGTAAAAAAAGTTGTGAAAATAAGAATGAATATGGAAATATTATAAAAATGCCTACAATCACAATACCACATACCAAGCAAATAGCAGATGAGAAAACAAAACGAATAGTTTGAAAATCTGTTCATTTCTTAAAATTCTTTACAATATTTGATTTTCGTTTGAAAAGGAGTGTAACTCGAAAACGCTATTATTATTTTTTTTTATAAATTAATTGTGAATTTTAAGACTCTTTTAGATTTTTTGGGACGAAATGCAACAGTAGACAAGAAACTAAACAACTACATGTAGCTATTTTTTATAAATTAACATTCCAAATATAGTGTTCCCTACATCAATCAAGAGGCCAGGGAAGCTTTAATCTTAAGCATATCTTCATTTTTATGAACTAAATAAAAACTTGACAGATCGATTTATTTTAGAGGGAATGTGTATAAAGATAAAATACGTTTGTGTACAGATTTGTTTCCATGTATATTTTCATGCTGAGAACTGGCATCGTCACAAAAAATCATGCCATATAACCATATCTATCTTGAATTTTGTGGGCAACGACAAGAAATACATTCAGTGTCTTAACCTCCGCAAAATTTACTCTAAAATGGTCTAAAGTAATATGACATCAACATAAACTCAAAACACATTTTCAACAATAAGTAACTATATCAAATCTTGAAAAATATCACGGGCACTGCTAATTAACATACTTTTCACAGCGCTCCCTGTGGGGTCTAAGACACCTCTTCAACCCACTCTAGTGGTTTACGCAACAACCGCAGGCAACAATGGCACACAACCACACCCCTGGCCCTCGAAAATTACCTCATATCAATAGCCAAATACCCCCATAACCATTGACAACTATTCACCCTGTGACACCTGCATTTACCAAACGGCAATTGCAATCAACAAGACGACATCACTTCGCGATGGCCGTCTGCGGTTAAGCAAAAGAACAGGTGAATTCGATTTGACCAAATTTCGTCTGTGTGAAACCCATTGAAGAACAGGTGAATGGTGCCAGCCGAATGCACTTGCTTCTTTCCCCGAGACGACAAGTGCCGCACATGCAGACTATTAGTGTCAGGCGAGTTGGTGTCACAGATGGGATTTTGCGGGCAAAGCCAATGGCTGTCACGTTTTTACGACTGGGAAGCGCGCACCTGTTCGTCTATTTGGAGCATAAATAGAGGGCTTTAGACGAGGGTAGCAGCATTCTCGGCTGTGCCTCTGACTCGAACACATCTCTGAGGATACTATATCACAGTTACACTATTACAGTCAGTTGGACTATCAAAGTTCCTTTTAAAGATAACGCAACTTTTAAAAATGATGTTGAAAATCAGTACCGCTGCTCAGAAGAAGATGTCAAGCAGACGTCACAAAATCAGCGCAGGCAGGAGGATTAGCAAGAAGTACAACAAGAGAGCCAGGAAGATGCGCTTCCAAGAGTTTGACCAACTCAAGGCGGTTCTCCCGTCACTGGCGAGCAAAGTGGAAGTGGATGAAGTGGAAGTGGTAGAGGAGGCGATAAAGTACATCGACGAATTGCATGAACAGATCGTCTGGAGAATGATGGCAGGTGAGATTTTTTTTTATTACATACATTTTTTCTGCCTATTGGCAAAGTTTAAAAACATGGCTCTAATCTCGGGGAGATTTTGGTGCATATTTTGGAAGTCTTAGACATGGAACATATACATTTGACTATGCTTATTGACCACTCTTTTTGTAAGAAGTTTTATGTTGAAGCTATCCAGCGATGTTCATACCTCTAGTTCATATTGAAGTTTTGTTTTTATGAAAATGAGTGTGCATAGAAGATAGCTATGATTAGCGAGGACTAAATAAATTACACTGCAACTCAAATTTGATAAGAGTTTAATAAAGTATTCTATTAAAAGGGATTAAGAAGGAGCAAATATATGGTTTAGGATTTTATAACAAGTTTAAAAGCATAAATCTATAAAAAATGCTATACGAATTATAAGTACTCGCCAAAATGGATTACATCTACAAGTAAAAGGCATTCACTAGACTGACATATAAAACACTAAAAAATCACCTAATCGTGTAATCTTAATTGCTACTTACCTAATGAAAAAAGCATTCAAACGGAAAATAGTTCAACATCACACATAAATAGGATTAAAATAACAAAATACAATATAAAAATATATAAATATGTCTAAAAAATCTAATAACCCATAACCATTGACAACTATTCACCCTGTGACACTTGCATTTACAGTGATATCTTCGTTGTTGTAGATAGCTTTCACTTGTGATGGAGCACCCCATCTCAGACAAGTTATGTCAACAATGATAGGAGGTGGTTTATAATCAGCACTTTTCATGTACATCAACACTGACTTAGCTGTTGAACAAACTACATAGGTTCCTTTATAGAACTTTGCCATATTCATAGACATCAATGTGTCTATAATGTCTTTTTCCTGGATGCACGTAATTTGACTCAGCCTCTGAATTGATAGTTGCGCATTTTTCGGGTCTTTTAGTATTTCTAGCAACACCCATGACCAATAACTGCGGTAGCTAAGTTTCCCTAAATCAGAGAGAGGTCTCTCGGGGGTTCCCACTTTATTTTCTAGTTTTGATAATTCATAGCTGAAGGATATGAGGAACTTTCCATAGCCTTTTCTCTGAAAAGGTGGAAGTGTCAGAATGCAAGATAGATTGTACCCCATCTGGGAATATTTTTCTTTGGAGAAGTAGCCAACAAGGTGACAACCTTCTCTGTCGACCTCTGTCAGGACATAGAACATGAATGAATTCACGTCAAAGAAGAGTTCCTTGTGGTCAAGAAAAAGCTTTGCTAGCAGACAGAGACACTGACAGTACAACATATGACGACTGCCGTCAATCTCAAACATAGAGATGTTACCCTTTCTGTAAATTTCAATGCCTGGCGGGTGCCTCCACTTGCAAGTACTCAAGTGTTTGACATACGACTTCTGGAGCCGCATGTACTTAAGACAATACTCGCAAATCCACAGCTTATGTACTTTTTCATAGACCTCGGGATACGGGGAATAATACCAGGTATCCAGCTCATACCTCCCAATCTCGATCGTTTGTATATACTTCACTTTAGTAATGTGCTCCTTTTCAACAGCTGCACCACCAGAATCCATCCCGTCAAAGCTCGAATCCACGTGGTTTATTTCATCTTGTTTTTTCTTCCAACTTCTTGTCATTTTACGCGTAGGTGTAGCAGCAGCATGATTTTCAGACCCGGTGTCTCTCTCTGTTCGTTCCTCAAGACGCACGGCTTTTACCCATTCGTCCATCCGCCTGTTGAAGCCTTTATAAGTAACATAACACTCTGCTTCTTCTGCATCATCCTGCCGTGTTTCAACAACCTTTGCAACATGCCAGGAACCGTCGGTCCACATAACATTGTATTCACTACCTACTATGAAGCTTTTTACACTTTTCCGAAATAATTCTCGCGTTAGCTGACTGTATGATGACATTTTGTACGTTCACATAAGCAGGACACTATACCTGATCTGTTCAAATGTCGTTAATTTATTCTTTGTTGTTCACAAACATGCATGGCAGTCAGAGAATAGTGCCTTAAGAATTATCAGTATTGTTGAACGAGCTACAACAATATGATACTGCATTAACAACAGTGTAACGGTGCACGGTTATAAGCCAATACACCAAAGAAATATCAGTGGTACTATTTTCCATATAGTTCTACAATTACCAACATACCAACACCTTAACATGCACCATATAGTCTGCAACATTCAATATTCTAAAAAGTACACCATGCATCTGATAAAAACTGTGATATGCTTCATTACATATTGTTTAAAAAACGGTGATATGCTTCATTGCATATTATGAACATATTGTATTCATGTTTTCTATTGTTGCTGTGTTTTAGGTATGATACCATCAAACGAAATGCTACGATGCCTCTTCGAACCAACTCCTAGACCTGCATGAAGTACTTGAGTAATACCGGCACAAACCTGCTCCGAAATACATCGATGATGCAGTCTAGAACCCAGATAAGAGGTGTCTATCAACAGAACTGCAAACGATGACCCTCCCGAGAGTGGTCATGGAAGAAAACCTCACAGAACACAGAAAAAGTGACGGATGAGCAAAGATATGACATTCTCAAGTGGAAACAGTGAGTGGAGTGAATGTAGCATTGTAAGCTAGCGCGTCTATACAGCAAACTTCTGATTACAACGCACCTATTGACAAGGACAACGTGACGACTGCCTGAATAGTTGTACACTCGAAAGGATTTTGTCAGAGACAGAAAGGACGACAGAAATACCATGGGCTCTATAAATATCACAGTATTGTTTGCAAAGCAAACTGTTAAAAGGATGAACCCCAAAGTATCCCACAATGCCGTATTGTTACATATATATATAAATAGAAAATTAATCTTACGTGTGTTACTCAGAAGTGTAATTAAGCTGTATGTCTGGCATGGATCACATGTACAGATGAATGTCATTCGACGTAATTATTTGTTACTATCAAAGTGTGGACATTTGTTCACCTTGTATTGTTTGAGCTTCTATTTTGAAATAAAATATGTGCTTATGTTATTGCATTTGGTTATTATTAGTTGTATTGCAGTTTAAAACCCCGTAGAATATTCAAAGCAACTTATTTCGGGCACACTTTCACACCACAATCTATGCATCACCTGTCCATAGGCGATATTGGTGCCAATCCATAATGCAAACATCATATCAACAACACAATGGACCCGAACAAAATATGCACTGTTGCTACAATGCAATGTCCATGCGGAAAGGGTGGGGACAAGAAAAGTATTGTTGCAACTTTACACTTAGATTTTTTCCACATAGCTCTCAAATTTAGTGAATATAACCAACACCTTTTTCTTTTAATCTATTTCAGGTAAATGTCAATTCAAGCAATTCACCACAGCACAATTTTTGTTATATAGCAATTAATTCCCCTCTTTTCTGGCCCAAACGGCATTCCCATACCCAAAGCAACATAATTGATTTACAATAGAGGTACTTTTACAATATCAAAAGTCTATGCAGTTGGCAATATTTTGCTGTTGGACTGATTCACCGGTAATCTGCGGTCTCGCCACTTATTCGAACCCTTGGACTCAAACATACCATAACTCATTTCCTCCTTCAGTATTTGGAACAATGAATTAAATCTATACTCAATCCTAAAGGAACGATACAGTACTTTCACAGATTAGTTAAACTGTGGTACTTTCTTGACATTCCAAAAATTTAGATCTAATTTTAAACAATACAATTGATAATAATTAGTAGCGTAGGCCTATACTAATAATTCAAAATGGCTGTTTGGAAAACGTATTTCTTTTCGTGTCACTTCACATCGTTCGTGTGAATTAGACATCCATTTTGATAATTTTGAGCTTATTTTAGGCTCCTAGGCCTGTCAATTACTAATCAGCGAGCAGTTGTCTGCACTGATGCATCATTACATGTACAGTAGAACCTTTCTATTGACAACACGTTATGGACTGACTCAAGTGGACGCAATAGAGATGTGCTCTTTTTATGGACGTTCACGGTAATCTCTTTTATGAGGGGTTGGCACCACGAGATATTGTCTTATTGTAGGTGTGATGTCAATAGATAGATGTCCTTAACCGGAGGTTCTTCTGTATGAAGTAAACACGTAATGCCAATTCTGTGATTGCGCCTATTCTAAAATCAATACTAGTAGTCGGTGGTCGGCGGCACACATCGATTAATAGTGTCTATCAGCCCATTGTACATTTAATGCGGCGACTATCACGTTTTGTGACCCTTTTACCCGCACTCTGGTGTGGTTCTGTAATGGTTGGTCAGTCTCTCATCCGAGCTATTGCAGCCTTAAATAAAGCCTAAGATATGCTCAAATTTACCAAGATAGATGTCTGACTTACGCTAACGCATTAACTTGAGTTTATAATGAAGCTTAACATAAGCTCTTATTTACCAGGTGTATTTGATTTCCCTGAAATGATGGTAAATCTAAACATTGGCTGTAGTTAATGACTTATACACTTCTCAATGCTCTATGTACGGTGGGCAACAGTGGCACTGACAAAGGGGACACTGCAACTCATATAACGGATTTCATGGGTTTTGTAAACGCTGAAAAGCAGCAGGAAATTATACTTCTCCAATTTGTTTGGGTAAGTGAGTTATAAGAGTCCTATCTCTGTTTTCTCGAGCTAATTATCGCAAAGTTTAAGCCATCATTATTACATTTCGGCTAGACATCCCTCCACTTATTCCATTTGCTCCTGTTGTTGTTGTTGAAAGCAATTGAATGACGTCAGAACATAATTCGTTTTGTACAGCTTGTGTTAAAAATAGCCTGATTAGAACTAAAAGCCTCAGTCTCACATTCACGAATGTTCATCCTCCATTATGTTTTACTGTTTGCTAGGAGATGATAATTCCACATTTCTTTTGATCTAAACAAAGCTTATCATCATCAGCAGCAAAGTGCTAATTGTTAGTGACTTTGAATACCACTGTTAATCCCACGACTGATACAGGTTGACCATTCGGGACTGTCTGACACTAGCTTTTAAGTGTCTGTTGGCTATTTGTATGTAAACAATTGAATTGAGTATTGTAGGTTTATTGTCGTTACATACTACACCAAACATTATTTAGGTTCATGTGGATGACTTTGCTATTCAGTGTGGGTATTACGGTTTGGGACATGGGATAGCTGTATGGTTGTGTGTATTCATATACCGTTTCTCTACCTAAATGGTACCTATTTTACTAATAACTACATCATATTATAACTGTGATCATATACTGGTACTATTCGCTACCTAAATGGTACCTATTATACTAGTAGTTACATCATTTTTTTGACAATGATCTTTGTGAGATGTTCTTTAGGGCAGTGGTTGGAATTAACACTTTATTGGCTAAAGTTATCTACTACATCTATTGCAGACTAGCATAATGCTTACAATAAGTTCAATTAAGAACATGGATATCTAATCAACCCGACAGGAGAATGGGCGAATAGGACATACATTGTGTTAAACGTTAGCTTATTTTAGCCTTAATTCTAAGCTGCATGAATATCAGTGTGTAATTACTATAGCCAATTAAGGTTTAGCCTATCACTTGTTTTAAGGCTTTTAAGTAGATGAATTTTATTCTGTGAGGATTGGAATTGAGCATGTAAGTTGGAGATTTTACTTGTTACTATAGTTGCTGCAAGCTAGTAGATTTATTGGCTTTGACTCTTAAACAAGTGATTCGTCTGATATCGTCATCACCCCATTGTCTTTTAAACAAGAAAACAAGTAACAAAAATATATTTGAAAAGACAAACAACAGCAACAAGACGTGTTCATAATAAATACTAGTATTGTTTCTTACAACAACAACGCAAGTCACAAACAACAACAAACCAAACCAGCTATGAGCGTCGCACAATCTTGTTAGGCAAGCTACATCTAAGGAAGAGAAGGCCATGTGACCCACATATTTGGAGGATGCAAATCTTATACACAATCCTCCTCCCTTTATTGAGTATTGTTGCTGTGTGTTGCTGCTCACCAGTACTCAATCCATCTCGTCCTGGATACATCTCATGCTATCTGCTGTGTCTACTGGAGGGAATACAAATACAGCGATATTAGCACGTGTATATTGATCTTATAAAATATGTAAAGACACTTCATTCAATCATTGATTGAAGTTAACAGCTAATTCAAATCGATGAGCAGTCTATGAAGTACAGGACCCGGGTTGCGTCTCTTCTGCGCAGTGCCTGGCCTAAAATGGCGGATACTTGTTACTATAAAAGCACTTAGCAGCCGAAAAAATGTCTTCTCTGGTTCGGATGATTCATGCCAATTTGAAATATGGAAATGAATAAGTGTGTGTTTTGATGGACTCATGAGTAGGATTGGAGTTTTTAAAATTGAATTGGAATATCGCTGGTAAGATGATTTGCAATTATACTGATTGTATTGTTTAAATAAATCAAATGTTGTTATATGCAAAATGAGACCTATTTATTTTCCACCATGAATAAATCAACACCACATTGGAATTTTGGACTATGATTGAAACAAATGCTAAATTATTCCAAATGAATGACATGATATCTCTAATAGTCTTTTCCATGTATTTTGTTCGAATGTTTGTAATAAAGAATGTTTAAAATAATATTTCAAAATGATACAATGGCCCCGATATAATTATTTCTCTGTTACTATCTTTTTATGATTTTTTAACATCCTGACCCAACCAGATTAACTAAACATAAGCACTTTTTAATATATATATATATGACACACTATACGCAACTCGTGCATTCAAACATATTTTTTCATTTCGATTTTTTACTCAAAAATTATTTCGCGACTGGTTTAAAAAAAGACAAAATGTATATAACTGAGAAAGAGAAAGAAATGGAATCTTTTTATCATACATACGAATAAAATAAGCTGAAAAGTCAGCAGTAAATGCAGAAGTTATAAGGATCATGAGACGAAACACCTACATGCAAATTATACACGTCTTGTATAACGTGACCATATAATTGCTGCACTTATTGTCCATATGTAGTATTGAGCAGACCATTAAGACCTGGTTATATAGCATCTCGTCAGTCGATATTCAAGGTCTCACTGTCCCAACATCAATACACAAAATGGCATGCTCAAAGTTACAGCAGTATCTCCAATTAAGACCATCGCTGTAAATAGACCACCTCTATAGTTAGACCAATATTTTGTGGTCTTAAGGGGCCACCTGCTTGATTGAGACTTCTTGAAGGCAGTCCTCCGGGGGTCATAAAAGAGAGGTTCTGGCTGTATATCTATGTACATGAGCAGCGTATAAGCATATAAGGGCTGTAGTATTGTTACGTTTTAGTGGTAAGATCATCTAAGATCAAGTGGAGTTTTTGCCCGCATGAGTGAGCGTCAGATGCAAATGCATATATAGGTTGATCTCAACCCTAAAACATTCAATTGAATTTGTCTCACCACCTATATATTATTAAAAACCGGAAAATCACTGTAGAATCCCCCATTCTCAGAGTAATGAGATAAACCAGTATCCCACGGCTATCAACCAATCAGAATTGAGCCTGAGCGGGAACGTGGTGAGAAAAAATATATATCAGCTGGTGTAGATCTATACTTTACTACGTTTATAACGACTGATCATCTCATTTATGTTGTGTGTGGTGTTTGCCAAGACAATATGACGAATGTTCTCTGTTTGACTTATGTCCTGACTGGCTCATTAGTCTCTAACGAAGACTACTTCAGTCTAGAATAAAGCCAAAATGAGTAGAATCTTACCACGATGATGTCAGATTTATCGATTGATTCGGACCCACATTGTGGTACATTTTGGCTTATTTTGCCAATAGTAGCTCCGTCTGCTTTTATAACATTAAGACACATTTTCGCAGTCCAAAGTCTTCAAGAGACCACCGCAAACCTCCATACAGAACAACTCTTCATTCAAAGGCATTCATCCGTGCGGTAGCCTACATAAATATATATATGGAAAAGTTCTACGGAACATAATTTTTTCTGCATTCCATTTTCAGAGAAGTTCCAGAAGATGTTGACGGGTGGGAAAGGCCCGCGCATCCTCACCCCTCTCATGGTGACGGGGGTGGCGTACCTGGTCACCATGCAAAACATCGTGTACACCATCGTCATCGTGCACATCTTCGTCTTCAAGGGGGTCGTGTACACTCTGGTGTGGACACAGCAAAAGATTTGGTACGATTCTGGGTTGGCTAAACGCTGCTCATCACAAGCTGACATCAAGGCGTGGTGGTTCCACGAAAAACAGACGACTTCGATAGCGAGGCTCAAATCGCGTGATCAGGTTGGTTATGAAGATCAATCCAAATCTTAATACTAGCTTTCAGTTCTCTATGTCAAGCCCGTCCATATCCCCATATTGACTTAGCGGAAGACCATCTTCCGTTTTGCTAAATCAAGTGGCCCTTACGGGACTCAAAATCACAAACCTGTGTTTGTGAGACCAGAATGATACCACCATCCCAAGTAATCTGCGTACAGTAAAACCTCACATTTGGGACAGAGTTTAGTTTCATTGTTTCATTTCACAATGTTACGAGATATATTTTTCTTGGGGACTCGTTTATACTACTGCTGCCAGTGACTCTAATATCGAGGTTTTCAAGGTGCCAACTTTCGTGACTTTTTACTTCGAAATACAGACGGTTTTTCATCCACAGAAATCTTGATGACAATTTTATTTTTGCGTCGCTTCAGCAGCTGTTGCGAAAGCCTTGGGATCACTTTGTTTGCATGTCAGTATGTATGTATATCTCTGGACAAGCTAGAGGATTTACAGATGAACCGATTTTGTACAAACTGTACACAGCTATGAGGTATGAGGTGACACCGAAGTGATTCGATTTTGGGCACTCTGCCAATTAAAGTGTGCTTTCTACGCGGCTATTCAGGGTCCAATTACAATATTCTAACTAGTCCTGAATGCACAATCATAGATCAATATTTCAGCAGCAGCAAAATCTACTTGGCGCTTTTTGCTATTTGTTGCTGGCAAATCAATATTCAACATGACGAAGCCAATGCAACATAGACAGTGGCACTTGTGGCTGATTACATATTTTGTAAATGCTGTAAATTCATCCCGAGATTTTATCCTGAAATTCATGAAGTTCTCAATTGTAAAGTATACATGTATTGTTTCAGTAAATATCTTAATTGCCCAAATGTCAAAATTTTATAGCGACGCCGAATTCTTTGAACACTTTTGATCTAGTTTTATTAGTTAATCTTCATTTTACAATATCTTTATATGAAGACTGTTTTTAGTAGTAGGAATATCCATTTGGTTGAGAAGCGCCATGTGACGTCATCAAGAAAGACCAGAAGAAGTCACTTCTGTTGAAGGTCCCGTGATGGTGACTGCAACGTTAAGTCAATGTAAAAATGTAAGTGGTAGTGTCATCAAATCTCAACCAAATTTTACAATATCATATCTTATTTCATTGTTTCTACAGGAGGAAGAAGATTTTGATGGAAACGAAGTGTGTGGAAGTGACATGTCCGATGAAAAATATATAGATTGTAAGGAAGGTGCTAGTGAAGAATTGGCCGATTCATCTGCTGCTACTAAAGAAGACGGTGCGTCAAGTGTGGACATAACACTGCGAGAGGTAAAGTATAAGTTTATTTCCATTGGCAGACCCAGGTGTGTTTTTTTTAACAAAAGGGGGGGGGGGGCGCACTTAAGGGATCCCATGGTGTTCGTACGGGCGGCCGAGAGTGGATAGGCCAAAACCCCAATCAAAATGAAATATGTTGGTGGGAATAAATGCATCCCCTGCACCTACAAAGATCGACCCCTGCATTTCTAACCTTCTTTCCCAATAGGTTTATGTATTACTCAAGCCATAGAATGATAATTACAAATTCATATTAACGTGTTTATGAGTATACGATATGATATGAGAAATACATGGAGGGAAAGATGATGATTTTATCTTTTACAAGACACGTCTATGGTGAAACATGAAGATTCAAAATGATTGCAATAACACCACAATAGTAATTTCGGCTGCAAAGCGAGCCACTGTCTGACCCTGCTATACATTGTATTAGCCAGATTCCGTGCTGAGTGGACTGGAACTAGTAGGGGGCTTCAAGTCTAAACAGCTCACATGTGTATATTTTGTCAACTGAAAATACGCCACTGGCTAATTAGAAACCATAGCCATTTTGCCAAAGGTCGCGTTTCATACGTTTAGTGCATAAATCGAATATCTATGAACTAGAATGAGCTTAAATTTTAGAAACCTGTTTAACACAGGAAGATAAATGTTCAAAATTAAAAAGAAATTATGCACAAAGAAGTCATTGAACGGGAATTCCTTGAAACCAACCATCATTGTGCACGCTTAAACAATCCGGCGTTGTATTACTGTAGGCAAATCTAAAACAGAAAATACAGTGGTCCAAAGTTTGATATCAACAGTGCATTGTCAACATTGTATATCGTATTCTATCGGCCCCAGTATTATTTCATCTCATTTAGAGCATTGCCATCAGATCTCTGATTTTGGGGAAAAAAAGGTTTACAGTAGAACCTTTCTATTGAAACCACGCAAGGGGCTGACGCCAAGTGGTCTCAGTAGAGAAGTGGTCCCTTTGTGGAGGTTTTTCTTTTTTTTACCATGCCTTTATGAATATTTGTTTTCTTGAAAAAAAGTTCTTATTTTAGATAAAATAATGAGTAGAATTAGTATTAAACTAAAATGACATTCAAATTATAGCTCTCACGCCAGCACTTCTCTGTTATTTACATGTGCTTCCTCGTGTTTGCATTTACATTATGACTACACAAACATTATTTCATACTTTAAGCAGTTCTTGTTGTTGACAAGTTGCTATAGACAAAATAAAAAATCCGCCTATAGGTACAGTTCCTATTTGCGGGACAATGGCCCTTGTCTTATCTAATCCACTAGTGTTTTAGAGATGCTTGGTAGAAAAGTACTCTACACGCGGTGCTTCAACTGTCTCATGGTGTTCGGGAGTTTTTCAATATTGTGCATTGCTTATTTTGTGGACATTTTGCAAACATTTATTTTCATGTAAGAAGGTATAAATGTGGCAGGATGAAGCAGACAATGTATTCTTTTAACGCAATGCGTTCACGCAATAATAATGTTTTGACAGACGAAAGAGAGTATGCAAATTTTATGGACCAAATAATACAAGTTATTACCTGCTAGGCATGTTACTATTATTGTAGTGTCAACAACAGACGCATAATCCTTCTAATAGTTCACGTGGAATAGATCTGCTCAGTACATAACATTAAAAATTATCATTTATTTGTACATTTCTTACCAAAATGCCCCATACAACGTTTTAAAATACCCGACATAAAGAGATTTGTCCAACACCGTGAGACAGTAGAAGCAGCATGGCACTCACACCAGAAAAAGATTTTTTTTGACGATGTTGAAAATATGCTAAAAAAATCAAGTATTGTTCTTCTTTGCGGAATCATACGGTACAAGGTTCCTGTCTTGTTTATTGAAGGTTTCCTCCTGGTTCGGCGTCAACTCCAGTTCCACCGCTCTCTCTGTGTTCCGATTGTCCATGGGCATCGGGACACTTCTGATCACTGCCTTGTTCCAGCTGAGTCTAATGCTGGGCGGACCCTTCTATAGACGCAGGCCCGCTAGTCTGGTAAGTTTTCAATAAATATTCGTAAAGTGGACATTTAAAGAAATTTCGAAAACACTCGCAGATGCATTACAATCTGCGTTTTTTCTTAAATGTGACGATACGTTTCCTGCTTGGGTTCTTGTGCAGTCGCAGGTTCAGATGGCTTTCACGAATGTTTATCCAATGACATTATGTGTGTCTATATATATACCATTTGAAAAACGTCGTTGAAGCCATCTGAACCTACAATTGCACAAGTGCCCGTAGGTTTTTGCATCACTTACCAAAATAATAATAAGTATACATAAACAAAGTCTTTCCTATACACATCGTCATATCTCACGTCTATATAGGTTGGTATGAACTTGAACTTGTGATGGCAGTGTGAGTGATCAACCCGTGAAACCGACGATGACCTATACATAGTTGTCGACGCTTCACCACACTGTTTATGCAAAATAAACAGTTTGTTACAAATAACAGTGACACGATAAAAAATTAAAACAATAGGTTAACAAACTACATATGAACAAAACAATCTTCACCATGCATTGACTTATCGTATTTCAGATGACGCTGAACTGTCAACATGTTGTTTGAACGCGTACAGTCACATGCCAAAAGAGCTAAAACAATAGGCTAACAAACTATGGGCAAACATCATCATTTGACACACCACGCATTCAATTTTTGTACTTCAGATGAAGCTGTACTGTCATTTCCCTCTCAAGTTTCTGTCTCGCCAGTGGGGTGAGATGAACAGACGTATTGTGCCCGTGGCTTGGAGGAAGCCCTTCTACACACTGTATTGCACATTGTTTGGTGTCAAGGTAACACTGATATATATTTATGAAGATAAACCAACCAGATTTTATATTATAGGAGGTTTGCTGCAATTGAAATTTCCCACTTTCTCATAGGGCGCTTCGATATTGACCTGCTCTATTTTACACTATTCACCATTTCTATAATTTACAAGATCCATATACATGTAGAATAGACTAGCACGCTTCTCATAACTTTTATATTTTTTCATTAGGTGGAAGAAGCCGAAAATACAGATCTGACAAGTTATCCAAATCTGTGTGCCCTTTTTCAACGGAATCTCAAAGCGAGTCTGAGACCTATATCTTCTAATATTCTGGTAAATGCAACACCACATATATATGATTCTAGAATATATTCTTGTTCAGTTGCCAACACATATAACTTTCTTTTTTAAAAAACTTGTACTCACTCATAAAGTACGCAAACATAGGCCTACATATTTTCTATCAAACACTCAAACAAAACTTTTATAATCTAAAGTGTTATTCCAGTCTGAATTCTGATGATTACTCACTCATTAAAGAACGCAAACATTGGCCTACGTATTTTCTATCCAACACTCAAATAAAACTTTTATAATCTGAAAGTGTTATTCCAAACTGTATTCAATAATCTTCATGATAACGTGTATGTGAGTGAATCTTTGATTTGTAAACGAGTTAGATGAAAGTTGAAATAGTTAACATCATATCTTATGATGACATTTTTAATGGTTGATTTGGGCGGTGTTCATGTTTTTAAGCATCTTATCATGGTCTGTGATGGTAGATATATTTTGCATAAAAATCTGCATTTCTGGTACTTTTGGATGGTTCTTTAGTCAAACACCAAAGATTGTGAACGAAACCTAAAGATAATAAATCATTGCATACCCGTAACCAGGGGACAGTCTATCAAGAGATAAAATAACAAAAACTAATCTTAGAATGCAAATTCATAGGAATGTAGGAAAAGGTGCAGCTGCACCCGGTTAGGTTCAGGTCTGACAGTCACTTTCATGTCTGCAATGAGAAATACACGAGGAAAGATGATTATACCAATCTAACACGTCTGTGGCGATACAATGTGTCAATTAACAATGGCTACAATACCTAGACTAATTCGACTTCCATGTTCGAAACTCTGTGACTAGAGCTTAAACATTTTAAAGTATCAACTGGAGTGAAGTTTAGAATAACTTCCAGTTATTATGTACTATTTGTTAAGCAATTATGAAGTCATATATCGACTGGTCGTGTTATATCCATACGATCAGTATATTTCCTATACTAGCTCGAGATAATGATAAATGTAAATGGGCTTATTACCAGTTACAATTCACTGTTATGGTGCTCGAGTGACTTTATATTAACATCAGTATTGTCATCATTTCACTCTATTATTGCCTTTCTCAACTCCCTGAGGGGCATACAATACTTGCTACCGTAGTGCATGGTGTTCATCATCACTCACATTTCGTTCGCCTGACCTGCCAGTGTACCGATTTAACGTGTAGTGAGCAGTGTGCGACCTGTTAGAAATGAGTTCGCTCAACACCTACACGGGTCGAAAGTGGGTACATCCGGGGATACCTCCTATATAGTTGGCAATGTGAACTATTGTGTGTCACTGTATGGTGTACTTTCCCACTGCTACTGATTATGAACCATATATACTATAATGAGCTGTAATAAAACAAGTGCGTTTATTTCAATTCATTTCCTTGGTTCTACGACTATATTGGGTACGCAGTACATTAAACGGTAATAATTAATAACATAGTTGTCTCCCTGATAGCATATGGCGGTAAATAAAGTCTAACTGCGCAATATATACGTCATGTGTGGAGAGCTAACATTTGATATGCTCACCAATAAAATTGTCTCCATAGCAGAGTTGAACATTACAAAATTTTGCACTTGTACGTGAAATAAGATGGTGCTGAGGCGAGACATTTCTGTTCATTGACTTGCCTAATATTATGGTGAATTTCGTCACCCTTTTTCTGGCTATGAAGCCGAATCAATGTGGCAATAATTGTAGTGTTCGAAGATGAACATTCGTGACTGTCTGACGGGGACTTAAAAGTAGATATGGATATGATTCTAATTACTGATTAAAATGCACTAGATCTTAAATAAAAATCTATCCATCTTCGTTAATCCATCATATGTAACATGCAAAAAATATAAAGCAATCATTTACGCGGGTTGTTTATTCTATAGGTTTATTTCTTTTAGGCATCTACTAAGTATATTCAAATTCTACTCAGTTAAATATGTCATTACTTTTTAACGTTACCCGTCAAAACGTTACCAACCAAAGTTGAACATGAAAAGGATTTTGAAATGCTCACATATAATAATGTATCTTATGAGCGCATGTGTCAAATCTATTGTACGCCTCTGTATTTATTAGCGAACGCCATCGGATGAGAACACTTAGAAGGGTGAATTGGATGTGACAATGTGTAACTATTTGAGTGTGAACTTGACATTTTAGATATCTCGCATGATGGTTACTAAACTCCTTTCACAAACCACAGCAGAACTTTCAATTAAGACCACTTCTCTGTTGAAACCACCTGTACAATGAGACCATTTGTCACGGTTTGAAACCTTCATTAAGAGATCAGCTTCCTACTGATCACTCTTCTGCGTGGTCATAAACTTAATAGAGAGGTGTTACTGCACAGAGACAACGTCACAGGACAAAGTGTGGGTGTGTAGACCATGCAGGAAACATCTATTAGAACTTCACATCCTATTCATCTTTGACAGCCGACGATGTCCATACTCTAGGACTTTTATATTACTGTTATAATACGTAGGAGATAACGTGATTATTCAGGTTCAATTGTCGATACTGTCCATCTCTTGATACTTCAACTCTGTTGTGGAAAGCTGATGGGAAACGCAACAAAAGAGACAGGTTGTAACTACATTGTCTATCTCTAATCCCTTGAAGTCACTCAATCAATTAAAAGACTTAAAACACTGTTTCAGACGAGTCCCGCAGACGGCCGTGTGTTGCACGCGGGTCCCGTGAAAGACGACGTCCTAGAACAGGTGAAGGGGGTTCACTACGCCGTGGATGCCTTCTTTGGACCGACAGAGCTTCCAAACCAACACAACCAACTCCAATCTAACTGTGACTGTAATACTGATAATACTCAAGAAGTAGACTGTGATACTGAAGAGCTTAAACCGTCGGATTTGTTGCTTAATCCCGAGAACAGACTGTATCAATGTATTATCTACTTGGCGCCGGGGGATTACCATCGCTTTCATTCGCCTGCCGACTGGGTGGTGGAATCCAGACGGCATTTCCCAGGTGGGTGGGGCCTTTCATATGCATTTTGTTCCTGCAGTAAAAATCTATAGATTCACGGGCTTTAAAATTGCTTTCTTATGATAATTACATGTATATTTGAATCCACCCTCAATAAATTCTATCACTATTGCATATGGAATTTACATTAGTATAGTGGGTAGTCTTGTCGGTAGCTCTCGGAGATGCATACCCCTTTTTTTATATATATACAGGCAAAACCTTGACACTTGGACACTTCCCTAATAGGTGCACCTTACTACTGAAACACCTTTTCATTCTCCCGTTTGCTTTAATGACATCAGAAATTGGGACACTTTTCTCTACTCCAATGAGTGCCCTTAACTAAATGTTTTTTATGATGTATATGAACTATAAAAGAAAAAAAGTTATTTTGTTAGCGAGAACCCAGCAATATCTTTCCCCTCAACAGGTGAGCTGTTCTCGGTGCAGCCCGGCATCGCGCGCTGGATGAAGGGTCTGTTCACCTTCAACGAGCGGGCCGTGTACCGCGGGCGCTGGCGCCACGGCTTCTTCTCCATGACGCCCGTGGGCGCCGTCAACGTGGGCTCTATCAGCGTCTTCTTTGACGAGGTGAGAAACTTTTGCACAGGAGAAACTATCTATTAAGACCTCAACTGTGCTTAATAGCAAGTTGGTCTCTTTATATTATAGAAGTTTGTTGTAGATCCTTTATGAAGGTTTGGGATTATAAAAACGGTCACATTATAGAGGTGGTCTTACTCAGAGGTTTTATTGCAATGACAGATCCAGAGTTTCTGAACAAGTGTGGTAAGGTTTGTGGGGGCGGGGATGGGTGGGACTGTACAACCTCGCGAGTGTGAATTCGATACAAATGTATATTAAACTTTTTAAAGTGTGTATTACATTGTAAGGGATGGTTTTGTGTTAAAGGTTTCTTTTTTTCCTTCTTTTGTTTTCTTTTTGTGGTTCGGGTGGTTTGAGGGGAGGGTGTTACTCACTGCTCGATGGAACAATGCAATGGAACTGCATTGTCTTGTCCACTTTTTAAATGTTCATCGTGCATAATGTCAAGAAATGATTTCCTTTTATAAGACAATATTCATACAAAGAGTAGTTAGGAAGTGTAGCAACGAAAATGACTAGTTATCTATACAATCACAAGACACGTCCTACGATACAAACTTAAACTCATAATGACACAACGATCAGAATAGGAATAATTAATCACATTCACTTAAACATAACCTTTTTAAAAGTATTAAAACAAAATAAAACAATATAGATGAAACATAATTTTTTTTTTATTGCATTTCCAGGAATTAGAGACCAATACGCAAGCTTCCTTTGAGAAAGGCAGTTTTCAACAGTTGGACTTTCCACAAGGCCATACGCTGACCAAAGGAGAGCGGATAGGAGATTTCAACCTGGGCTCCACAATCGTCTTAATCTTTGAGGCTCCAGACGATTTCTGCTTCACTGTCACGCCTGGGTGCAAAGTGCAATATGGACAAGCTTTAGGAACGATGTAGATGAAAGACCTCTGTGTAGCTGAAAGCTTCAATGTGTAATGTGTTTTAACCCTTCATTGGAGGGAAGTCATTGATGCCTACTATTGCAGCCTATATAATAAAGCCTAAAATAAGCTGTTATATAGCAAAATGGATGACTAAAAGATCAGACATTCATCGGGGTAAGTTTGAGCTTATATTAGGCTTTATCCTAAAGTGCAATATTTAATACTTTGGTCAATAAAGGGTTAATATAAGCAATTCTAATATATGAAGCAATGTATTGAGGTACTATCTTACTGTGGGCACTAACTGATATATTATATATAAAATCTAGAACAGACAGCTTATGACTTTCACATACAGATTTTTTAAGTGGTAAAACTATCATTTGGTCATTGGTTTTTAATGTCCTTATTGGTATTGGTTGGTATACACTACTTTACATTTACTAATGTGATACAAATGAGTATTGACATTAGAGGATTCTTTCTCCAAGTCTATATAGTGCTTGGTGAATAGGTTTCACAGTGGTAGTAGTCCAGGGTTCGAGTCCCGGCAGAGGCTATGGGATGTAGCCCGAGGCCTAGAAAAAATGATTGTTCTATTCCGGTAACATGATTTTGAAAAATAGGTTAGTAAGGTAGGTAATTTTTTTTCTTCATATTTTTTTACCGCAAAAAATTAGGTTAGGTAGGGGGCCACTTCTTTTTTTTTACTCCACATAGAAAACGAAAGTGACTGCACACACAACATGATGGTAAAATTAAACAAAAATGATGAATTACATATGATTTTTTATTGGATCACTAAAATTAGTATATTATTTTATGTCTGAATCCATAGGTTCGAAGTTTTTATTAAAAAAAAACTCAATAAAAAGATTAGGTTTGGGGGGTTAAAATGGGTTAGCTAGGGTTACCGGAACCACAGGGTCATTTTTTCTAGGCCCAATTGATTTGGAGAAAGAATCCTCTAATGTCAATATTTAGACATAAATCAATCAATTCCATTATATCAACGGAAAAAGGAGTATGGTATTTCAATATTTCATTATTCTTGTCTTGTTACAAATAGTTGAAGAATGTAGTATGCGTATATGATAATATGTATATTGTGGTTAGGGGTGCATTGCATAGACTTCTAATAATGTGACTTGATCACATACAATATTAGTATTTTCTTTCATGTTCATACAATCCAATGTATATATTGTATTCTGGTTTATTTATTAGTCAATGATTACATGATAAACTTTATTCAATACTGTTATAAGTAGGATTGTGCATGAGATCATGTTTTTATTTTTTTAAATTGCTCAATTGTTAAGTGCACAAATAACAGATTCATTCCAAGTACGTAGTGTTTTAAGACGACCTTACGCCAGTGATATGTGAGGGGTCAGTGGTATTGTATATATAAAAATAACACTATCTTTTTTTTTTTGCAAACATAGACAAACCATGGCGTGCCAGGCTTGGAGATTAGTGATATTGTGACGTGCACACTATTGTGAAATGGTTACAAGTGAAATACGCACAATTAGATAATGACATATCGGTAGAAGTCGCATAAATACATGTGGAGCTTGTGTATAATATGCAGCCAAAACTGCAACTACTAGTAGTTATGACGTGTGTTACCATGTAGAAATGACTGTCTGTTTTGTGGAGATTGTTGTGTGTGTTGCTTAGTAGTACTTACTCTATTTATCCATCGTAATTGCTACTTATTTCTTGCATATCACTGGTGTAAGGTTGACTTAATGAATGAAAAATACTGTATCAGTATATAAACCATTGTGAATGTTTGGTGAAATATAGTGTCTGTCTGGGTTAGTCTGGTCTACCCATACGTTCAAATTGACAAATACAATGCTTCCATGTCTGCATATCATTGTTTCTTTTATTGTTTTTCCCAACTTGGGAAGCTTGACATTCAAAAGGAATAAATTGAACAGCCAAATAGTTTCTGTCCTTCGGTGTGATTTCTAACCCACAACCTCTGGGTTGAAATCGGATAACTGACCAAGTACAATGTATGTAGGCTTGTGGTTACAGAGACAACCGTTCGTTCGTGAAACCTTTTAACAGCCTACTGCTTGGAATCATTCTGAGTTCAAACCCTGCCATTGATATAGCCAAATGGAAGCTTAGGTTTGTAAAACCGTGTAAGTCAGATGCATTAGGATTGTTTTCTTTAATACAAAAAAAGTAGATGTATATATCCTTGACAGCAGACTTTTGCTTGGTTGCTGTTTCCATCTATGGATGCAGATGGTTCTTTGACAATTAAACAATACTGTGATGCTAATAATCATAAACAATGTTAAACTTGTGTGATGTGTATGACTTTGTTTATAAAAAATGTTTTACAAGATTCAACCATTGCAACCTGCACTATACTGTTTTGAAATACTATATGTGCAACTATGTAGAGTTAGGATGAACTGCTATGCATGGACAGGAATGTTGTCACAGTTTTTGTGTTATTGAAACGTTTGTCATGTGTTCAAAAGATACTGACGTCTCCGTTGAAAATGTTGGTAAGTATTGCAATGTGTAAATAAATAGTCTCCTTTGATCGCAATGGTTGTACATGACACCAAGTTTGAACGAATGCAAGAAGCTGTCGGGACAGTCTTTCAAAGTTTGCATTATGAATTTTCAAGGTCCGTATCTTTTAAATAGTTATTTATGTAGGATTTTTCAACTTATAGTATATTGTGAATATACAATAGAATAAAGAAGTATACGAGAATAGTGTGTTTGTTATATATTTTTTTAAAAATAAATTTTGAGGTCATAAGTCACTACTAATCTTGAAATCATGAACTGCACTGTGCATTACAATGTAAAATATCAGTTATAATTATTATACTAGTATCAATGGTTCCTGGCATATATCGCATGGGCCTCGTGTGTTTCTGTAGATTCTATAGAATGTTTCAATATTTGTATCATCATGCACATATGCAATACATAATATGCACATATAATACATTTGAAACAGCCTGTAGTCAACAGTGTCGACACTGTATTTTCACGGGATTTATTGTAAGCCATTTGTGCGGGAGGCAAAAGATGGGGTATCATTAAAAGAACATGTTGTTCTCACGTTGTAATAGAATCTGTATATGGTTTAAGGTTGATATTTCAAAGAAACCCCATACCTAGCCCTAATTGCACGCATGAGCGGTTCTTTTCAAGCTTCGTGCACGCAGATGTGAGTATTGGTTTCATGTGTAAAAGAATTCTTAACTTGGGAAGAATGAGAAGAACCCCCTCCAACCATCCACATAACTCATTAATTTGAAACCGATCTGCTACATGGAGTGTAATGTTTTTGTACGCATGTATGAACAGATGCGAGAATTAAAAACTCAATACTTCAGTATATATCTTTTTCTGTTTATACTAGTTTGAAAATGTCAAATTTTTCTTCATGATGTTTGTTGGATTGGGTTAGATGTCAGAAACGAACTTATAGCACTCTTTTCACTGCATGATACAAACAAAAAATATAAACAATTTTTGTGAAGCTGAAAGCAGTTTTATTCATAACGAATGCACATTGATTAAGATAGCAGCAATTCTCGCCGGCTCTTTGAATTTTGAATCATTTATTCTTTAGTGTTGAAAGAGAGTCGACCAGTCGAAAAGGTCATTCCCACGGAGCGACGGACATCCCTCTTCATGCTACAGTCGGAATTCTGCAATGAAAACCATAAACAAATCAGTAAAGAGACATGCACGACAAAATTTGACGTCTGTTGTACATTCTTTACCACATAGGGCTAAGGATAATTTATAAGCCCATAAGGAACATTTTCGTTAACATGTTATAACAAAGCATAGCAACAGTACAAACACTGCTATGAGTCAGTATTAATTCAAACTCACTAATGACAGATAATAAAATGTGGAACACATTATGTGAGAAAGCAACAACTTAACAACACATTAAATTTAAAGTTAAAGTACTGAAATTGTACTGATTTTGACAACCAACTGATCCTTTCAAATACAAATATTGTTATTCATATGCACCTATCAAATCTTTTGCAATTAACAATTTCCTTGTTAACTGATTTCTTATTTGGACGCATAAAAAATTGTTGAACGATAAGATAAAGGTTGCAAACCAGCCAATTTCATAAACTCACCAAGTTAAAGCACTCTGGATCGCTGACTGGATCGCACACATGCACTTCGCATGAGAGTTCCAGAAACGAGGTCAGGTGCTCACGGAACAAGAAAACCGGAACCCGAAGTAGTATTCATGGAGGTTGTCCAGATCACTCAATGGCCACACAGTAACCTCACCATTGGGACCCACTTCACCAGGATAGCAGCTGATTATAGAATACAGTGTGAAAACATTATAGTATCCAAATAAGACCACCTCTATGAAGAAACCACTTCTATAAAAATATCATTAAGTGAAAGAGACCTTCAAGAACATCCATAAGAGAGATTCTCAAGATCAAAATGATGTCACGAATATATCATCTATTTATCATCAATATTAAAGCTTTAAAGCTACCCGGTAGAAATGAATGATATACTGTATTCAAGAAGTTTTAAAAAGAAGACGTCGCACCCGTCCTCAATGAGAAAGTGCTTGATGCTCGGGTCATCCACAGGAGACACCCAGCACGAGTCCACGATCAGTGTGAGCGCCAATGGGCCTTCAAAGTACACACCGATGGCCACCTGAGAGTCTGCCTGAAGGGTTTGGAATTCATCGGGGTACGGCATGAGGTCATCAGCATTAAGCAGCTCCATGGTGAATTGATAGTGGCCTGAACCACTGCCAACGTACGTGTTTGACCTAAAATGTATCGAAGAGATGAAGTTAAGGAGGGACCATAAGCTGTTTTTATTTTTATTTTATTTTGGGGTGGGTGGGGCTGGGGGCAAGGCGGCACAAGATTTTGCCAAAAAGTTTGTTTCTGATCTTGATTGACAAAACCTATATCTATGAAGTGTGGAGGGAAAGGGTGTGATAACAAGTCTCCTAAAACATTGTTTAACAATAAAAAAAAATGTTCGTCTAATTTGAGGTAAAAACATAATTTTTAGATTTTATCAAATCAAAACAACATATTTGTTTTTTGAGAAAACTATGCTTATACTTATAGTTACATTGGCATAATTAATAGATTAATAGCACCTCGACTTACACTAGCTGACCCGCGAACAATGTGTGAATCAGGTCGTTGCCAGCAAAAATACATTGGAACTGTCCTTCTGCAGCGGTGAATACTATGTCAGGGTCGCCTGTGGACGAAATCTGGTACTTATGCACAATCGTTCCATTCATCTGATCCTAAAAATAGTAAGGCTATTCATAAATTGATATATGAGGTCCTGTTTGTTTTGTTTGTTTGTGTTGATACTCTGAAGCCAACAACCTGCTTATGATTATTGCAGAGGGAGGCCATATAGTGTTGGTACATAGACCTCCAGAGGCAGGTTAGGTAACCAACTGAGCCTCGGGGGTGGAGGGATCACAATAGCTATTGTTTTCAAGCTAGGCGAGTTCTTTTGCGTGCAGAGTGGTGGCTCTCCTCTACACCTTTTATTAACGGGGCTTCTGAACCTCACACTTGGTGTCACCACCGTCTAGTATTATACTATACTGTGGCGACACACTGTATGGAAATCGGCAATGTAGAGGCAGACATACGAAGTAGATATGAAACTGCATTTAAAACAGTATAATAACCACCCATCGACCCAACCAAGCAGCCAGCTATGTAACCAGCCAGCCAGGAAAGCAACAAGCCTTGTGCTCCATGTGCATTACAAAAACCTTTGGTCATATGTCTAACATTCTCATCTTTTGTGGGCTTACCTTTTAATTCACAAAGTAAATGGAAATTCACCCACACAGTCCGTTTTACGTGGAACATTTCTGATGGCCTATTCCAACCATTTAGAAGTTCAGGAAAACTTAGTAACGTTCAGTAAAGTAACATTTACGTTTCCACATGCAAGAAAAATACTTAACGGCTTTTGCCTTTCTTGCAAGGCAAATCAAACTCGGATATTTGTAACACTGGGCATATGTACAGTCTAAAAGAGACTACTCTCGTAGACCAAAGGTGGAAGTCTGACCTGTATGTCGACATCGCAGCCATCGAGGGGCACGCTGAACGTGGCCACGTCTCCCTCCACGTGTGCCTGGCAGTCCTCGGTATTGGCATCATTTCCCACGTACAGAGCAGCAGGGTTTGATAGGCCAGACACACCAAGGTTGCCACAATCTCATACGGAGAGTCGCAATTCACTTGCACATTATCATTCACGTCCACTGTGAGAAAAATACATTTCATTGCTGTTTATGTACCTAACGTTTGTGCACTTTCTAATCTGTAATCTGTAGAAAAACGGAGAAAAAATTTCATTTTTGCTGTTTATGTACCTAACGTTTGTTCACTTTGTTCCAGTAAACAGTGACATGAAAAATATTGTTCTTTTGTGTTTTTGTGCTTTTTTTGCCAGAGAACAGATTCAATACCCTGCGTATACATCAAATCAGTAATGAAAATTTTCTAAAAACAACAGCAATTATGATTAAATATAGTACATGTAGTTCAAATATTTCGATAGCTATCTTCTTTGACGATGAATGTCATCATAATGCATATATAATGTTGTTAGTCTTGATCAAGTCTGTTTGCCCCAAACAGGTCAACACCCATCTTCGCCTGTTGTTGTTAAAAACACGTTCAAATACTGATTTAGTCTTTTTATTAAAAAAAATTTTCCCCAGTTGTTCAAATGTCATTTATCACGCTCAGAGTAAATGGAAATGATCAAAATTGTCTGAGCTTACCTATACTATAAATATAAAATATATATGCTTATGAAACAATGACTACATGTTCATAAAGTGCTCAACAATTAAGGAGCATTAATAATTATAGATTAAATGAAAAACTACAATGGCATTGCCCTACAACGTTGTTTCATGCTTGGAGCAATCATCAGGGACTCTGGTCTAACATATGCACACATTACATTTTTCATACTGTGATACAGTACATTAGTATATGGGTTCAATATCCCCTGATGATTGCTCCAAGCATGAAACAACGTTGTAGGGCAATGCCATTGTAGTTTTTCATTTAATCTATAATATCTATATATATATATATATATATATATATATATATATATATATATATATATATATATATATATATATATATATATATATATATATATATATATATATATATATATATATATATATATATACATATATATATATATATATATATATATATATATATATATATATATATACAATAATTCTATATATATATATATATATATATATATATATATATATATATATATATATATATATATATATATATATATATATATATATATATATATATATATATATATATATCACATTTCAAAATAATAGTAAACTAGAGGAAAATACTTACAACATATCTGAACAGAATAACGTCGGTTGCCATATTCTGTTCCACAAAGTCTCCATCAGAAGGGGTGCCATTAGCTGGATAGTATGTGCAGTAAATCTGTGGAGTTTGTCAATTATATCTGATTAACAAAGCTAGGATATCGTTGGATTATTTCTAAGACTTGTTGACACTGGAGAACCATAGAGTACTTATTGTTTGCCAACATAGGTCTGTACCAATCTGAAATTGCCATGACTGAATGTTTTATCTCGGTGGGTAATACTTCGTATGTTTAAACAGCTAATGGTTGATTTCATTAAATGTAAATGTGGTACTTATCACTCACACAATCACTCACTCGTTCAACTCAATGACCTGTTTAGGTACCACGGAGCAACCTGCAAGGGGTAGGTTTTGCTCAACACCTACCGCCAGACCCGACCGGGAATCGAACCCACGACCTTCTGGTCACGAGTCCAACTCCCTAATCATTCGGCTACGGAAGCACATTGTTAATAATACCTACCCCTCTTCCATGTAGTGGTCAACGATGTGAATACATGGTTTGCAAACTAGATTTTAATAAATCAATAGAAAATAGAATGAGCTTTGTGTTTTTCCTACTGAAAAAACACACACTACATCTTCATCAGAGGAAAATATCTCTTGAACAGCTAGACATATATAGGACTAATTTATATTCATTACACAAATGCGTTTTAAAAGATATATCTATTCGGCTTTGGTATTCAGCTCCAACACCAAGATTACTATTTGTGTGGACTATATATGTGTTATAGATAGGGGATTGTTCACAAATAACGTCACCCAGCCGTGGGGTGGGGGTGGGGGTAGCGAAAGTTTACAGGGGGGTGATAGCACTTGGGTGATATGTTTGTTTTATGTCCTAAATACAGTTGTAAAATTATGTCTAGATTATGAACATACATATTCAAATGTATTTATATAACGGCAATGTTCAATCAATGCTAAATGTCATCGCAAAACCATGTTGCAGGAGCGGGGTGGGGGTGGTGGGGGCGAAGATGATGTAACTTCCCAGGAGGGGTGATGGTGCTGCAAAGATGACGACAGGTGAGAGGGGTGGAGGTGGTAAACAAGGGCCTAAAATGAGGTAACGTCATTTGTGAACGATCCCTAGGCCTATCATATATATATCTAAGCTCCCATCAGAAAGCCCTGATGACGGAAGACACATTTTAAGTCTCCTTACCTGAGTTTCCGTTTCCTGGTATGGGATAAACGCACCACCACTCCAATGGAAGCCTACGTGATGGTCAGGACCAACATACATTGGATCCAACTCAGGTGGGCGGAACTGAAACAAAACCCGCAGTGAAGGTATTTGGACAGTTAATTATGGCTTGGTGTCTATTTCACAATTTTAGTATATTTATATCACATTTTTGTCAGATATTGGTATATTATGTCACGTTTTCGTCAAATATTGGGATGTTATGTCATATTTTGTCAGACATTGGTATATTATGTCACATTTTAGTCAGATATTGGTATATAATGTCGTACTTTTCTCAGATATTGGTATTTTGTGAGTCACCTTTTCTCAAAAATGTGTTTATTGGTGGGTACCATTTTCAACCTGCTGTGGCACATCCGTACCCGTTTTCTGACCCAGACCGCCCACCCATCTCCCAGAGATAATACAGATCAATTAAATTTTGGCCATATTCTAATTGCTTTGCTTTAGTTGAAGCAAAAGAATTGTGTTTATTTCGTCTGTTTGTATCTCTATGTATGTATGTAAACAACCTGCAGTATTTACTTTTAGATTGAGTTTTTCCACACATAAACTATTGGGTATGAGGCCACAACTGGAGTAATGATTCGATTTTTCATGTTTTGACACTTTGCCAATTAAAATGCGGCTTTCCCAGAATCATTTTGATCATTTATAATAATGTTGTACTGGTGTCATAGACATTCTATTTCGATGGTCTGAGCTGACATTATTTAAAAAGATTTCACTGATGACTTCTCAGGGTATTTTTAATTACTTATTCATTATTAATTTTATCTTAACAATTTTCTTTTGTTTTCTTTCGTTTTACTTTTTTGGAAAGGGGTGCCTAAGACTTGTAGTCTAAATGCACGAGGAGAACACCATTTTATGAGTATATAGAATTACTGTTTAACAGGCTATAATTACCGTATTTACACCAAGTGTAATTTCCGGGACGTCATAGCTTTTCAGCAGCTTAAATAAGCACGGATCTACAACATATTTTGCACGCAGTTATTAATGACTATGAAATTTGTAAAAGCTCAATTTGCTCGTACAATGCTCTGACCAGTTGGGCACAGCCTTTGGCATTCGCCAATGGCTTATAATCATCCAATAATTATCAAATATGAGTCAGTTGACAGAGATGTAATATTGAGCAATGGCAGATCCAGGTTTTTGAAAGGGGGGGGGGCGCACTTCAGGAAACGGAGGGCGCACTTCAGGAATTTCATGAAAATCCCTATGAAAATGAAGTATTTCGGTGGGAAAGAGGGGGGGGGCCACGTCCCCTGCGCCCCCTGGATCTGCCTATGCTGAGGGCTGTATATGGGTATTATTGATGTGCTAAGTTTGGCGTGGTGTCCGGCAAACTCCTCCCAAACATGACTAGCTAGACGCCATCAGACTAGAGATCATTCACGGTACAGGAAAGTATTGCAAGTTTATGTTTATCATCTCCAAAATGCCAAAATGGTGCTTTTGGCTGTAAATTAAAAAGCGATGTTATAACAAATATAGCAGACAATGTAAGCTCTGTAAGCTATATTGCAGTAAAACAAAAAAATTGCAGTCATTTGGCATCATAAAGACGCCAAAGGCGTCACATGGGTTGAACATAACCAAACCAATTGCACCTAATCGCAACTATACCAAGACCACCTCGCCAGTTGGGTTATGTGTACATTACAACTTTCAATTAAGACCACCTATATAGACCTCTACAATAATAATATGTTAAATATCCTATATATTTGGCTTACAGTATTACGTCTCATTATTCATTATATAGATCAATATAGTTTGTGGTACAAAAGGTGTGCTTGATTTATTCTGGTACAAGCCTGGCAACAGCAAAAACTGGAGTATATTTTTTCTAACCAACATGTACTGAATTATAGGCAATCTTTACTGGTTCTACTTACTGTTTTCTGAAACCCCTAAATATACACCAATGCGAAAGTGAAGTTGATCGCTGATGCTTTGTCTTTGATCGCTAGCGTAAAAGTTGATTTCAGCTACCTTAGCTGATTCTTGGAAAGACTCAAGGTAAATTAAGTTCCACTCGGGAGCAGCAGTATCCACGAATCCATCTACGGGATCATTGCCATACTGGCAGAGATCTGAAAGAATACAGAACGCACGCATAAAACTGTGCATGATCAGTGATTAATAAAGTATACATAATTAGATACTAATACATGTTGTAATAGTAGTATGATTTGCACCTAGGTTAAATATTAGTAGGTCTATATGTGAAAATATCATAGTGAACTGTGCACAATATCTATGGATTGTATTATCGAAATAACCAAGCAGGTTAGACATATATAGGTTGTTTACTTTGCAATCAAAGCATTATATTATTAAAGCCACCAATATAACTATTTTGTTTTATAAAAATATGACAATATACCAAGGCACGTCTATACTCACCGTGATTGATAATGTGCGACCCCGCCCCCCACCCCTCGAGCAAGTACCAAAGCAGAAGGATATGAAAGCAAGTATCGTCTTTTTTACCCCCCCCCACACACACACACATTTCACATTGACGATGATAGCTCCAGATGCTCCACAGAATGCCAGAAATGAGAAAAATATATTGTCAGCTCTTTTTTGTTGTCTTGCATGCATATCTTGTGGCCAAAACTTATGGGAGCGTCTGGAATAATTGTCTGCGTCCTTTCAGATGGACATGAATAAGATACCATAACACGGGAACGTCTGCCACTGCATTGCCGATCTCAACACAGCGTGTCGTCTCGGTCGAGTATAATACTAGAAGGTGGCGGCACCAAGCGTGAGGTTTGGAAGCCTCGTTAAAAGGCACTTCCCGTGTAGTGGAGAGTCACACCTCTTCACACAAAAGAACTCATTTAGCTTGAAGACAATAGCTAGTGTGATCCCCCCACACCAACCTGCCTCGGGAGGTCCATGTGCCGACACTGCGTGGCCTCCCTCTGCCATAATCATCAAAACTGATAGCTGCGGAATACTAACACAAACAAAATAAACAAATAAACATCTTTATGAACATCGTCAGCAATACCACATTTAGGCAGAAACACCTTACAATAATCAAGTTAGACCGCCAGACAACTAAGAAAAGCAAAGATTTTAGGGTCAGACCCAGACAGAAATGAGTCATTTCCTCCATGAAGACAGCATTAATCATGAAGCATCATGAACAAACGAAGTGTTGGAACAGATGCTTCTGTTTCATGGTTCCATTGCTTCATATTGTAACGGCAGTGGCGGCACTTACGGTTTCATCTGTAGACCATACATACTTCCAACGCAGCAAACAAGGCCAAAGTTACTAGTAAACAGGAAGATCAAGAACCAGCCATTCACAACCGAACCAGCCAGATCACTCCAAATTTGAGGCCAAAACGCCCATGATCCATTTCGAAATGACACTCAGTTTCTGACGTCTTCTTAAACATCTGGAACTACCATCGTCTATATGAAATTATGAATTCTGATCTGATGGACATACAATTATTTTCCCGGCAGGATTTTTTAGCTACTTTGGTCTCCGGCCGGACATAGGAAAGGCCGTGGGAAGAGGAAATGAGGCCATGGCCTTATACGGCCAATAATTTTAAAGCACATTATAAAGTTTCCTATCTTAGTCAAATATTGCTTTACTTAAATAGACTTTATATGACCTCAAAGAGCTTACAATATGAGGTTGTCTAAAATATTTGTATGGACGGACAACACCTTTTTAACACTCAAGAATTTTAAATGACCTCATCAACGTAATGCTGACTCCTGCGAGCCTGTAGGAGGATGTCAGCTTGTGACCAGAGCCCTCTGGCAGTTTCTGGGAGGTGCCCGAAGATTTTGAACTTCAAGTTAAACTCCGCCAATTTTCGTAAATCTTTTTAACCGAACGTACCTTTTGCACAGCATTAGTCATGGTTAACGTTTCTTAAGATACTGCCGATTTCCACCTGGAAGCTTATTATATTATCGGTGATGTTCGATGTAAGAACAATGTCTGAAACCAGGGGTGTACTCCTGATTACCGTCATCCTCAAATACCTGCCGACCATTATGTCCATAGTATTACCTGTATCATCTTGTGCAAGAACTGCTCCTGTAGCAAATAGAGTCCAAATGATGATGCTTAGAAGTGGCATTTTCATCCTGGTTCTTCGAGTCTGAATTTTGTAGTGCTGCAGCAAAGAGACTATATAGGCTACTATTAATGAGTGATGCGACACTTACTGCTGCCGTTGACAGATTTACAACATTGACACTCATAATACTACAGTAAATCTTTGGAAAAAACATACATTTGTTTCGTAAACAACTTCATATCATTTTAGAATTTCTTAGAAGCATTCATACCCAAAGATATTTTTGACTGTTGATGACAAGGATTATATACATGGAATTATACGTATAGCACAGAAACAACCCATTGCATTGTTTCTCTTTTTCATGTTTTTGTTGAGTTTACAGTAAAGTATTGATCTGCTATTCTTATGTCAAACATCATGTAACTGTATGTTTACACCTCCATTGGATGTATCGTGTATGCGGTTCACAAACTATGAGATGCGGACACAAAAGATAAGAAAACATTCATTAGAAGATAGATTTGAAATATCCTCTCTTACATACATCAAACCATCGGGAATTGGGAGTCATGGTGGTACCTCCTGTAGGTCGTTAATTGAGCAGTGCTGGATGCTGTCAGGACTTGGGGTTGGGGTTGTCATGTCTTGACTGTGGGTATGATCTGAAATATTTTTATTTTCATGGTGGGAGGGGTAGGGGTGTGTATTTGCTTCAGAATTAGGGCCTGTGAGTTGATTTACCATTATAGACTTTTATTTTCATTTTTCGGCCCAGCACGCGTGTATACGTTAGTATGCTTTGATAGTAGAAGTGTACTCATCTGAGTTCGAGTCCCGCCAGAGCCACTTGATATAGTCAAATGGAAGCTTAGTGGCAAAACCCATAGCGACGTACGGCAGCCGTACGCGAGCCGTACGTTAACTTCGCTGATTGTCTCAAGCCATATTTTGTGCAACATAATTGCTAATCAGTGATTTTCCTTCAGCTGTAGTGGTGTATGCATCTTTGTTAAAGGTGACAGAAGATAATGTTTCATCACCAGTCTATAAATGGTGGATGGTGGTATCTTGATTCTTTTTTCTTTGTTCCCTTGTGGCAGCTTTGAAATCATCTGGAGTGAAACTGTACTTTTCTTCTACTGGTACTAACACTCTGATGTTTGGAAACAACAATAGGTTTTGCAGTATGTAATCCTGCTCTACACCATCTAGATATTGATTAGGTGTCATGGCATGGTTGGTTTTGAACTTGACACCAGCAAATTCTACTATGGCAATCTTTACTTTGCTGCTCACTTCTTCAGGTAAAGGAGATTTAGAATTTGCCCTACAGTGTAGAAGATTTGCTTTTGACAAGAACGCCTCTTTTTCATGCATTTGTTTGAAGTTCTTATCAGTGCAAACACATAAAAGTGATTTTAATGCATTTGCAATGTTGATACTTTTTTGTACTTTTTTCTTGCTACAATCTGGCTTAACTAGGGCAACTAGGGCATGCATTCATTTCAGATGACAAAAATTCTATCATCTGCATTGTAGAAGCTACTTCGTTCTTGCGTTTGACTTCTTTCAATTCTCTTTCTGTTTTTTCGGTATTCACTTTCTTCTTGACAATCCTTTTTATTGTCACCCCCTTAGCTCTTGCTGCACGTGAGACAAGATTCTAGTCTAACGTTTGGAAAGAGGTGTCTGGTACATATTTCATACTACAGCCAAACATGCCTTCTCGACATACATATCACAGTGGCGTAGGCAGGATTTTGCTGATGTGTATGCACAAATACATTTTGGAATACAGTGCCGAAGGCATTGCTGGTGTGGTAATGCAGTGTGTGTGTGTGTGTGTGTGCGTATGGTGTGTGTGTGATTCAGCGTTGACAGTGTGTGTGTGTGTGTGTGTGTGTGAGTGTGTGTGTGTGTGTGTGATGTGTTGTGTGTGTGTGTGTGTTTGTGTGTGTGTAGTGTGTGTGTGTGTGTGTGTGTGTGTGTGTGTGTGTGTGTGTGTGTGTGTGTGTGTGTGTGTGGAAGGGGGGTGTGTGTATTGTTGTAAATCTCCCATCTCCCCTTTTTTTGCCTCATTAGCATCTCCCAAATTTGTCTTGCCTTTCTCCCATCTCCCACTTATTTCAGCCATCTCCCACTTTTAAACCTATTTGTTACACCGTCACGGATTCAACACAGAAGTTCCTCACCAGCTGTTGTTCTTATAATTGATGATCTTGTTTTTCAACCCATCGCAGACTCAAATTATAAATCTTCACTGATTATCCACAAAGTGTCACATTGAATTTATCCCCTTGGTATTTTTTGACGAGAAAGATGTCAACAAAGCAATCAAAGCTTGATATAGATGACTGTTTGATTAATAGTTATACATCCTCTTCTGTCTTTCATAGGTTTAAAACCTGTAGTTGTAGTAGTTGTATACAGATTAGTTGTTTACAGATTTTATAGAAAATGTACGTGCATACACTTGCTGTTCTTAATGATATTTTTATTTGTAAAAGATTATATGACCAACAATGGTAGCAGACATTTACTACAACATTTACGTATAAGGGTAGAAAATCAACAAATCAATGTGTACGCACTGCGTTGTGTGAGTTACAGTGGCTACACCACTGATATCTTTTTATAAGAAATTCTCCAATAAGGAGACTCTCTCTGTCAAGAATATTGCTAGTGGTAATGCAGTCTTCTTCTTGCTGTATACATTATATGGTACATCAGATTCAGCTGTTGACAGACCACCTCTCCTTAATATGAGCATGACTGTTGGTATGATTGTCTATCTCTTGCATTTACTGCCCAGCCTAGCATGTCTTCCTTTGAATCTTTTGAGAATGACGATGTATTTCGTTGACTATCACGAATCTTGTGTACTGTTGTAAATGCATCTGCTATGGAAGTTCCTCGTAGCACAGAATCCATTGTCGACCCTGACCGAAAACTTTTAGTTATAGTTCGGTGGTCTTGCTCTCTTTTAGTATCAGTCGCCATGGTAACTGGGGTAGTAAATAGACATTCTCTCAGTCTTTTATAAAATGGCCCAACTTTATAGTGATGATACAACAATTGCAAGTTGAACGGTGCATAAGATGTAGCCCCATTGATAAATATGAAAGGCAAGGAAGATTTAACATATGCTGTTAATAGGTCATAACCATCCTTTCCATCCAATCTTTCAGCCAAGGCCATGGCAACAATCATATCCAAGTGATTCAGCATAGCAACATGCAATGCAAAAGTAGCATTTTGAGCAGATGTTTGGGTTATGTAAGCTTCAAATTTGGCATGCCACTTTTCAGCTAAATGGGATCCATCAACACATGAATTTGTAACATCATCAAATAGCTCGGCATCAACCTTTTGTAGAGATGAACGAAATTGCAGCAGAAGAGCAAGTCGTATAGCGACAGCTAACCTCTTCATATATTGAGTCGCCAAATCGATATGAGAAGCGTCAATAAGTTTAGCCCACTCATTGTTATCATCATCTCTCATATACTGTAGGAATTGACCACGAGATTGGAGTGTCAATCGCAAAATTGAGCACGCTGACGTCTGATTTACCCAAACGAAGTTCGTAAATCAGACGTCAGCGTGGTCAATTTTGCGATTGACACAACAACAATCGAGTGGTCAATCACCATTCTATCATGACTAAAATCCATTTTATTTTAAAATAAATCATATTATAACATTCTCATTGCCAGTCAATTTCGTTTGTTTTGAGCACGCGGAGACGTCAATTTCGTTTGTTTTGAGCGCGCGGAGGTGTTAGTCTAAAGTGTTGTTCTCCGCTACACGGAACACGCCTTGCGTCGTCAGCGGCTGTATTGATATTGTGAGGAGTTTAGACTAGCGCCGTGGGGTTTTTTGGAGTGTGTTTTCCATCGCAAAATTGAGCACGCTGATTGACCAATCAGCGTGGGTTATTGGTGGTGATTTTTGCACGGAATGATAGAATGTAACATTTCTATGATGCCAGCATTTTTGTAAGCACTTAAAGTAATCGTAATGCAAGACTTTCTCAAATGCAAGCATGGGAATTCAGAAAGTAACAAGGAGAATTTCTTCTTCTTCATCAACTTTATAACATTTTTACCAATTTTGTTGTCTGGACCCAAGAGAATGTTTTTTCTATTGCCTGTTTCATTATCGTAAATACCCATTTTGATCATGACATCACTGATTATTTCTTTTCTGGATCATCATCCTTTCCCATAAATGGCGGTGGGTGCCTAGTTAATAAAGGTGGACTTGTCTGTTTTACAAAGCTTGTTGGTAAGGCGTCACTTTTTCTCTCATTGTGGTCGGATATGCTGGCCGTTGCCTTAGATGTAATTTCAATTGGAGACAAGTTGAGGTTTCCAAGGTGGAATTCAAGTCGCTTGACAGCTACCTTTGTTGAACTTGAACTAGATGAGGTATACTTTACAGGTGTTGATGTGTTATTGACATCAGTTTGAATATTGATGTATATTTCTTGTGTATCAGAAACTTCTTCAATTTCCATTCTCAATATTCAGTGGGAGACTTTGACTTTTAGGATGATACCTTTCACATGAAATTCCATCATCATCAGCTTTGACTAACTCAATATCTTCTGCAGTGGATGGAATGAGTGTTTCAATAATGTTCTTATCATGCTTTGAAAGCAGTATATCATCTCTGAGCTTAAACCTTTCAAATCCATCTGTAGTCCTATACCCCTCCATGGTTCCACACACAAGGTAAGATATTCGCACATTGCATTGATGGTTGTATGCAACAACACGCTCTATGGTGTTCTTTGACATTGAAGGTATTATGTTATCTGAAAATTCTATAAAAACATGCAAAACATTTTGGTCACATGATTCCTCCATATCAACAACTATTACTGAAGAGAATGCATTGAATAATCTACTGAGAGAATCCAATATATCTCTTTCAATTACAACAGGAAAATGCCTTCGTGTGACTTGTAAAAACACATTTCATTTCTAGTTCTGAAAGATCTTTTCTCTTCTTTCTTCTCACTTTGGTGTTGAAAATTTCCTTTTTAATTTCTTTCGCCAAATCATTTAAAAGTGAAACATTTTGCCATAGTTGCCACTTCATTTGATTAGTATCTTCAATTGATGTCTGGTTTTTCTTTATAGTACAGACCAAATTGTATTTCAAATACTTGAATTTTCTTCCATTCATCTGGTGTAAAGTGATCCTTGTGACAATCAATTATAAATGGTTGACTCCATGCACTAAGTGTCTGCATTGGCAACCATTCTAGAATTACAGATCCAATGTTGCTAGCTGCAATTTGCTTATACAAATCAAATGCAAGCACATTTTTTTCATTGTTATCTTTAAAACATAGCTCTAAAACAGCATTTGAAAATTGGTGGCATTGATTCATGGAGTCCATCTTCATGAACATGAACTTAAATAAGGAAGGCATTGGTATTGCCTGCTTTCCATCAATGAACAGGGGTCTTTGTGAATGTGAGTATGAATTGAGATGTCTCTCAACTTTTGATGGTTTGCTGGCTTCACAAATTTCGACTTTCAAAAAGTCATGAAGTTCATGTATCCACACATATGTGTGCCCATCATGGTGAAAAGGATGGAAGCAATCTAGTAGTCCCATCTTTTCTGAAAAAGTAATAAGCCTTTTGATAACCCTTTATTTCGTATTGTAATCAAAGATAACTTTGTAGAAAGAAAATGAATTTCTATGAAAAACTTGATTATGAATTCTCTATCTTTTACTAAGTACACACACATGCGCGCACAAGCATGCACACATGCACGCACACACACACACACACACACACACACACACACACACACACACACACACACACACACACACACACACACACACACACACACACACACACACACACACACACACACACACACACACACACACACACACACACACACACACACACACACACACCACACACACACACACACACACACACACACACACACACACACACACACACACACACACACACACACACAGTTAATTTTATGCAAGTTCATTATGGCCTTTGGGGAGGGGGTATGAAAAAATGATGCCATTATGGTATGATTTTCAGCCAACCACCTAAATTTATTAAGAGAGTCCAGTCCTAACCATTATAATATAAGTGCATCCCATATTTCTCCCCCCCCCCCCCCCCGCCCAAACACAAATATAAATCTTGAGTTTTTCAAACACCACAACCCACTGCCCACCACAACCTAGATTGATCATAGCCCTCCAACCAACCCTCAACCCTCACACCACCCCCATGGCACAGGATAAATGTTACCCCCTCACACAATGTTTAGGAAAATACCGTAGGCCGTTTAAAATAGATCTACAGATATTTTTTACTTTTTAGTGTGAATATGATCTATCTTACCTGGATTTTATAAATACTTGAAAGCCATGATGAATGATAAAACGAATCCAAGCTATTATATCCTCACTTAATAACTTATGCACAATTCTCTGCTTGTTTGTCTCTTCTTGGTTTTGATTTGATTTGATTTATTTCGTTTATCACAGGCATATTAATTCAAAAGTAAATAAAAGATTACAAATAAGTAAAAATATATAAATAGAAGTAAAATTGAATAGAGATATACAAATATAATAAAAAAGAACCATGTGACAAACAAGGAGCACTAAAAAGATATCCATTTAAAATGGAGAGTCTTATTTCCATAGTAGACCTCGGTGAAAAACATGGAAAAACAACTGACTAGAATTGGTGCCATAGAACATAATAATTACATTACTAATGATTAACCTTTAACAAATATATTCTTATTACTCTTTTATAAAATGGTCCATATAATATTTCTTACATTTTGATTTAAAAGACACCAAACAGTTTGACTTTCGTATTGGTAGAGGCAGACTATTCCAATATTTAATGCTACAATATTTAAATGTTTTCTGTCCATGGGACTTAACTTTTGGTACAATGTACGACAACTCTTTCTTCCTAGTATTGTATGAATGACTCACAAGTTTAACATCACATAAATATGCAGGAGCCTTTTTGATATGTATTTTATACATTAAACATAAAGACAAGTATTCAATTCGATCATTTACATTTAACCATCCAACTAATTTAAAATCCTGAGAACAAAGGTGGTGCCTTCCATCATAGTTTAAAATGTATCTAATTAGCCTATTTTGTGTTGTTTGAAATCTTGTTTTCACTTTTTGGGGCAACCCTCTAAACCAGCTGTTGACGCCATAATCAAAATTAGATTGTACTAAAGTCAGGCCTACCAAACCGTCTGCTAAGCTTACTCGGATGTTTTCGTTACTTCTTAATGCAATTATTATTTTTTCAATTGCCACACATGTATCAAATCCTCAGATCAAAACAACCTAGTGTTTGCATTTAACGTAACTTCGTTTCCATAGCATAATAGATATAAGTCAAAAATGCAAAAAATACATTTGGAACAGACCCATTCCATGGAGGTTTTCACGAAAAATTATTCATGTATTAATTAGTTTTATAATATGTCTAACCTCTGTCATTAAAGACTTATATAAACGTTTATTTCATTGACCTAACAAGACTTTGATTATTGCAGAATGAATTAACAGTGATGCATGTTTCAAAACTTTTTTTTAAATCTCAGTCTGCAAATAGAAATCACATGACATCATTTTAAAACTGGTAATTGTAATATGTGCAATGTTACCCATGCACAGCCCCAAACTAATACATTATTCATTATCCATGTGCTCTATTCATAGAATGTGTTTGGTAGACCTGAAGTAGAAACTAATAGTTTTCTCTCTTTAAACCCAAAATACATATTATTTCTATAAAAAAAATTCAATTTAGCATTGATTTTTTTCAACATTAAGCTAGCCATATACAACCCACTGAAATCCTGATCAAAAGTAACACCTAAATATTTTATACTGCTTTTCGACTCAATTTCTTTGTCGTTGCACATTATATTCAATCTATTGCATTTACTCAATTTCTTTTTAGTAGCAAACAAAATACTTTCCGTTTTCCCCAAATGTAAAGATAGTTTATTTTCTTCCAACCAATAGCCAAGTGATTTTAAATTTTCTGCCAATGTTATTTCAATCTGCCTTGGGTCAGTGCCACTGACAACGAAAAAAGCAGAGTCATCAGCATAAAAAAAGATCACATGTGACAGCCTGAATCATATCATTTACATACAGTGTAAACAAAAAGTGGACCCAATATTGATCCTTGTGGAACACCACACGTGACCCTCCCATATGGCGAGACCCTGCCATTGACACTAACAAATTGCTGCCTGTCTGACAAGTAATACTGAAACCATGAAACTACTGTGTTATCCATACCAATGGATTTTAATTTAGTGGTCAAAATTTGATGGTTTACTGTATCAAATGCCTTTTGAAGATCAATGAGAACTACCCCAGTATAGAGGCCATCATCCATATTCAGTCTCACCCTGTCAGAGAGACTAGTCAATGCAGTGTCAGTAGAAAAAGTTTGACGAAAACCAGATTGAAACTCATATAACAGATTATTAGAATTCAAATAAGCAACCAGTTGTTTATGTACAATTTTTTCAAATATTTTAGAAATCACAGGTAATATTGATACAGGTCTATAGTTACCTTCAAAGTTTGAGTCACCTTTTTTAAACAATGGGATTACCTTGGCTGTTTTAAAGTCATTTGGGACAGTAGCAGTTCTTAAAGACAAATTTACAATATGAGTTAATGGTGACGAAATGACACTGGCAGCATCTTTGAGAAACCTGGCTGAGATGTTATCACATCCTACTGCTTTCGCAATGTTCAGCTTACATAACAACTTTTCAATTTCATTAATGGTAACATTCTGAAAACTAAAACTGGACAAAATAACATTTCTATTCTTATAAAACTAAAAAATATTGTCTTCGTTAAACTTTCTAAAAGGCAATTTTCCCAATAATTTATTAGCCACAGTACAAAAGAAATCATTAAACCTATTGGCCACAAAATCTGAATCAAATACCACTTCATTCATTTTATTCCTTAATCCAGTACTTTTAGAGTTATTTTTAGCCTTAGAGGATATGCTTAGACCCTTAATAGTTTTCCACAACTTTTTAGGATTACCTTGATTTTCTTTAATTTCATTCTTGGTGTAATCTTTCTTTGCCTTTCTTATTGACATTTGAACCTTATTTCTTAGCTCCTTATATTTTAGAAATAACTCACTACAGTTATGTTTTCGAAATTTTATCCACATTTTATCACGCTCACTAATCAGATGTAAAATATCAGCCGAAAACCATGGTTTACTATTGTTCTTAATTCTAACAGTTTTTACAGGTGCAATAGCATCAACAACATTGACAAACATGTTTAAAAGTATCCCAAGCAATATTAACATTAGATTCATTTATAACTTTTATCCAGTCCACTTCAGAAAGACATTTCAGAAAACAATCTTGATCATAATTTTTCATACACCTCATTTTTATGACATTATGTTTTTGAAAAACAACTTTACTACATTTACGAGTACAGAAAATAATATTATGGTCATTCAGTTTAGCTGGGAGAACACCAGTTTGAGATAATTTATCTCCGTCCGAAACACAAATAAGGTCAATTAGAGTTTGGCTAGAGGGAGTAATTCTAGTTGGTTCTTTAATAACTTGTTTGACATCAAAAAGTTTTATAAACATATTGAATGATTTGACTAAAGAATTATTTGATTTCAAAACATTAACATTGAAGTCACCTAACATGTATGATTCAGATTGAGTAAAATTTGATTCCAAGAATAACTCTTCTAATTTCGAAAAATAATGATAATCCTCAGGAGGTCTGTATCCCACAGAAAGCAAAAAGGGTTTTGTTTTTGGTAATAGAATGTCCACGGCCAAATATAACGGCGGTTATATAACAAATCCTTGAGATGTTTCACCTAGACAGAACCTACCAAACCGTCTGCTAAGCTTACTCGGATGTTTTCGTTACTTCTTAATGCAATTATTATTTTTTCAATTGCCACACATGTATCAAATCCTCAGATCAAAACAACCTAGTGTTTGCATTTAACGTAGCTTCGTTTCCATAGCACCAATAGATATAAGTCAAAATGCACAAAAAAGGAACAGGAAACCCATTCCATGGAGGTTTTCACGTAGAGTAATTATTCATGTATTAATTATGCAATAATATGCCTAACCTCTGTCATTAAAGACTGGTATAAACGTTTATATTCATCACCTATACAAGACTCTAGATTATAGAGATTAACAGTGATGCATGTTGGCGATACTCATAGGTGATTTGCAATCTCAGTCTGCAAATAGAAATCACAAGGTCTGCTTTCAATTGTAATATGTGCAATGTTACCCATGCACAGCCCCAAACTAATACATTATTCATTATCCATGTGCTCTATTCATAGAATGTGTTTGGTAGGCCTGCATTGCTGTTCCCAAAGTATCTGTTTCCTCATTTACTAACTTGATAACTTTAACTATATCTAGTGATACAATGTATTTATGTT
>CM032663.1:22617452-22628292 GCA_019095985.1 Streblospio benedicti
CTAGTATCAATGGTTCCTGGCATACATCATGGGCCTCCTGTGTTTCTGTAGATTCTATAGAATGTTTCAATATTTGTATCATCATGCACATATGCAATACATAATATGCCCATATAATACATTTGAAACAGCCTGTAGTCAACAGTGTCGACACTGTATTTTCACGGGATTTATTGTAAGCCATTTGTGCGGGAGGCAAAAGATGGGGTAACATTAAACGAACATGTCGTTTGTACGTTGCAATAGAATCTGTATATGGTTTAAGGTTGATAGAAAGAAACCCCATACCTAGCCCTAATTGCACGCATGAGCGGTTCTTTTCAAGCTTCGTGCACGCAGAAGTGAGTATTGGTTTCATGTGTAAAAGAATTCTTAACTTGGGAAGAATGAGAAGAACCCCCCTCCAACCATCCACATAACTCATTAATTTGAAACCAATCTGCTACATGGAGTGTAATGTTTTTGTACGCATGTATGAACAGATACGAGAATTAAAAACTCAATACTTCAGCATATATCTTTTCCTGTTTATACTAGTTTGAAAATGTCATTTTTTTTCATGATGTTTGTTGGATTGGGTTAGATGTCAGAAACGAACTTATGGCACTCTTTTCACTACATGATACAAACAAAAAATATCAACAATTCTTGTGAAGCTGAAAGCAGTTTTATTCATAACGAATGCACATTGATTAAGATAGCAGCAATTCCCGCCGGCTCTTTGAATTTTGAATCATTTATTCTTTAGTGTTGAAAGAGAGTCGACCAGTGGAAAAAGTCATTCCCACGGAGCGACGGACATCCCTCTTCATGCTGCAGTCGGAATTCTGCAATGAAAACCATAAAGAAAGCTGTAAAGAGACATGCACGACAGAATTTGACGTCTGTTGTACGTTACCACAGAGGGCTAATGGATAATTTATTAGCCCATAAGGAACTTTTTCGTTAACATGTTATAACAAAGCATAGCAACGGTACAAACACTGCTATGAGTATTAATTCAAACTCACTAATAACAGATAATAAAATGTGGAACACATTATGTAAGAAAGCAACAACTTAACAACACATTAAATTTAAAGTTAAAGTACTGAAATTGTACTGATTTTGACAACCAACTGATCCTTTCAAATACAAATATTGTTATTCATATGCACCTATCAAATCTTTTGCAATTAGCAATTTCCTTGTTACTGAATTCTTATTTGGACGCATAAAAAATTGTTGAACGATAAGATGGAGGCTGCAAACCAGCCAATCTCATAAACTCACCAAGTTAAAGCACTCTGGATCGCTGACTGGATCGCACACATGCACTTCGCATGAGAGTTCCAGAAACGAGGTCAGGTGCTCACGGAACAAGAAAACCCGGAACCCGAAGTAGTATTCATGGAGGTTGTCCAGATCACTCAATGGCCACACAGTAACCTCACCATTGGGACCCACTTCACCAGGATAGCAGCTGATTATAGAATACAGTGTGAAAACATTATAGTATCCAACTAAGACCACATCAATGAAGAAACCACTTCTATAAAAATATCATTAAACGAAAGAGACCTTCAAGAACATCCATAAGAAAGATTATCAAGATCAAAATGATGTCACGAATATATATCATCTGTTTATCATCAATATTAAAGCTTTAAAGCTACCCGATAGAAATGAATGATATACTGTATTCAAGAAGTTTTAAAAAGAAGACGTCGCACCCGTCCTCAATGAGAAAGTGCTTGACGCTGGGGACATCCTCAGGAGACACCCAGCACGAGTCCACGATCAGTGTGAGCGCCAAGGGACCTTCAAAGTACACACCGACGGCCACCTGAGAGTTCGTCTGAAGGGTTTGGAATTCATCGGGGAACGGCGTGAGGTGATCAGCATTAAGCAACTCCATGGTGAATTGATAGTGGCCTGAACCACTGCCAACGTACGTGTTTGACCTAAAACGTATCGTAGAGATGAAGTAAAGGAGGGACCATCAGCTGTTTTTATGTTATTTTTGGTGGGTGAGGGTGGGGGCAAGGCGGCATATGATTTTGCCAAAAAAAAAGTTTCTGGCCCTGATTGAAAAAACGTATATCTATGAAGTGTGGAGGGAAAGGGTGTGATAACAAGACTCCTAAAACATTGTGTTTCTGATCCTGGTAGAAAAAATGCCGTATATCTATGAAGTGTGGGGGAAAGGGTGCGATAACATGTCTCATAAAACATTGTTTGATAATGAAAAATACTTGAGGTAAAAACATAAATTGTTTAATTCTATCAAATCAAAACAACGTATTTGTTTTATGAGAAAACTATGCTTATACTTATAGATACATTTGCATAGATAATAGATTAATAGCACCTCGACTTACACTAGCTGACCCGCGAACAATGTGTGAATTAGGTCGTTGCTAGCAAAAATACACTGGAACTGTCCTTCTGCAGCGGTGAATACTATGTCAGGCTCGCCTGTAGACGAAATCTGGTACTTATGCACAATCGTTCCATTCATCTGATCCTAAAATAGTAAGGTTATTCATAAGTTGATATGTGAGGGCCTGTTTGTTTTGTTTGTTTGTGTGGATACTCTGAAGCCATCAACTTGCTTATGATTATAGCAGAGGGAGGCTACGTGGTGTTGGTACATAGACCTCCAGAGGCAGGTTAGGTAACCAACTGAGCCTCGGGGGTGGAGGGATCACACTAGCTATTGTTTTCAAGCTAGGTGAGTTCTTTTGCGTGCAGAGTGGTGGCTCTCCTCTACACGTGGCATGCTTTTTAACGGGGCTTCTGAACCTCACGCTTGGCGTCACCACCGTCTAGTATTATACTATACTGTGGCGACACACTGTGTTCAAATCGGCAATGCATTGGCAGACATACAAAGTAGATATGAAACTGCATTTAAAACAGTATAATAATCACCCATCGACCTTACGAAGCAACCAGCTATGTAACCAGACAGCCTGGAAAGCAACAAGCCTTACATGCTACTAATATAAGCTATACGTAATATATATATAAAACCTAAAGGGAGCTCCATATGCATTACAAAAACCTTTAGTCATACGTCTAACATTCTTATCCTTTGTGGGCTTACCTTTAAATTCACAGAGTATTAAAAAATTCACCCACACAGTCCGTTTTACGTGGAACATTTCTGATGGCCTTCCAACCATTTAGAAGTTCAGAAAAACTTAGTAACGTTCAGTAAAGTAACATTTATGCTTCCACATGCAAGAAAAATACTGAACGGCGTTTGCCTTTCCTGCAAGGTAAATCAAACTCGGATATTTGTAACACTTGGGCATATGTACAGTCTAAAAGAGACTATTCTCGTAGACCAAAGGTGTAAGTCTGACCTGTATGTCGACATCGCAGCCATCAAGCGGCACGATGAATGTGGCCACATCTCCCTCCACGTGTGCCTGGCAGTCCTCAGTATTGGCATCATTTCCCACGTACAGAGCAGCAGGGTTTGATAGGCCAGACACATCCAAGGTTGCCACAATCTCATACGGAGAGTTGCAATTCACTTGCACATTATCATTCTCTTCCACAGCGTTAGCTTCCACTGTGATAAAAATACATGTTATTGCTGTTCTTTTACCAAACGTTTTGTGCAGTTTTTTCCAGTAAACAATCCCATGGAAAATATTGTGTTTTTTTATGAACAACTATGTATATTTTTTTTCATTCTGTTGGCATAACAGTGAGAGTAGAATTTTATTGTGGTCTTTGTTCTTGTTATTTTTTGTTTTGCTTTTTTGTTTTGCTTTTTTGTTAGAGAACATTTAATGCACCGAGTATATATTACATCAGTTCTGAAAAGTTCTTTTTGAAAACAACAACAATTATATACATGTATATAGAATATTTACACTATACTACTGGATAATTCTTACTGGAATTCCAGTAGGTTAGAACACACAAATTAGCTTTGCCGTTGGTCTGTTAACAAATGCCTTGTTCTCTCAAATATTCAGGATCTGTAGGAAAAAATATATGAATGCCAAATACTAGAAGTTCAGTGTCATTTCTTCATTCTACTATGAATTCATGAACTTTGGCCAGGGAATTATTATGTAGACAAGCCAAACACGTGGTCACCCCTTGTTTTGCTATGACTAGTTCAAACTTGACCTGCCGAATCACCACCAGTAAGATAATATTTTTATGCCCAGAACATAGTTCCAAATAATTTCCATTTGTGAATAAAACATCAATAGAAATGCTCAACTTTCTTGTACAATTATTAAAATATGTGATACAGGGCACCTACATGACAAAAAACACCTCGTAATTCAGTACTTTAAATGAAACGTCATCGAGTATAAGTAAGAATTATATAGTAGTATAGTGTAAATATTGTTTAAATTTATATTGTGAAAGAAGTGGCCCAAGATTACGCCCGATGTAAGTAGACAGTGAGAAGCAGGTATAGGTGTGCATGTCTCATGTGCCTAGATGACTGCTTCGTAATAATCGGTAGCGTAAGTAGGCTATGACTGTGATTAAGGCTGCAAGGCTAGTAGGCTAATAATAGTATCAAGGCGGGAAAGTGCCATTGCGTAAGATTGATACTGGTTCAAAAACTGAAGGGAGATTGGTGCAGTGGTTAGCACGTCCGCCCATGACATATGACTGGTCTTAATCATGGACGGGAGACTGTGAGTTCGATTCCACGATCTTCCAAATAACTTTACATAGCCTGCCCAATTATTTCACACTTGGAGGAGTTACCATCCACACTTGGTGGAAGACAAGGACCCGGGTGCTTCAGTGGAGAGTTTCCCTAGTTAGAATTCCCCAGTAAACGCCAGGTTGGGTAAGGGAAGGGAGCTACCGCCCGGGAATGGAACTCAGAATTAAGCAGGTTAGTGGGTGGCGTTTTCGTTGGTCAAGTCAGGAGTTCTAACGGTCCCTCGGTCACCGCTCCCTACCTAAGCTGACTACGGGAACATGGCAAACGGGAAGAATTCCTGGATTTGAATCCAGCACATGGGATAATCGAGCCACAAAGGATAGAACTCCCTCCCTTTCTCTCTCCGATGCCGAACGTAGTAAGCCAGAGATGGCCAGGTTAGTGCAAGAAAAAGTCGGTACTAAGGGCCCCATGAGACCCGTGGCGATCAATTCGTCCCCTGGTCGTTGAGGAGAGTTGGGAGTTGGGGGAGTCTGTGAAAGAAGTGGCCCAAGATTATGCCCGATGTAAGTAGACAGTAAGACGCAGGTATAGGTGTGCATGTCTCATGTGCCTAGATGACTGCTTCGTAATAATTGGTAACGTAAGTAGGTTATGACTGTGATTAAGGCTGCAAGGCTAGTAGGCTAATAATAGTATCAAGGCGGGAAAGTGCCATTGCGTAAGATTGATACTGCTTCAAAAACTGAAGTGTGTGTACTTCGTCAAGGGAGTTTGGTGTAGTGGTTAGCACATCCACCCATGACATATGACTGGTCCGAATCATGGACGGAAGACCGTGAGTTCGATTCCACGATCTTCCAAATAACTTTACATAGTCTGCCCAATTATTTCACACTATCAATTAACCTGGGTGACTAATCTTCATAATATTATTAGCAACAGTTAGTATTTAACATAGTACTTCCAATATTTCGATAGCTATCTTCTTTGACTAGGAATGACATCACAATGCAAACATCATGGTGTCAGACTTGATCAATTCTGTGAGCTCCCAACACCCGTCTTCGCCTGTTGTAATTGTTGTTGTTAAAAAGAACTTTCAGAAACTAATTTAGAAGTTATCTCCGGGTGTGTTTATGTCATTTATTAGTATTGCACTATGCACATGCTGCGTATACAGAAATGGTCGAAATTGACTGCCCTTATCTTTAATATAAGCATAGGTTTTGAAAACTTATGAAATACATGTACGACTGTATACATTATACATACTTGATGTTAAATTAAGGGGTTTAACCTAATCAGAATACCATAGTATTACATTTGTCTAGATCATAGTAATGGAAAATGCTTACAACATATTTGAACGCTATACGTTCGTGTGCCAAAATCGGAATTCGCCAACACTTCGTCTCCATCATTTGGAATGCCATTAAATGAGCAGAAATTCTGTGAAATTTGACATATTATGTGATTAAAAAGATCTTTGTTTTGTCACCATCCGAATGCAAGTAGCTTAGCAATCGTTGGTTATTTGTAAAGCTTGTTGACTGTTTGGCACACTATCCAAAATGTGTTTAGGCATCGACCATTTGACCTCAGGGGGGGGGCGCAGCAAAAATATTGAAAAAATAACGCAAGGCTAAAAATTGGTGAAAAAAATAATAAGGTTTCATTTGGCTAGAAAAAACAATAATTGTCAAGTCACACTTACAGTCACATCTTTGCAATATCAAAAAAATAATTGAGGTTCAGTAATCTAAGAAAAAAAGAATTAGATGTCAAATTTCATGAAAAAAAAATAATTGAAGCTATGGTGAAAATAGCTGCCCCCCCCCCCCCCCTGAGATCAAATGGTCGATGCCTTAGAGGCAAGAATATGCTGTTTTACTTTCTTACTAAGCTCCATCACAAAATTACTATTTTTTGTACTATAGATGTGCCTATCTTCTATATCTTGGCTCTAAGCAGAAAGCCTTGATGAATGAAAACTGGCGGTGCTGAATATAATGTATATGGACACATTATCCCCTAAAATACATATTGTCTAGAGAAAAATCAATAACAAGTGAATGTTCCATCAATTGGTCTGACCTCAGAGTCCCCACCACTTTCATGTGGAATAAATCCACCACCACTCCAACTGAAGCCGACGTGAAAGCCAGGGCCAACAGACATTGGGTTTGACTCTGGTGGGTGGAACTGAAACAAAACCGTATGGTAGTAATGAACGTATTTGGACATTATGGTTTTCATCTATTTGTATTTAGCATATTAATCATTATGTTAGTTTTGTTTGTTTATTTGCATTTGCGTAGTTTCGTTTGTTTATTTGCATTTGCGTATGTGTATGGACAACCTGCAGTGTTATCTGTTCGATAGACATAATCTGTCGGTATGAAGCGACACTAAAGTGAAGATTTAACTTTTGGTAGGTTGCCAATTACATTGTGCCTTTCACAGAGTCATTTTAGGTCCCTTTTCTAATTTTTCTACCACACAATTGATTACATGGGGCCCAGAATCATGGAAGGGAGTATATATACTACTATGATTTATGAGCACCACAACATGCACATTACTATTATCAGGTTTCAAATGGCGGATTCAGTGGTCATTAAAAAGTACCCGGATTAGGAAAAATATAATCCTTCTGTTTTCGGCTCTCAGTCAACATCAGTATACATCATTCTGCGTCGTGTCACAATGCATTAGAGTGGTGTAATGTTTGTTATACTATATATATGACATTAGCAAAATAAATCAAATTAAATTTTTAAAAATCCGTAATGCGAACCTAACTAAATCTAGCCAATCAAAAACAACTTCCTGATTGATATTTTGACAAATGGAGCTACGGAATATTGGTGAAAATATTTAAAATTGTAACTGCATAGGACTATGTCAGCTAATATTATGTCAATAATGTGAAATGCTTACGTATATACTTGATCATAAATCAACGCCCTAACCGATGCCCTGGCTCACATGTTTTTTGTGCATGTTAGTTACCCTTCTATATAATAGTAGTAATGTGTTTGGTATAGTGTTTGTAAATCGTAGTAGTATACCACACACCCCTCTCATGTTGCTGGTGCCCATGATTGATCAGTTTTTAGCGAGGCTGTGTCTTTATCTACATGTAGTTTTATAATCATTTCCCACTGGTATTGCTTCATAAAGGCTCCATGACTTCTCAGGTTGTTGTTGTATAGTAGCGCGGACTGTTGCATTCATGAGGACACAGTTTTATTGTAAGTATATGGAAATAATGCTGAACAGGCCATAATTACCGTGTTTACTCCAAGTGTAATTCCAGAGACATCATAGCTGTTTACCAGTGTAAAAAAGCATGGATCTACAACATATTTTGTTCACACTTATCAAGGATGATGAAAATTTATGTTAAAAAGCTTACATAACTCTGACCAGATGAGACCAATCTTTGGTGTTGTCAGATTATCAGCAATCAGTCAGGTGCAATCCTGGGGGTTGTATTTATAATTCATATACATATACCAGTTGACATGTATAGTAACTACTCTTGGTATGCAAATTGCTACTGGAAGAGCATCTCATTGTTTTATTCATGGCCTGCACATACTACTCACGCGTCTCTCTGTTGGACATGTGCACCGCACAAGCACACATTGGGTTTTGGATCCACGACCTCTTGGTTACGATGGTAACTAACCAAGTGTGCAGGCTGGGCTGTGGGTTACAGAGGCAACGGTTCGTCCGTGTAACCTTTTAACAGCCCGCTGCTTGGGATGATGGTGTCATTCTGGTCTCAAAACCTTGGGGTCGTGAGTTCGAGTGGCAGAGAGACGTTAGAATTGAATAATTATCTTGATTTGAAACACCCTAATCCCCTAATTATACACTGATGTAGAACAAAGATTTTTCTTTGAAGTACCTTGAGGGACAGTGGCTGCCCTGTTATTTAGTAGTTTTAATGACTTATACAGGTTTACTATGCACTTCAATGATGCAAAATTAAGTAGTTCAATAACGGCACTGTAGTCAATTTTAATACTTGAGCCGCTACACCCTATAGCGGTTGATCAAATACCGGTGGAATATCAAGGCTAGGTAAATATTCAAAAAAATATGGTAGGTCAAGGTAATCTGCATAATGTCTAGGGCACAACAGACCGCAAGGTCAGTCTACTGCCGATCTACTGCCAAAGACTTATGGAGATCGTAAAGATCCGTGAGTGTTCAGTGCGAAAAACGTACGATTGTTTAAGTCCGCAGAAGAAATGTGACATGCCAAACTTCCGCTACGACCAATGTCAGCAGTGGTCTGACCATAAGTAGGCCGTGCGGTGACTCTACGCTAAGTGTAAATGTCGTATATATACAAAAGATTTGGTCGGGTGTTGTCTGTACAGACAAAGCACTGGCGCAGTCCGTTCCCTGTAGGCTGTACCATGAACTTACGAATGCTGTGCCGTACTTTATTATTAGTTATCACACGGTGCGTAGAGAATGTAAGTTGTAGATGAGTCCAACGCACATGTGACGTATGTTGATCTCAAGTCCACCTCCTAGCCTCGTTCAACCAGACTCTGTATTGCATATGAAATGAGCGCCGCCATTACAGAGTCTGGTTGATCGAGACTAGGCCACCTCCATGAAATCATTCCCAGTGCCGACACACTCATAACGCACGGATTTAGAGCGACGTGTGCCCATGCCGTAAAGGTTGTCACTGCATGAGGAAAACGCCGTAGAAACCAAAGACCTCAAAATGCCTTGCGGATAACATGCCCGCAAAGTCAGATTTGCCCCTCATTTTGAGCACTATCATCAACATGAGCATTGAACCTTAACCTCATTAGGGACCATTCAGTATTTGTGACAGGGTGGGGTAGGAGGATTTTCCAAAATTGCTGTGAAAAAATTAATGGCCCCCCCTCAAACCTCTGTGAAAAATTTGGGAACCCCCCTCAATTCCATGTGACAAAAATTGATGACCCATCCCCACCCTGTCACCCACCCGACCCCCAACAGTTAATAATTCATTGTCAGTTAACTAAAATCCTATTTGATGGATATCCATAATATAAAAACAGTAACTTTTAGTACAGGATCCTGTAAATTTTATGTGAAAAATTGATAGCCCCCCCCTCAAAAGTGCGAATAGCCCCCTTCAAACATTGATCAAAAGTTCATGGTGTCCTAAAATCCTCCTGATCGTCATCATCGAATGGTCCCTTAAACCAAATTACAAAGTTTTATTAGCCAACAGGTACTTAAGTACAGGCAATGTTATACTGTTTCTAACTGTCGGATCCTGTATTCCTTAAAATACAAATGTATAGAAGGGAGCGGTGATCGCTGATCGTTCATCGCAGTTCCAGCGTTAACTGATTCAAACCAAAAATGCATAGAAGGGAGCGATATCCGAAGTTCCATTAACGGATCAAACCAATGCAGTGATCTCATACACCATAAACGCAAACGATATATTTGAGTGAAGAATACATTATTAGATACTAATGGATACTAATACATTCTGTAATATTATGGTGTTAACCGTATTAGTTTTCACTTGGGACTTTTACCTGACAGATTCAAATATTTTGATAGTGTGTGTCATATGGTTTGTGGTGTGCCGGATAGATATATTCCCCACGTTAGATATTGGAGATCAGTGAGCAAAGTGAGTGGCCACTTGGGCCTCCAAACCACCATGCCTTAGTTCCAATACTGTGGTACAGCAAATATTTTAATGGCCATATCAACATCATTCTGCTTCCTAACCTGTAGGAAGAGACCGGCTGGTGACCCGAGCTCTGTGGCATTATCAGGGGGCTGCCAGAAGAGGTTGAACCACAATTTGAACTTTATGAGTATTCGTTTCATTCATAACCGCCCATACTTTTTGCACATTGTAATAGTTCCGAAAGATATGGACCGATACTGTCGATATCCACCGGCAAATTATATTAGCTTATAGTGTGCTGTCCGATGTCAGAAAAATGTTAGAAACTAGGAGTGTACTCGTGATTACCATTATACTCAGATACCGACCAACCTTTAATATGAACATGTTATTACCTGTATCATCTTGTGCAAGAACTGCTCTTGTAGCAAATAGAGTCCAAATGATGATGCTTAGAAGTGGCATTTTCATCCTGGTTCTTCGAGTCTGAATTTTGTTGTGCTGCAGCAAAGAGACTATATAGGCTACTATTA
>CM032663.1:22634256-22714333 GCA_019095985.1 Streblospio benedicti
CAAGAAGTACAATGAATGTATACGGACACAAATGCACAATCTGCAAAGCACATACTATTACTAAGTACTGTTAGGCTGTAACATATAACCATTGTTACCGGTTATGATGTACGAACAGTGTCATCAAGCTCCCGAAAATGGTGGAGATGATGCGAAGATGATAGAGGCCATTGTGATGTCCTTGACATTTTAAAACTCATCATGTGCAACATAGATCTGAGAGGGTCATATAACAAAAATGTGATTGATAATTTGCCCTAAATCTTGGGCGTGAATTGTGAAGTGCCTGTATTTAAGTGTGTGAAATGTAATGGAACCTATTCAATTACAATTCCTGTGATTGGTGAAAGACAATGAAATGTTGATTTAGGCAAAAACTGTTGGTGAATGGATTGTCCATATGACGATGTGGACTCTCGGGTCATGACAGTTAACGAGAAATTCATTTGTTAGTTAATTTCTGTTAAATAGGTATGCAGTGTATGGAATCATTTTTGTATATATTTGAGTACTGCTTGAAAACCAAAATTAATACTTTTTCATTTTAATTTTAATTTCGAAGCTATTGCTCCGTGTTCAGGCTCCATGTGACTCTCAAAACTCTCCCTCACGGTGACATCCAATTCACATGCCTCTGCAACCCTCCACCGTGATTAGTTGACACTGATTTCTTTGGTATATGCTTTTGTACGCCTGTTGAGGACAGTTCATTTTTTACACTATTAGAAATATGCTTGGCAGGCACTAGTATGTATCAGTTTAGTCCACAACGTGTGTATGCTATATTTGCAATGTCAAAACAATGGCATTCCTTGAATGGATTGCGTTAGAAAGAATTCTTTTCTTCTTCATTTTATTTACTTCAACATGATCTATTTATATCGTTCTTACGTGAGTATACATGTTAGGACATTCAAACACAAAATCAGCAATGCACAACCTTGATATTATGTAAATTACTTCAAACTGTGATGTGTTCCGGACAGTGTTTTAAAGTTTGCATTATGACTTTTCATTGCCCGTTCAAGTGCTGCTAGTTCGTGTACAGCTAAATGCAATGAAATACACACGTATACAACGAACATAATGGGTTAGCTGTATTTCCAACATGTCATATTCATGCGCCACTATTTAAGTGAATAAAGAAATTACAAACATAGTTTTATATGGGGTAATCTTAAGATACGCTAGATAATGTTGTAGGTTAAGTGGACATAAATGGTTGAAAAAGTGCAAAGAATTCTCCAAATACTGTATGGCCATACATATCTCTATTTAAACTGTGTGTTTGAATTTCAGGATATTTCAGGATTAAATAGAATTCTTGGATGGAGTGATGTCTGGACAACGAATGTGGCATTTATAGTATCATAGGGCATGCCTGTGGTGTAAATGAGGTAGCAAAAGCACACTAAAGTTCGTGTTTGAAAGATTAGTTTTTTTTTCTGCAATCAATCCACACAATTAAGTTTTCCAGTTTGCGTGATTGAAAATGTTAGTGTTGAGTTTATGCATTGACTGCCAGAGCTTGCTTGTCTGTTAGTGTTTTAATTTGTGTGAGAGGACACTAGATTAAGTGTTTATAGTAAGGATGGGTTCGGATTATTTCTTATTATTGAAACAAGTTCTGACTGTTGGATTAAGATAGGATGTTGAGTAAAAACAGACGTGTTTATTTTCGATTTTAGAGACCAGGGATGCGATGGAACAGTAAGGTGGGAGTGCATGCTGTCAGTGAAACAGCTAGAATATCCCTATGATATCCCTTGATGCAGAGTTATTCTTCATCCTGTGTCATATCATTGATTTTGGCTTTGAACAGGAAAGTCCAGAATTATAATACAGATATAAGCTGGTTTGACAGAGCCAGTTTTCCAGATTTCCGGGATTAGAGAGCTTAACGACTGGCGGGGCAGTGGAAAAAAGCAGATCTAAGGGACACTTGGGTGTGCCCCTCTACACCCCATCCCCTAAAAATGTCCTAGAAGGTTTTTGACATCACGCGGCCATTGGCATTTTTGCAAATCATTGACTGCAGCTGCGGAGTACAAATCCAGATCCAGACCGAGATCCAGAGCCCCCTTCGTCAAACCTGAATCTGTCAGTGTTATACTTGTTACTGTAATAGCTTGAGTAAATAATACTAGTATACACACGTACGAATTCAATTCTAATAGTCCCACGTGCATGAATTAATCCAGAGGCCCACACCAACCCGAAACCCCATCTAGAGTGTGATTGATTTGTATGTGGGGCTAAATGTAAGGATGTAGAATGGACGTATACAGGTTTCCAGTACGTCAAATCAGACAGCAGTGTTACAAACATGCACTTTCCCGGAAGCACTCTGTTCACATAAACTACCCGTTCATGATGGAAAATTCCATCACACTCCATACAGGTGTGAATTAGTAGATATGATCAAAGTGCACTTAAGATGAAACGCTCAATAATAGTAATGTAAGTGAGTCACTCTCGTCATGAGAGTGGTGGTTAATTCTCACGTAAAGGTCAAATGTTAATCCTACCCGAAGGTCAAACTGCTTTTCTGTCGCAAGATGGAAGGCACACGAAACTTTTTTTTGCGTCGCTTCAGCAGCTCAAGCAAAAGCCTTGTGTTTCGTTCGTTTGTAACTATGTATGTATGTATGTATGTATGTATGTATGTATGTATGTATGTATGTATGTATGTATGTATGTATGTATGTATGTATGTATGTATGTATGTATGTATGTATGTATGTATGTATGTATGTATGTATGTATGTATGTATGTATGTATGTATGTATGTATGTATGTATGTATGTATGTATGTATGTTTGTCTCCGGACAAGCTAGAGCCTTTACGCTTCACCCGATTTCGTTCAAACTTTACACACCTATTTAGTATGACGCGACACCAAAGTGATTCGATTTTGGGCACTTTGCCAATTAAAGTGTGCTTTCTATAGTGCCATTTTGTGTCCATTTTCAACATTTTCTGCAATAGTTTTGTTGGTGCTTGTGAGAAAGCATTCAAACTTTGTACAATGCTTACATGCCTACTGAGCATTAACTGTATTCAATCTTGGCACTTTGCCAATTAGAGTGTACCTTTCAGATGGCCATTTTATTTTGTTTTCTTTCTATTTTTCCACTATAGTTTCAATACTGTGCGAAACATGACCATCGAATTGGTATAGTGGTTATGTTGGAATAAAAGTGCTCAGAGAGCACATCATTACCATATTAATGGCGACTCATGGGCAATAGATATTTACTTTATCCATGTTTAGAAAGCGCCTGCAATCCAAAGCCAATAACATAGATGTAGGATGAGTCACGCATCAAGTAAGACTTTTTTCTGCTGTGATTGAAAAGCAAACATCTTTATTGTCCATGGGTCAATGTTGCTCTAGCGACGCTGTGCTCTATGAGCACTTTTGATCTAGTTTATATTCAGCCCTCCGTTGTGACAACGTTTTCTTTCAGTGGAGCTTTTATCAAAATGTAGTAATACCATTTGCATTCTCAAGCCATCTTGTATTATATTTTCATAATTATTTTAAAATACAGAAATTCTCGTTCGCCTAGTATAGACCGGTTGACCCTATTAAATCAATTCAGAGAAGTACGCTCAATGTGCAATCTAGGACTAGAGGTTTATGGTTCGATAGTAAACAGACCAAAATAACTACCTAACCTTTGGTTGTGTGTCGAGTGGTAGTTACCGCCTAAGCTACAATAAACTAGTGATCCACCTGTACAGGCTGAGGCCTGTCTTAAACCCACTAGGCAACAAGCTCTAAATTCATCCGACAGCAAACATGCTGGCTTGATTCGCATTGCGTCTGTTACACAGATTAAACTTGTAAACAAGGGTCACATAATCCTGAATATTGAAGCCGATTCAGTCGTGATCTGATTACTGTTCATATTGTATCGGTGTATCAGACCATCAGGTGGTGGCATCTGGTGGCCTTAGTAGAGAGGTGCTCTCTTTATGGAGGTTCTCAGTGGTCACTTTAATTAGGGGGTTTGGGACCCTGTAAATGAGTCATATTACAAAGCTGACCAATTTATTCAATTTGTCTTCATTGAAGAATATATTGTGTCTGTAACTATAGCACAGATAATGCTCCAGTCTGACAGTCATGAATGCTCACCCCCAAATTTGCATTGCGGGCAAATGAAAGCCTCAAGTGGATGGGGAAATGATTCGGGACGGTCTGACACGTGCCCTAGCTTTAGGTAACACCTCAATTTCACATAGACAATGATAGCTCCAGGTGCTCCAAAAGACGCCAGAGGTGAGCAAAAGCTATTTATCAGCTTTTTTATGGTGTATCGAGGCCATATTATGTGGCCGAAACTTATGGGATCATCTGAAATAACGGTATGTGACCTTTCAGATGAACTGAATGAAAAGGTAGACTCGCTGGGGCGTTGAGAAATAGCACCCCATAAAACGGGAACCTCTTTAAGGACATCGCCAGCAAGGCCACGTTTTAGAGGAAAGACCTTACGACGATCAAGTTAGCCCTCCGGACGAGCCAGAAAAGCAAAATGGATGACCCAAATCAACAACTCATTAATCCAGAACCTGAGCCCACAGGTCGAAAAAATTCAAAATCACTTATCCAGATAAGTGACAACACTATTTGTAACCGAACCTGGCAGAAGTCTGTCATTTCTTCCAGGAAGACTGCATTAATCATGCAGCATCGTGAACAGCCCAACTGTAGATGCTTCTGTTTCATGCTTCCATTGCTTCAGATAGTAACATCAGTGGCGGCATTTACGGTTTTATATGTCGACCATGCATTTTATTAAAGGAATAGACGAGGTCATGGTTAAACAGAACGACCCAGAACCGACCAATTGGCCAATTTCTAACCGGCCAACCAGATCACTCCAAAAGTTAAGCCAGAACACCTACGATCCACCTCAAAATGACACTTACCTTTTGGCGTCTTCTGGAGCATTAGGAGCTACCATCGGCGATGTGAGATTGGGGTTTAGAGTACAAACAACATAACCTGCAAGGCATGAAAGCAACCTGTGAGATAAATAGGGGATCAATCCCACCAGTTGTCAGAGGTGGCAAGGATCTAATGGATGGTGATGCGGCGGCTGTTTGGATTTAAACACAAAATTGCACGTTTGTAGTATTGTTATCACATTCTCTCTTTTTCAGCCCAGTTTTAGACTAGTGTTGATTTCAAGGTTGTTTGAGTTCAAATCACGTAGATGCCTAAAACTATAATTGTTTATTGGGTTTCAATATCTTAACTGACTAAAACTTTGATTGTTTATTGGGTTTCAATATTTCTAATGGCAGGAGAGGTGAAGTTGTTGATGAAATGGTCATTAATGTTGATCGTGTATATACTTATTTACAACTCATATGCAAAAGAAATGCATATAATTGCATAATCTCTTTTTAAAGAAAGTCAGAGATATGATATCGTCTTTTTATGCTCATAATAGGAAAATGTGCACCTAGAGGCTTAAGTATAAAACGTTTCTACCAATTATGCTACTATTGCAGCCAACAACTAACTATAAAGACCCTCAAACTAACCACAGTTAATGTCTGATTATAAATTACACAATCACCTTGGTAAATTTAAGCTTATGTTAGGCTTTATTCTAGCCTACTCTAGACTACACCCATAACATCAGAAACTACCCGCCCAAAAATGGGTTGAATTTGCCCTGCGTCCCCTTTATGAACTTAAACAGAAAATGTTGACACCGATAATTTTGAGACAATATGAGTAGCATGTATTATCCACAGTAATGTTGTAATTGATGGTGAAAGATGGTGCCGCCCAATAAATTGGCTGTTATTTAAAAAAACTTGAACTTGCGTAATATGAATTTAAGTCTGATGTCAGACAGTCTCGAAAATTGAAGCCGACTTAACCTTAGTACATGTATTGTAGCAAAATAGTTGTATGGTAGCTGACATCTCACGAAAATAAGATCATGTTTGAGGTGTTTTATTAAGTAAGAGTGTTTTCATGTGTGTGTCCCAAACTTTCGATCCTCCTACTTCAATGACATTGGTTTGGCCATGTGTTGTTCAAGGATTGGTCACGAGTTTACGCATGCGCAGTAAAACCTTGCTATCCGAAGGAAACGTGTCCCCATCACTGAAGTGTTCCTATTGTGAAACATTTCTAGTGACTGCATGTGTAAAACGGGAGAATGAAAAGGTGTCACTAATTGGGAGGTGGACCTGTAAGTGAGGTGTCCATGGTCAGGTTTTACTGGTATGTATGCGAACTTTTGCACACAGGAAAACCCGTGAAATCATGTGGTTATGTGACCCCCTCCCCCTTACACACCTTTTTCCAAAACCAAGATCTGTCAATGCTGAAATTCTCATTTTTTCTGATATACCTGTACAGGCAATAATATTTTTTCTGCCCTGGACTTTCAGCTTCATCCTTTCACCAATGAATATACTATGCATCGGTGTAACTATTGAATAAAAAATATATATTTAATATAATAAATTAATATTCCTACACGACACAAGACCACATACTTCTCCAGAAATAACAAAATGTCCAATGTAAAATTGCTATTAAAGGGGTCGAACTTATTGCCCTGCCGTGAGAATTATCAACTAACGCTTCGTTTTTACCTTCCAAACATGTAAATGTAAGTTTATGTGACAGTTGTTAAAAGGTGTCATTCCGGCTGTGCAAATTTTATGGCTGCATTAAAAGCTCCCAGATGAAAAGAAACAACGGCAAGTCAGGACATACAAATGCGGTGGTTGATCCGGAGGGACTTGGATCATTGAACCCTCATAGGGGCCAAATTTTTTTTTAGTTTTTTCATCATTTGAAGTCTACTTGAGTGTTATACATGTAAAAGGCGTGGCTGGTGCGTGTAATTCACGTGCAATTGTTTTAGTTTTTGTGTTTACTGGGTTGGCAGAGAGTTCAGACCAGGTTGTTTTCGTTTTATTCTTACGTGGTCGCGAGAGAAAAGACAAATTGAAAAGATGATGCTTCCTTTGCAAACATTCCATAAATGTCGTTTGCAAGAAATCCTATTGCATGTCCACTTTCCACTAACCACCAAAAGGAAAGAAAAATAGAGAGACAAACAAAATTGAACTCTTAAAAGGTTTCCCTGACCCCCATTACCTCTAGTAAATGGTCTCCACGGGAGAAAGTTGTTTTCGTCAGCTTGTTTACAAACAAGATATCACGTTTATTTCGGTGTCTTCAAACAAGAGTCATTACTTCACGCCGTTCGTGGTGCTTCCTATTTTAGCCACGGTCTAACAGTCGAGAACTATCAACCCGAATCAGTAGTGAGTCTGTAGTCGTGTTGTATTCGTCTTAATTCGTACATAAAACGTGTATCTCGGATGCATTCGGCTTCATGGTGCGTGGTGACATCATAAGTCTCGCGGTACAATTTTTGGCTGGACAAATAAATAGCGATCTAGTAGCTGGTATCCGGGATGGTTCGACACGATCCACGAGTGTGTTGAAATAATTCGGGTCCATTCAGGTTTATATTCTTCAATATCAGACTGAGGCTTATCCATGCAGCATCACTTCATTGTTAAAGAAAAGGCAATGTCCTATCGAGAGTGATTACAATAATAATTAGGCTACAGCATTCTCTTTGAACTCATGCTACATCCTATAATGGAGTAATCTTGCCGTACACACGTGTTCATTGCGGAACCCAGCCGTACCTTCATTGTTGTTGAGAAGAGTAGAGAACGTCTCTGAAGCATGCACAAGACCACTAGAGCAAGTGAAGGGAATTAGGGGTCAAGAAATCCCACACCCCTAGATTGTATTTATCTTTTTTTTCACATACCTTTTTCTAACCCTTTTCCCAAAATCCCATAAATTTTCACACACACACACACACACAATTTTCCAAATAAAAACAGAAAGAAAGAAAAGAAAAGAAAAGAAAAGAAAAGAAAAAACCCTGTCCGTTATTCACTGTATCCTGTACCTGATATATATTTTAGGTTTATTTGACATTCAATTAACATGCGTTTTCAACGATGCAACAACACTTAGCGCAATCTATAATTTAGTATGCACTGTGTGAAAGAGAATCCCGTAGTCCGGCTATCATCAAGGAAGATGAGGAATAGACTCATATGAAGATTTACAAAAATTTCAACAATTAACATGGAAGAACGTTAAACAAGAAACAGACTATATGGTATTTACATGATGTATCTCAATTGCCATTAATATGTAACTATGCGTAGCAATAATGGTTAATCCAATGTTAATCTCTAATTAATTAGTGCTAATTAACACTCACCCACCTTAATCTGCATACCCGTGTGCGGCTGGGGCCATTAGTGTATTTGATTATTAGGAAATAGCGTGCATGGCAAAACTAGGCGTTCTCTGTTTTGCTTTGACACACTAGGTTTTGCCGTGTTGCAAACGACAAATGGATACAAATCATTTTCACATGTCATCACTTAAGACCTGAGTAGGTTTGACATACAGAGGCTTTCGCATCTATTGACTTGGACTATGATGTATATCTTCTACATTGACTTGGGCTCTTGTCGATATACAGCAGACGTCCACGTGGACTCAAAGTGACATGGCGACGCGATTAGTTTCGAGCCATTTTAGCTGTAAAATGACACATTTTGTATTTCTTACCAGTGAATGCAATGCAAGCTGACACTACGAGTAACACAGGAAAACTTGGAAATACTTTGGGAAATGACAAAAGATTAACCCTGGTGATTTAACCCTATTTAGGTTCCCTGTGTTAGAATGATGGCGTAAGCTGATTTAGCCTTACTGCAATGCACTTTCACAATAAGACCCTTTTCCAGGACCAAATCCTTCATTTATTACCCAATTGGAAGCCTACGTGAAGACATCACCTCTATTGCGACCGGTTTAAGCCATTCACCTCGAGGAGGTCTTCGTAAACAGGTTTTCGAATATCTCGAATTTTATTTTTACTTTCCTCACATTAGAATTAAAGAGGTCCTATTAAATCAGTCAGGCTGCTCAAAAGATCCCCTGCTATGTATCACAGGCGCACTGCTGCGTAGGCTATGAACATTTATTTCTTGGGGAAATGAAGATTGGCTGATTCTATTGTTGGGTGTTATATATGATAGGTGTGAAATTGTTCCAGGGATATGCATCTATTTGTTATGACGGGTAGGTCTGGGGATGTGAAGGTTCAGAAAGAGGGTTCACGTTTACACACACCTTGCTGACAATTGGGCTGATGTCTGAAATTTAAACACATACTGTTTTCCCGTGCGTCTATGGTTAATCGCCTTCTAAATGAAGATACTCAACTCGCCGGTTTACGGGAATGTCTTTTATACTGTACATATATGTGTAGTGCTACATCAACTTGTGATTTGAATAGTATTTAAGCCTGAAATAAATGAGGGTGGTGCTTGTGTCGCATTCTAGCTATTGCCTAATCCTTCTGTCCATATTCTAGTGCATGTTTTTTTCAATCTTTTTGAAATAAAGTTGCTTGCTATAAAGAAGAGAAAGAGCGAGATATATATGGAGAGAAATGGAGAGAGATAATAGATTTGAAGCTAGAATGTCAGTTAAATAATTGAAAATACTAAAATGAAGAATGATAGATGTTTGAATGTAACTGATGTTGGTAAAATAGAAAAACAGAATGTAGTCAGGGGGAGGGTTACATTTTACATTTTAGATTGTATTTACATTGACCTCACAATAGTCATATCTTATGCAAATTATTGCATGCTTGCTGCTTACATCGCTTCGTGGGTATAAAGGGTCAAGAAATCCCACGTCTTTATTTTTTTACCTTTTTTCGTACATCCGACAAATTTGAGGCTTTGCTCCCACATCCCACTACCTTAAAATCACTTTTTTTGGCCTTTTCCAACATCCCTTTTATTTTTGGCCTTTTCCCCCACACCCCATATCCTGTCTCAACATCCCACCGCCTTATGATTCCCGTCCCATCGGTGGTGTGTTTTCTCTGCAGCGCTATCGAATTATCTGGTTCCAGTTCTACTTGAGACCGGTAGGGAGCAAAATCTCATTGTGCCAGGTAAGTGTTGCTGGTTCCTCCCAGTTGCGCAGACAGCCGGCTCTTGAAACTGGTTGACGACTCAGATGTACATGTATAGGCGCCTCAATGTTGGGGGGTGGGGGTGGGGCTTTCATATTCCGAAAGATAAAAAACGTATAGAAGACATGAATGCATCTACTTGTTTGGCGGGCAATATTTTGCGATTCACTGGTCCCATTTGCTACATATTGCCCTCTCGAGCGCAAACTGGGGCAACCTATTACACAATTCCGGCATTGAATCTCACAACGCATTTCTTTAAAACATATCTCCATAATCTTTCCACACAGACACGAATGATTACAAAACATATCAGTGAAAATAATGTGGACCTCCAGATATATTAATTGCAATTTGCATCACCAGACGACATTATGTCACGTCTTGCATTCACCCGCATTGAGTGCTCACTAATGAAATTCCGTGTAAAGCGAGGTTCTGCCCTTTTACACTCAAAGCTTGTTTTGTGCATGGACCCAGCACCATGCGTGGGGTATATTTACAATATTTACTATATAAACAGTATTGTTATTGACATATAGATAGAACTACTTTTATATATCAATAAGACAAGTAATTGCCTGATCAATATTGTATGTACCCCTCATTCGATGTTTGTGCAGTTAGTCAGGCAAGTGATCATATTAAATGTCATTGCACTTTGAAATATATGTTTAGTAAAAATTGTGCATGAGTATGAAGAAACTAGAAGGAAAACATGATTTAATTAGTATGTTGTTGTCCATGTGACAGTCGTGACTAAAACATCCAGCTGCAGTCAAACCTCTCTATTAAGTCCACCCAGGGGCTAACCTCAAGCGGTCTTAATAGGGGGATATTGCTTTTAGGTGTTGTCTTTATATGAAGGCTGTTGGTCGTGTCAAATTGTTATATTATAAAGGTGGTCTCTTTATAGAGGTAACCCTAATGATAGGCTCTACTAAGTAACGTATGTAATGGCATGCACTTCACTTAGGACCCTGCATACTGACGCATGTTGCTTATAATTAGCAATGTCATTAGACAGGTACCAATATGATCACGTTTGGTTTTTACTCTAAATGCGCAAACTTTCCATTTGGAATCGGCACCATTCCAAAGGCAGAATTTCTTCATGAAAAGTAAGGAATCTACATTGTTTTGATAACTGTGTTATCAAACCTGATGTGCATAAGGATGAACATGGCCATAGTGCTTTTGAGACTTGTCGTTTGTCCCATCAACATCACATCTATTTTGTCACATCCACGTGTTTTCTAACTTCCTATGGGTCACTCAGTGGCCAGTAGCTCTAGTGAGCCATATGGTTACACTAGCACTAGTCTCATACGATTGCATCTCCAGAACTGTGCCTATTTACAGTAGAACCTCCAATTAAGACCACCTCTCTATTGAGACCGTCTCTATAATAAAACCACTTTTCACAGTCCCAAACCTTCATAAAAATACCAAAAAGGAACCTCTTTATAGAGACCACCTCTTTATATACCTAACACTGGTCCTAAAGGTGGTCCTAATGGAAGGATTCTACTGCATTTATTGATGCCACGCAGCAGTGTGAAACCTATGGGGATGAGTTTGCTCAATACCCACCACCGATCCCGACCACCAATCACAGCCATGAGTATAGTACAACATATGGCTGCCCATTCACCACCAAGAATAACCCTCTCACGCACCAAAAAGTATAGAAAAAGGCACTCTATTAGGCAAACTAGAAATAGTGATTCACATGGAAATTGTTTGCAGATTCTTATAGTATGTGGGCCCCCGAACAAAATTGGCCCTGGTTGTTAACTTTACAACATTGAGCATAAATACCATCCATACTAATCACCTTAGAATGATGTACAATACACCATTTTGAACTATATTCAACATGCTGAGTTCATTTATGATAATAGAAATAGGTTTGAATGAAATGAATTTAAGATGTCCGCCAAGATGGCCGCCTTTCATAAATATCAGAATGATATACAAAATATAGTAACCATCATATAATATTGTAGAGTACATCATTTTTAATCGAAATCAACATGCTGGGTTCACTTGTCACAGATAGATATTGTAACACTGAATATACGCAGTGAAAAGGAGATGATGGCGAAAATGACATATTTAAAAGGGGAATTTCATGGCCACACTTCTCAAATTCACTGCTCGATTATGATTGGCTGACAGCAGGAAAGATTAATACCTAAAAATAACAAATGCGTATGGAAGAAAAGCATACTCATACAAGTAGGGGTGGTAGATAAGAAAATCTCTCACATCGTTTGAATTGTACGAAAGCTTGCTCGAGGCTTCCACTCGTGCTGTCAAATTCCACCCTCAGTGAGAGATTGTCTGATCTCCCACCCGCGTCAATTTACGCAACCTGCACACATCCCACATCACAAAAAGAGCATACTCAGGCCCCTAAAGCAAAGCGATTGTCTTTTTGATGTCACCGCCATTTGACATTTCACCTGCCCTGTCAGAGGACTCCAAGTTTTAGACATAACGAACGGTTAGGTCGATGTAAAAGCATCATTAGTCGAGCCAAATGAAGATGCGGCTGTCGTGGGAAAGCTTTTTGCTGTTATTAGACGTGATGCATCAGACCTATTATTGTGATTTATTTTTCATTTGTTGGAATTGTTGCTGTTTTACCTTATAGGATGTGATAACCCAAGACGTTTGATGATGGGGACGTTGTGCTTTAGCCTGTTTTGTAGGCGTTCATGAATGTTGATCATAGGAATATTATAGGAATTTGTGTCATTTTGTGAATAGAAAGTGAACACTTCTTTATGATTTTGCAATAAAATAACCAACGCATTACATAGTTCATCATACGCGTTCTTAAAATGACGCAATCCTTATTTTGACACGGATTTCTTTTATGTTATGGACCATTGTTGCGCCATTATCAAGTGTAGAATATTAGTGATTTGAGTTATGTGGGTATATTCTATAAAATCATTTATTCAAACCTGCAATATCGGAGTTTGAAACTATGGTAATATCGTTAATGCACACTCTCGGCGAATTTAAATATATATGTACATAAGTAATGGTATATACCAGTTAATGATACATTTGTCACAGATACAATTTAGATATATATGTACATAACTAATCGTATATACCAGTTAATGATACATTTGTATGTATATCTAATGCAAAAGTAAGCCATTTTGGATATCAACTATTACACATGCACTGTTGCAGGTCAAGGTTCTACCTAGCTTCCATTGCAGAATAGGGGGTGATCTGTTAATTAAGTATGAATACCCTTGTGAGTGGTCGCGGCAAGTAGTGTGGGTGTAGCTTAGACATTGCTGCAGCTAATAATGAGTGGGTCACGTGATGTTGCTATTCCGCTACATATAACTAGGAATCTAGGTTATTTGCAAATACTGCTAATTTGCTAATTTTGTAAATTATCACAAATTATTGCAAATACTCTGTGTGTGTTGTTGCTGTGTTGTTTTTGTTTTTGTTTTGCTTTTTTGTTTTTGTTTTTTCGTTTTTTGGGGGAGTAGACTTTACACTAGATGGAGGGAAGATTTAAAAAAAAACTAAAAAAAATATATAACTCAGGTAGGTGGTAGGATTGGGTGGGTTCAACCCCAGCTCCAAGAGAGTGAATCATTTCACAGTACATGTATGTAGTTCATTGTTTCTGACCATTATCAAGGGAGGGGGCATCGCGCCAAACACTTTGTATATTACACATGTACAACTCAACCTGAGGTCAATGCACGGAAGCACAATTAGAATACAGTTATTCTTAAGACGACAGAGGAGGAAAAACGCAACGGTGCCAGTTAATTTACATTCACAATTGCTTTTTGCACCTTGCATGGCTTGGAGGACAAGAAGAATGCATAATCTTCAGTTTTCCTCACTTTGATTCCGTTTTTGCCATTTTTATCTGCAAGCGACAGCTGAGTAATTTAGAAAGTCATTAGCTTGCATCCTACGCATATTTGGCTTGTTTTGTAGAGCAGTGATTATTTGTAGTATTGGCAGATGAACTTATAATAGATAATCATGCACAAAAAGAGTACCCAGTTAATTATATAACTGGCAGAGCCAGCTTTTGGGAAAGAAGATCTTGTCGGTCTGCTCAGTATATAACACCGAAGATCATGGTTTGTTTGTACCTCAGCCTCAGCTGGTTTCATTAGAGAGGTGGGTGAAATTGGATTTTATACTATACATCTAACAGTTGACATCTAACATGAGATACAGTGACCATGAAACCATCAATATCATCATTCTGGTCTCACAGCAACTAGCTGTTAACCCCTGACAGAGACGGACATTCATCGTGAATAAGTAGGCAGATGAGAAATAGAATCAGGCAAACTTTATTCCTTCTTTCAAATGACGTATGTGATGAGATAGTGCTACAATGAACAATGTCCACAATACTGTCTGGTTTGGCTCCAGTATTCAAGGCCCTCTGACCCCAGCTTTAAAATGTAGGCCGCCTTTCCAGACTAGCTGATTAATCTTTTGTCCCTATCATAAAGGCATTTCACGAGGCTGACAATCTTGAATGGGTCTCGGAGACAATATATAATTTCAATTTACTCTTTCATAAGATTTCTATGTATTAAAGCAAGGGCTTTTTGTTTTTGATTTTATTTTTGATAATGAATAAGGGACTACTATAATCTCATAAATTATAACAATGAACAAAGCAAAACTAAATAAAAGAGTTATCGGAATAAATTGTAGGGCTTCGGGGTTAAACGTTCCTACACTGAACTTCGGGCCATATAGGCCTAGTCCGTGCTTGTAGTATTACATTCCATATAAAACATACGCAGCAACTGTTACATAGAAACTATCAGTGAAGGCTGCTAGGGTCAGAGAGTCACAGATATTGAAGCCGAATCAGTTGTCTTATATTACAGCCATGCTTAAGCATTTCACATTGGCTCATAATGGGCGTGTTTCTAAGACAGACTAATCTTTTCAGCCATGTGCTTCTCACCTTCTACCACGCACTAAAACTATTGCCGATAAACATTGGTGACTGTCAGACTGGGGCGTTAGGATCTGATAGAGCACGAAATGTTATATATGTGTATACTTTACACGGAAATTGAAGTGAGTTTCCTATCCACACCGCGGGCAACGGCATCCGTCAAGTCTCTGGTGATGTTAATAATGGCTACAGTCAGGTGCAAGTCCATTAGAGTCTGTATAACATAACAACTCATCAGACGTGTTTTTTAGCCACCACGCAGACATGTGCAGCGTGATTGCTAATAATGAACTACGGTGCTTGTAGAGTATAACGTCCACCATTTTTATTTTCTATCTGCTGGACCATGTTGTTGCTGGTTTTAAAGTACATAACAGCAAAACGTCCTTATTAAGATCACACAGCTGACTGGACTCAGGTGGTCTTTATAGAAGTGTGTTCTCTTTACTGAGGATCAAATTAAGTGTCTCTTTATGAAGGTTTGAGATCACAAGAAATGCTTTCATATAGAAATGTAGGCCTACTTTTTACACTTAATACATTTTGCCAACGGGGAAGCGCCACCGGAAAGGGTCACAATTTCACCCCCTAAAAATCAGCACATCATGACCCAAGTAGCTAAAATCAGCACTTGATCGGTCTAATTTAGCTCTTGATCAACACACTAAATTCATCCCACTTGTCTATGCACCCCTTCAGATTGGAAAATCAGCACTTTAAGCCTTATGTTTTGCAAAGATTTAGCGCATTTCACCCAAGATATCAAATGTCCGGTGGACCCCCCCGTACACTATATAGGTTATCCCCCCACACACACACACATTGGAGGTTTTACCGTAGAACAATACCGGGGGCGGGGGGCGGGTGTCAACGAATATTGCACAGTTCATCGATTACAATAAGTAATTCATCAAATTATCACCACTTGATGGCCTCAACCATTTTCAACAATCTGCTCTTCATATACACCCCCTTTCTGAACAGGTGCTTCCCGTTACTGGCAGGTTTGTCATGGATGTCCACCATTGCAGTCGAAGATGAAGCCAAAAATATGCTTAAATTTACCCAAATGCGTGTGTGATTTGCGAGACTGACACATCAATGCTATATGTTACCTCCATGATACCAAAATAAGGTGTCAAAATCCCCGCTCAACAGTGGAGCTATCTGATGAAAGTCAAATATGCACACTTCCATTAGCTATGATTGATGTAGTGAATATCGCCTTCTTGAATAACAGCCATCCTGTTTGTGTGTGTAACACTACAATGAGAAATTGCAAAAAGGATTAAATCAAGTGCATAGCAGATTAGAGTGCTCTTCACAATCCATGACTTGAATATGAAAAACGTTGCCTCGAATAATTGATATCACATTTTACCGGAAATTTTATATTTATATGACGATGTACAGCATTGGCAAATCTACCCCCACCCCCTCCCCGCAAAGAATGACACCTCCACAGACAACCTAGATAGCTTTTTGGTATTACATACATAGGGCATTCACACACATGGATCTCATGGTATTGCCACATGTGACACCCTCCCCCACCCTTCCTCACATTATTCTGAAAACCTGCATTTGCTGGTGACATGCCACCTCATAATCTCTCTGAAGTGACCGACTTTCTAAAGCGATTGTTTACTCACACACGTTGATACCACCAATAAATGTAATCTCAGCTTCTATTAGCTAGATATTGATTCTCTTCCCCAAATCCAAAATTATAATGTGGTCTTCTAAAGTTAGGGTCAAATATAGACACGTAATCCGTCTTGCTATTGCTCACGTTGTCTAGACCCAGACGTGTTGTTTTGGTAGAATCACATTTTTGTGACCCGAGCAGTTCAAAATGGATGATGAACCCTGTTTGATGCACTCTCTACCGTCCATCACTTTTTAAGTAATGCTTGCATGAATAATTGTGTATGGCTTGTATGTATTAACACGATCATTATTCATAATTGTGTTGTAAAATGCTGTTCTTAGATTTTTATAATATCGTGATGTGACGATTCTCGTGTTTCAGATAAGTCGTAAGAGCAAGACTTGGACCGGGACTATAAAACCACCACATTTACAGCACTATGTATACGGACGTTATGGTATTACTTTTTCTAAAGCTGAAGCTAGTAGAAAAAATATCTTAAAGATCGTACTCATTTCCCTGAGTCGTGAGTCTACGACAGATATCGAATTTTCTTGAATAAGTGCCTATGTGTCTTGAAATACCGCTGGTATGTGAATAATTGTCATGATAACAGATCACCGTAAGCTCTAGAGCTCTTTTTCAAGTAGAAACGGTAATGCAATTTCCAATTCATGTCAGCATAACATTTTTGCCTTTGCCGGGCAACTCGTCCTTTCTATTACAAGCTATAGATGCACTTTTGATTGCACTTTCAGTACGAAAAAGTCACACCCGCACTTACATTTATCTTTCCCGTCATTTTGGCCATTTTATTACTTGTTGCGTCGCTTCAGTAGCTGAAGCGAAAGCCTTGTGATCACTTTGTTTCTATGTATCTATGTACAAGTATCTATGTGTCTATGTATCTATGTATGTCTCCGGACAAGCTAGAGCTTTTACCGTGCCACAGATTTCGTTCAAACTTTACACGACTATGAGGTATGAGGCGACACCGAAGTGATTCGATTTTGGGCTCTCTGCCAATTAAATTTTGTTTTCTAGAAGCGCTTTTATGACATTTTTAATGATATTCAATGCACTTTTTTAAACGTACGTAATACGTTAAACGTTTGTGTAAGTCAAACGTACGTTGCACGTCACACGTACTGTTACCTACATTGTGGACGGGTGCAGAAAGGCACCAAAATTGATTATTGGATTTGAAACTGATATTGATTATCATCTTGTTATCCAGTACTATTGTATGGCAACACAAATAGCTTTATGCTGGATATATTGATTCTGATTCATTCTGATATTTTCTCTTCAAATTCATAGATTTCTTGATTGTAAGGTATACATTTTTTCAATATATTATCTTAATTGTCCATAAGTCAACGTCAATCTTGCGACGCAGTGTTCTTTGAACACTTTTGATCTAGTTTGTTGTTTGTCTTGTGTCCTTGAGTTGCATTATATCTGTTCTTTCACCATATATGCAGTGATTGTGATTAGGTTTACGCAAAGAGCGGGACAGAAGAAGCAACAGTAGCAGGAGTAGCAGTAGCAGCAGCAGAAGCAGCAGCAGCAACAGTAAAACAGCAGCAAAAGCAGCAGCAGAAGCGGCAACAACAGAAACTTGTGGCCAGGTCGTGGGTTTGACTCTTTGTCGGGTCTGGTTAGAGGTGTTGAGCAAACGCATTTTAAACACACGCACACTGCTCCGTTAGGCGCTGAATGTGCTGCAGATGCAAGTATGTGAGAGATGATCAATTGATCAACAAGTGTGCTAATGACCTGGTGTAAAATGTAAAGTCGTGAGGACAACACTTGGATAACACGACTATAAACCACCACCTTTACATTTACATACACACGTATAATTGAATAATGGTTTGAGTCTTCAAATAATGAAAGTTTCAATTTACTAAAGTAGATATAAATTTTTACTTTTATTCTAATTCATAGATTAAGCTAAAAGACTTGAGTATGAAAGCGTGGGAGCATTAATAGGATTAACAATGTGTGATGATAAGTGTACACTCTACATGCTCATATAAAAAGCACACAAAAGGAAATCATCTGAAAGGGGTCGTGCGATGCATCTTATTATTGTCATTATCGAAAGAGATGTTATGCAAGTTGTCATTAATTTCCGTATAAATATAATTAATACACCTACATAAAAAGTATTTTTCACTTTTTTCAAACGTAAAAACATTCACCACCACCTCCTACCTCTTACATTTACCTAACAAATGTTTTGTCTGGTTACTATATTTGCACCCCAAAAATTTCTTCTTGTTATGCGCTTATTTAACATTGTGTACATTGTGGATTAGTTTTGTTCCTGATTTGGGTAACGGTCACCACCCGCTTCAATTCTACACAGTGTAAAATGATCCAGGGTGACACGCCTGCAAGCTTTCTTATGCACAAAATCCAAGAAATCCACAAGTTCAATAACATGAATCACCCAGTAAGTGCTATAGATAGTATATAAAGTACGTCAGTAGTTACTAGAGTTAACTATGGGGGTATAAGGAATTGAGATAAGGGGAAAAAAGACTGATAAAAGAGGGATGAGGGGAAAAAGGCCAAAGAAAGAGGGATAGGGGAAAAAAGGGCTGATAAAAGAGGGATATGGTATTTCTAAACCCCTTATAACATCCCCCACCACCTACGTGTTAGGCAGTGGCATTTGGTATCTAAGAAAAGACTGGGACCATCAAATGTGATTTCTTCTTCGATATTGGTACCAATGGCTGGCGAGAGTAAAACATATTCCATGGCAAAATAGAATATATGTGTGCTTAAATGACAATGGTATTAACACACTCTGTCACTTTAAAAAAAGTAAGTTTATATACCAATTACATATAGCAGTTTTTTCTCTAAATAGCTATGGGATTCATGCATTACTGCTAAAAGGACTGCAAATAATCCCTCTTGGCACTTGCTGGTACAAACACTTCATTTCCTTGACAACTATCCATTACATACAGTATTCTCATGGTACTAATGATGTACCCTGGCCATCTGAGTTGATTTGTTTGGAATTTAATTTGGCGAAGCAAGCTGTCTAAGTGTATTTGTTTTGTGAGTTGTAATTCTATGCTACACTCATCATACTGATTAATGCATTAGATGCGCTCATTAGGTTAGAGTAAAATACGTAACTAACTCATCGGCTGTTTTTATACTTAGAAACATTTTATGGTGTATCTATTTTGTTATGAACTATTTCAACTCAAAAGGCACAGACTTTGTAAAAACACACGTCGATTGAAACTTTTAATAATTCATGATCACTATGCTTACAGTTATCAATTCAATTTAAACAGAACCTGAAATATTTTATTAACACAAGAATGCCAAAATTTATCAAAATTTCCCATCCAACAATGTAAAGGCAAATGCAAGCTGCAAGTAAGATACTTTCCCGCCCATGTATACATATGGTAGTGTTTTACGCTTGACTGATTATCTGAGCCATTGGACTCAATATTAAAGAGTAATATAAAAAGTAATCCTATATTACAAAATCGAACATATCACATTGCCGCTTGACGTACAGTAAAACCCCCAATTAAGACCCAGTCTACAATAAAACCATTTTCGGCAGTCCATTTATGAGATGAATATGAAATAAATTATTAGAGACCACCTCTTATTTTATATAAAATGAGGCTAGTCTCACCCGTGGTCTTAATAGGGAGGTTCAACCGTAGGGCAATAACAGCAAATAAATATAATCTTTCATTGTTATAATGCATTATACACTGACAAACACAATGGTTGACATTGTTTATTACAATATGAAATTATGACTTTTACAATTTATGTTAGAGGCAAGTATTCTTGTTTTACCTTTATTTTTTTTCAACCAACACCACCACGCTTTTTCTGAAAACCTATATCATCCAGCATAATGAACAAGTAATTGAGCCATCTTTCTTGTAATATCCTCTATGACGAACCACTGTGGACATTAATGCCAACAGATATTTTGTCTCTGTCGTACAGGGTAGATTTTACAATGATACTGAGACATCATCGAACTAAACAATAACATAAGAGAACTTAACCATTAATTCAGCATTATTCAATCCTTTCATTACTATATTAAATAGTATGTTTTAGAATTTATTTTAGTCTGCAAAAGTAGACAACAATGACCACCATATCAGTAAAGAGTTAAGATTTATGTTGCAAATAATAGGATGGTATCAGCACCAACTTATGTGCAAATTATGTTAACGTTGACAAATACACTTTGCCGTTATTATTGTGGGTATAGATAAGCACTTGGAATGGGTGGGTGGGGTGGGGGTCTGAAAAAGAGGGATGTGGGATTACAAGGAAGTGGGATATGAGAGAAGGAGGAAATGGATGTAGCGAAAAAAGCAAACAAATGAGGGTTGTGGGAAATAAAACCAACTAATGAGGAAAGTGGGATTTCTTGACCCCTTATACACCCCACATACCCACAAGCCCATTACGTCTCTTGTATCATTATTGACTATAGTTGGTCTCGAAACAGTCGATAAAACAATGTTTGAAAGCAAAATAGAGCGAGACCAAGCCACTAGACAACTTGACAGTCAACGAATAAACTAAAATAACATTCATCGATTCCTTGAAAGAGACTTCCATCTCCTGTTAAATATCACCCACTTTCCCATTCCACAAAACGTTTTTAATGGCAAGGAAGTCTCCAAGGATGGGTATTATGTGTGTATGACCGCACCGACTTTGACATGCAAATTATTGGTGATGTCACGAGCATTCTGTAGGTTATTAATCAAACTGAAGTATGATTAACATCCGTCCATCCATCACAGATTACATGTTCAGCTACATGTGAGCACTGAGGGATTATGGAGTACAATACTAATCAACATAAACCGTAGTTCATCCGTAACGAAATATCACATGTACAACATAACATGTACGTGTATTTGAGTCAACAATATCAATTAATGATCTATTACAGTAAATAATAATATGCTCTACACAGCCTCCCTTTCGACAATGACCACCTCTTACAAAGCAGTACTATACTTAAACCCCTTTCACAAAGCGCGCAGGCCTCAGTTAGGACGGCTTTAAGACAAAAGTACATACAAAAATTCAAAATGCGTACGCAAATCCTGTGATCGTCATACAATTTTCGAGCATCCTACACTGAATATACCCGTCTTAACACACCGTCGTAGAGTTTTGAACGTGTTCAAAATTTACGTTCCTGTTATGCACGGACTTACGATTGATGGAAAGCGTGCATTACGCCCAAGATGATCCTGAGGCTGTAGCGAGCCTGTTGTAAGGTTGGCATACGATTCTACTATGTTTTTTGAGTGTCTTATGTTGTTAAATTTGTATCCTCATCCTATGATAGATGTAGGCCGATCATATGATCGTCCTATGCTTGATCTACGATTTAACACATTCTTGTGTGAATCCTATGCCCCTGACGTGGGCGTATCACAGAACCAACGTAAGTACGTCATAGAACAGTCGTAGGCTGACTGCCACATGTCAAAGTCATAGCAGTCGTAAGCCGGCATAGGACAAGCATAGAAGAGTCCTATGTCTAGAGCAGGACATTACCACGATTATACAACTGAACAGCATAAATCAATCGTTGATATGACAAATCCTTTGACGCAAGATCTGTTTCACGTTACGACGTTACTATGATTTTAGTATGCTTCATACGCATACGAAAATCGTAGGACTGTGGCGGCCTACGCGCTTTGTGAAAGGGGTTTTAGGTCACAAAGCTCGGCCGATGAGGCTGCGATGCACCCCCGATGCGTTTTAGGCCGCAGGGACGGATCCAGCGGGGGGCGGGGGTCTCGGGGGGCTCTAGCCCCCCCGCCTGCCATATTTTTCCCACCAAAATACTTCATTTTCATAGGGTTTTTCATGAAATCCCTTAAGTGAGCCCCCCCCCCCCTCTTTCCTTATGTTTTCCTTACGTACCTTTTCCAAAAACCTGGATCTGCCCCCACGCACGGACAAATCCGCCCGCCCCCCGCTCACAAAATTTGAAAATTAGCCCCCCCCCCCCCCCGCTCTCAAAATTTGAAAATTAGCCCCACCGGTCTCAAATTTCTGAATCCGTCCCTGGGCCGGGCACGGGTCGTTCTCCCGCGATCATCGGCCAGCATTTGGTGTTAAACATCACATGGGTGGTAGCTTGTGGGTAATTTAACGTGTAAGTTAAAATTTTATGTGTTGTCACCGCAGTCCCATCTTTACTACATCGGAATACGCCCCGACCGGTGACGGCTGACTATCGGTCGGGGACTGTACTGCAACAACAATATTCCTGGAATTAATGTTTCCCTGATGAATAATGGAGCATTGGCCGGTTATCTGCCGATATCAAACCGGCAATACATCGGCCGGTGTTTGGACAGAACCCGTTCACGTCACCGAGCTGTGCCACCAATGAGGGGAACTTGTCAACAATCAAAAAGCCACCGAGCTCCATCGATGCCGAACATGTACCGAGCTATGTGACTTAAGCATAGTACCTCACCATATAGTATATTCAGTTACGTCATGATACTTGAGTTTGCAGTTAAAGTGATGTTTCCATTTTTCCTAGTTCATATTCTGTGTTTGGCAGCCATTTTAAAAATGGCAGTCTCACAACGATATAATCCATATATTTCATTCAATAAAATCTTTGTACATGTACATGAGCTGTTCGTGAGGAGCTTATTTACTGCCCTGGGCTCACTTCGCAAACATGGACACCTCACAATTTGGGACACATATTCAACCCCAACACACCTGCAGGTGTCATTTATAGCGAGGTTTTACTGTTCACAATGTAAATCATGATACCCTTTCCGCTGTTGTTGGTTTTTGTAGATGGCAATCAAGGGTTTTTAAACTGTTCATATTGTTTTACATATCTCTGACAAGGATAGTTGTAAATGTTGAACAGTTATGTATAACAAACACACTTCAATGGTCCACAAACATTTTAACAAGAGTTTTGAGTAACTGGATACAAACCTCATACGACACCAAACCTTTTGTCCTTAGGAAACATTTTAGAAGCGTCGGTAAGTTCAATTAGGGCAAAAAAGTGCCATTACTTCTTGGTTCTTATATAAATATGCAGTTTCAGATTTCCCATTAACACTATAAAATGACATAGGCCTAGTCATATATCAATCTTTGATTAAGGTAAAAAGTTTACATGATTTATCGTAAACCTTTCAATAAATGTTCATCCATGCGTAATCAAAAATAAAAGCAATCTTCGATTTATACCTTTAGCTCGGTGTTTTTGTTTTGTTATTGTTACAGAGTTCTCCTCATCGGCGGTATAGCTCGGTGACGGGAACGGCTACGAAACAAACAGCGGCCAATGTCCCTATGCATGGTGTCTGTTTGAAAAGGGCAATTTTGATCGCCCGATGTGCAAGCAACTACCGCCTGGTGGTCGGCCAGACATCCACCACTGCTTGACAGGTAACCAGATGATAATCGGCTGATCTCTAATGGGACCTCTGTTCACCGACTGACCAGCGGCAGATTGCCGACTGTATATCGGCAGATAACCGTCCAATGTCTCATTGTTCATGGGTGAAAAATTACTTCCAAGAATTTTGTTGTTGGATGACTGTCCCCGGCCGATAGTCGGTTGTACACCAGCCGAGGCATATTCTGATCTGATAAGGATGGGGCTGCGATGGGGAAGCTCGTTGAGAGCAAGTCGAATTTTAACTCCCACATTAAATTTTCTCCGAGTGCCACCGATGCGGTGTCATGTCAGGCACCAAAAGCCGCATGTGATAGCGGGAGTCCGGCCGGTGATTGGTGAAAATCTCATTGGTGGCGCATCCGAACCTCATTGGCCAAGCTCAGTGACTTCAGCATTGGGCAGTAACTACCTCATCAACACGTTTGTACTACACCTCTATTGGCTCAGAATTTCATGAAGGGAACGGTGGACCCACGCACGTTCATGTAAAAAAAGAAAAAAAAGTGAGGAATGTGGTCAAAATAATGAAATATCCCTCCCCCCACCGCCATCCCCGGATTTGCCATTCCACACTTCATTCATGTATTCCTCATTTATTCTAAATCATAATTAAACCCATTACCACGACTCTATAGTAGTAATAGGTCTACACATGTATACATACATGTATGGAGTTCGTACTTTCAAACATTTTGTGGAATTGCTGCTTTACAACTTTAGCATTAGTCCGTCACTCTATATTCTCTATTTTCTTACTTCTACACTTATAATTTATGTACATATAGTAAAGATAAGTATTCTATTTTTGTTAATTATGTCTATAAGTTTTTATTACTTTATGTCTTTCAATTCAGTCATACAATACATTACTGTTTATGTCTATCTGGGTTCAATCTTTCATTCATTTTATGCACTACATGTATATTCCAATTGTTACTCAATTATACTTTTATGCATTTTAATACATTTTTATATAGGGAAAGTGCATAGCATGTACACATAATAATATCTTGGAACTGTGCTATGATGCTATATAGAAACTATATATAATGTATATGCCGGTCCTAAGACGATGATCACAATGAAACACTCTTATATTAGTTGCTCGTTTGAATGGGAAAAAACGTTTTCAATGATAACTTATAAATTAATTGTTTTGCCTCTCACAATTGCAACTACTAAATTCTTGATAAAATTACGTGTTTATTTTCGTGTCATCAGGAAAAGGAGTATACTTCCTGTATTAGGCCCATGAACCCATAAACCATGGCGGCAGCAGCAAAAAATCATCACCGAATAAATCTCATGCTTTTTCAATGAGTTATTGTTTATACATATGGCAGTCGCAGTGGAGTCAGTTTACATTGTTTCAAATGAGGCATAATCCATTACACGGCGGTTCTACGCGATTCCTGTATAAACGTATGTACTGCATACACATATTAATATTCTTTAATCATGTATCAAAATTAATGTAATATGAAGTACCGCGGCCGCAGCAGCCGCTAGTTTGCAGCGGCTGCTGCCGCTACCACTCAAGTATGGATAATGCGCAATACAATATTTTATGTTTATTGCAAATATATGTTTCTAAAATGAATATCAATGCTCTATAAATATACTTCTCAATTAATCCATGAAGCAGTGAAATATATTTCACCTATAATCTCTCGTACTCATTACTTTCCTAAAACCATAGATCTTGAAGTCCAATACTTTTTTTTCAGATAATAACTTAAGATTCTGACTTTTTTCAACTTTTGCAAATGATTAAACTTTTTGGAAATTAAACCAACCACATCTCTATACATATCAATTAACTGGGTCCTACAAACTAAAGTGAATAATTGTGGAATGTGTAAAATAGGAAATTCAAATTATTACAACGACTAAACAAATATAGCAATATTGAGAAAACAAGTTTTCACCATCGCATATATACTTGTTTGAAACATTCTGGAAAGCAAAGATGGACACCAACATCAGCGTTTGTGGGTGTACTTATTTACATAAATAGACTATGACTATTGGCAAGGTATGAAAAAATGACATCTGTTCATTGTACGTTTTTTGTATTCTATTCAAAATACTTGTTTGAAGTCCACGTACACTAATGCTGCTGCCTTTGCTCGTACCATTTGCAGAGAAGCACCTCAACAATAGGTCACTTCTGCAGCCAACTCCATCCTACCCGGGTACTATATTCCAAGATAATCTCCAAGTTTATAGCATTGCACATATGCAGTAGTTTACGCCCTTGTTTCCTTTTTTAACAAGGTACACCTCAAATGTGATTTTAATGTACCAACCATAAAAAGTTATTTATGGCTAAAAAATATCAATATAGGTTTTGAGAAACCAAATGATCAATGTTACACTGTAAACTCTTTTGCTTACTCAAAGATGTACATTGCACCCTATGCAAAGTGTTGTCAATAAATTTGTTACTTTCACAGATCATCTATGTTTCAATGAACTTACTGATTTATCGTACTCTGTAAACTCCTTTGAATTTTCTAACCGCCACACAAGTGCTTTTCACCGTGTATGAACAAACACATGCTTTAGTCATTTTTGTACAAACCATATAAAAGACTGAGGCTGTGGTCACACATTCCCAATGCTTGAAACCGAATCAACCATGACAATCCAGTCATAGCCATTTTCTACATCGCCTTATCTGAGATGTATTCTTTCAGAACAGACATCTTTTGAACCATGCATTTCTCATCGTCCACCGTTATCTAAATCATTGTAGATTCAAACTTGTGACTGTCAGACAGACTAAAGTAACCAAGTACTATAAAGGTGGTGGACCTCACTGCAGTAGTCAAAATCACAAATATTGTTTGAGTAAAATGATGAGCGTAGTTGCTGAGACAAGGCTTATCCAGGTGCTAATGCGAACGCTCCGTGGCGCTCCATTACAGTTGTCTGTATCACAAAAGCAGTAGAGCGCACTGTAGCCCTTCTTGTTTGTCCAATAGCGACAGCCAATGCTGTTGTTGAGGCCTGGCAGTTTGTCGGGCTCGTAGCAGGTTCTGGCCAAGGCAGCTACTTGCTCTGGAAAATAATTGCGTTTGTAAGTTGGTGGTTTGTTTCTCTACGAAACCAATTCTAATAATAACACCAAGTAGTTGCATTGCAGAGGTGGGCAATATTTTAATCTAGCCGAAGTTTTTTAGATAGTAATAAAAAATAATAAGTCTCAATAAACGTTGATTTTTGTTAATGATATTTGAATATCAAGTGTTAAGACTATTACTCAACAGAATTAATTGATCATTCTATCATTCCGTGCAAAAATCACCGCCAATAACCCACTCTGATTGGTCGATTGACAAGATAATCGAGTGGTCAAATACCATTCTATCATGACTAAAATCCACACTAAACGAGTGGCTGATTCGTTTTTATTTTAAAATAAATCATATTATAACGCTCTCAATGCCAGTTTGACTATTTGACGTCAGCGGCTGTATAGATAATGTGATGCCACTAATATAATTTAGACTGTTCTCTTTCCGCACGTGCAGTAAATCATGGTAAGTCCTTAGCAACGGGTAAATCAGCCCTTAGCAGCGTGTAAATCGTACAGTTGAGAACGCCGCTCGACCAATCAGCGTGGGTTATTGGCGGTGATTTATACACGGAATATGATAGAATGTACGTTTTACTGCACGTGCGGAGACCACAGTCTAAATTAGACTAGTACCGTCACATTTTCTATACAGCCGCTGACGTCGCATGGGCAAATCCTACAATGAGACCGTTATGATATTATATGATTTATTTTAAAAATAAAAACGAAACAGGCACTCGTTTAGTGTGGATTTTAGTCATGATAGAATGGTATTTCGTGAGGGTAAATAAGACGTCAGCATGCTCAATTTCCCGATTGACACGACAATCGAGTGGTCAAATCCTACAATTTATACCATCACTATCAGCAAGATAACACATTAAATGCAAATCAATTTAAAAAAGTACAATAATCAGTCCAGCTTTAAACAACAACTGCTATTTTCTTTCACAGTTTCTTCAACGCGATCCTGCCAAGTTTCGTGGACACAAGAACTCTTGCAAGCCTCTTCCTGAACATCCTCCTCTTGTATTTTTTATCGTTCTTCTCCGTAATATTCAGACTCACTTTTGCCAGTGCTTCGGAAACTCTAGTACCACACCAGATCTCAACAATGTCCGATTCGACATTAGCAGGTTTCGACAATCTTGTTCAGTGATTCACGAGAGCCCCAGACACATGCGCCAGCAGTCAGATCCGGAACGTGGCTTCTCGTGGGTGTCATAGTAAGTTCAGTAATAGTCGCTATATAGTAACAAGGGATTTAAATCTATCCAGCATTGACTGGCCAAATGAACTCCTAGTGCAGTCAAAAATCAAAGATTACACTCACCGCTCACATTTTCTTTAAACAAAGAGAGACCTTGGCTTGGGTCAGCATTGTTTGGAAATTACCAGATAAGCTTCCAAAAAAAATGACCGCATCTTACACAATAAAAGATATTGAATCATTTCCAGGCATGTCTGATCACATTCACAAGTTTCTAGAGCTAAGCTACCCCAGATAAGGATGTTTCAAATACGACAACGCAGATTGTCAGTCAAGAAGGAGAGAAGCCAAATCATTGAAATACTCTGATAGGAACCCAGATTCTCATTTAGTAAATGATAATTGTGATATCATAGAAAAGGGCATCCAAAGCATTATGGAAGATGAAATTCTAAATCTAAATTCTAAAATTTCTAAATTAAGACACAGAAAAAGCGGGTGAGTTTGTAACACGAATTATTTTATCAGATGAGTTCTTGGGCGTATAACGGCGAGCCCGGAGGTCGAGGCTGATTCGCCACAAGAACGAGATAACTCTGAGAAGATGAAGATGAGAGTATGTTCAAGCTTGTGTGTTACTACGATACGGTTGGGCTACGTTTAACAGTCATATGCCGTGATGGACGTAGCCTCGACCAGACCCCTTGGTGTCGTGCTCTCACCGACGGGGAATATAGAAATCCTGGTTGCACAAGTCTATGGTTTTAATTTGAGAGTTTAATGGATGTACTAAAATCTTCCTCTTCAGCAGGTCGCTACCGTCCCAACTGTTGAGTATATATACAATACGGTGGCGACCTCAGACACGAGGTTCGGAAGCCTCATTTATAAAAGCGTGTCCCGGGTAGTAGTGAGTCCCCCCTCTGCACGCGAAAGAACTCACCTAGTTTGAAAACAATAGCTAGTGCGATCCCGAGGCGCAGTTGGTTATAATTAACCTGCCTCTGGAGGTCCATGTACAAACACCATGCGGCCTCCCTCTGCTGTAATCGCGTGAATTGATGGCTGCAGAGTATTCATAAAAATTAAGATTTGAAAAAGGTGGGAAAAGACCATGGGAGACATAAAATACAAAGAAGAACGGACATTCCAATTGCTGTACGTGATTGGCGGAAAGTAAAGACTCGGTTACATGATTTCAGTAGACCAACTTGATACTTAGAGCTGCAGATAGGCGGAAATAGGCCAGGAAATGCAGCTTAAAAGTGCAACACAAATAGGTTGTTATTGTGGTTTTACATTATCTATATCTTATTATTTTTAGCATGTGGCTTCTATTATTTGTTTGTGTTTCAACAACACAAATAAAGAATAGAAACCACAGGATATCTTGTATTATTGTCAATAGTTCCACAAACAACAGAAAAAAGCATGCTTTGTGTTTTATCCTGGTGTAATGCTTTGCTAATGCATATGTATTTACGATGAAAATCAATTAGTTTTAATTCACGTTTGAAATCCATTGCAGAAATAGTGTCGAGAACTAGAACTTTAACTTTTATGTACCTCTAAGTGCAAATACATCTGGTGCTCAAAAGTGATAAGTATGTTTCACCCCCTTGAGAGAAAATCTATTGCGAAATCAATTTTAATTATCCATTCAATTTCATCTTATCTTTTTGAAAATGGCTTCTTATTTAGAAAACGATTACAAAATACAGTGGAATCTCTATATCAAAATCACCCTAAGAAACTGTTTTCCAGTGGTCTCCATAGAAATGTGGCGTCTGTATGGATGTTAGAAGTGGCCTCTTTCTGGAGCTCAATAGCAAGTGTGTGTGTGGGGGGGGGGGGGGGTACGTAATGCTAGTGCGCCACAATGAGGTGTGACAATAGAAAGATAATAAGTATTACCAATGAAATAATTGCAAACAATTCTTTGTGAACGACTTACATCTACATAATGATGTTCAAATTCAATAGTATAAACAAGGAAGGGCTAACAACATAAATCTTAATTGTGTAAATTGATTACACCTGCAGTTCGGTTTCCCACGGTGAACCGAGGAATATGTTTTAGATCTGTACACGTAAAGGTGGAAGTTGATGAGCCAAAAACCTATAGTCTACTACCAGGATTGGAAATTGTTTATGTGGGCATGTGCACCGGCGTAAGACCATTACAATCATTTCTGTAATCTTTTCAATCATGTCCATCATGACAATGGTTATGTTTGGTATTTCATATAATATTAACATCCTTAATATTTTGTTTACAAAATGAATACTTGAACTCGTTTTGATAGTCTGGCGCATGTCATTAACATAGGCAGATGCATGAGGTGCCCCCCCCCCCGCCATTTTCCACCAAAATACTTTATTTTCGTATGGTTTTTGGCATGTTTGCTATAGATTTAACATATGAAACCCATGAGATCCCTCAAGTGCGCCCCTCCCTTTTCTGAAAACCTGGATCTACAAGTAACATTTTAATCAGATGAAATAGAGATTTTGTAAGAAAACATCAGCTAATGAAAAAATGATCAAATGAATAGAAATATATATGTGTATAAGACCATGAATACTGATTCAAAGATACTGAATAATGTACTACATAGTCGTGGCACCTACCGCCTGGAATCGCGTCCTGTCTCTGGAGCGCACACATCGTCTCTTCAGGCTCGCACAAAGTGGGTTTGAAGCTTGAGTACCTGAACCTTGGCCCGCAATCCGGGTGCTTCGTGCTCTTGCACTTGAAACAGTAGAGGCCGAGTACTGAAAATATGCAAATTAATAGCATTGAGATAGTATTAAAATCAAAGTATGATGGCAGATCGAGGTAATTGTTCTGTTTTAACATGTTTGAGAAGTGGGCGAAGATGGCCGCTGCATCCAGTACCTGAATCTACCTAAATATCACACAAGTCCTTCGGACACACAATCTGAATTTTCCTAAAGCTGGCTATTCATAGATTAGCTGCATATAGTTTCTTATATAATACAATGTTGCTGTAAGCAAGTAATACGTGGTAGGATGTAAAGAAGAAAGAAGTTATTATAGTGTGTCTTCACTCTTTTTACTCTACATTAGCAGTAAAATGTTCCTTAATTCCAGGGCACTAGATTTTACATGACAATTTGAAGCTTGACACAGGCAACTAATATCATGATAATCTTGTACAACATAAGTTACAGCGAAAACATAACTAAAACGTGTTTTTGGCATAATCAAAAACAATATTGGGCTAATAATATACTACCGCTACAAGATGCTCATTTAAAACCTGTATTGGGAATAGACTCTTTTGAAGTATGTGAATATGTTGGTGTGTGGGTGTGCTTTTGAAAGAAATAAAATGAATGAGCAATGACATATCCAGGCATAACTTGCAACGCCATATGTGAAGATGTTATCGTTCATCAGCATCTATTAATCTTCTTTCACGTTCATATCCCGTGACATCAACCACTAAAAGCAGCAAAAATTGCATTAGCTCACTATTTAACTGTCTTTTTATATTAAATCATAAATTGTCATCTTGTTTTTGTTTTGTTTTTCATCACAAGAACGATTGGGGAAAGTAAATCGATTAACATGTATAAAGACATGGTATTCGTATGGCTACTTTTTCCTCTTCAAACGTATCACCATTGTTCAGAAGTTATCATGCCAATCTACAAGAAAATTACAATGACTGGATTGTACGTTTTTGGAAAAAAAAAGTAACTGAAAAAGACACAAAGGAGGCTTATGCACGTAAAATAGACGACAAATACATACGAATGTTCATTCCTGCATTATCCTTATTATCTAAAACTATTTTCTCTCTATAGATTATACATGTGCTAAATAGGAATTATGGGCAATAATCTAATTAGCACACAAAAATATGAAGCTAGTTTAAAACCTCAGTCAGACATTCACGAATGTTTACTCCGAAGTTTTTCGGGGAGTTATAAACTGAGATACACATTTCAGAGCATAAGAGTATTCTAACTTGTTTCAAATCAGCTGATATGAGACAAGGTGCCAAATTGGGGTGGGTTCAATGTTATGATTTTCAAACTTGTCCCACTCACACGTCTTTTTTAGCAAGCATATTTCTACCAACGATAGATATAGCTGATGACAGGCTTTACAACTTTAAGCTTCCATTTGACTATATCAAGTGGCCCTAGCGGGACACGAACTCATGACCCTAAGGTTGTGAGACCAGAATGATAACATCATCCCAAGCTGCGAGGTATTAAAGTTTACACGGCTATATATATATATATATATATATATATATATATATATATATATATATATATATATATATATATATATATATATATATATATATACATTATATAGTATATATATATATATATATATATATATATATATATATATATATATATATATATATATATATATATATATATATATATATATATAGTCAGTTGTTTTGCTAAATTTATTCACACATTCCTACAAGTTGTTTCATGCCTTTCGACAATCATCAGGAATAAATGATATGGAAAACATTAAATTTATAATTATGACAATAGTACTACATTACTGAAAATATTGCCTATATTTACTTAAATTATACTCAGCGGTTTTTCAACAGGAATTTATTTCTATGTCTACAGATTTTTTATTTAGTGTTGCCATTTCTCTTTTGTATATAATATAAAACTTTTCTAAGGTACACAAGTTGCATCGTTTAGATATACTATTGTATGGGCTTGCTCTTCCAACAATTTTCCACGTTATTTTGTAGTCCATATTTTCTCTCTTCAATTTCCAAATGTGTTTGCTTAGCTCAGTAGAATTTTTCAAATTTTCTTTTATGAATGACTGTTTGTGGTTTCCAAAACGTGTTTTAAAAGTAGTTTCCGTAAGGCCTATATATGTCTCAGTTGGTTTACTTGCTGCTGTTATTGTTGCCTGGTACACTATTGATTTCTGGAGACAGTTTCCGTTCAATGGGCAATCGGCTGGTCTTCTGCAGTTGCAGGTTCTTTCCGGTGCTGGCTCTTTTCTTAGTTGTTTTGTGTTGTGACCATCTATACTCATGTATAGTATAGACCAGGCAACAATAACAGCAGCAAGTAAACCAACTGAGACATATATAGGCCTTACGGAAACTACTTTTAAAACACGTTTTGGAAACCACAAACAGTCATTCATAAAAGAAAATTTGAAAAATTCTACTGAGCTAAGCAAACACATTTGGAAATTGAAGAGAGAAAATATGGACTACAAAATAACGTGGAAAATTGTTGGAAGAGCAAGCCCATACAATAGTATATCTAAACGATGCAACTTGTGTACCTTAGAAAAGTTTTATATTATATACAAAAGAGAAATGGCAACACTAAATAAAAAATCTGAGCTAATAAACACCTGTAGACATAGAAATAAATTCCTGTTGAAAAACCGCTGAGTATAATTTAAGTAATATATAGGCAATATTTTCAGTAATGTAGTACTATTGTCATAATTGTAAATTGTAATGTAATGTTTTCCATATCATTTATTCCCTGATGATTGTGCGAAAGCGCATGAAACAACTTGTAGGAATGTGTGAATAAATTTAGCATATATATATATATATATATATATATATATATATATATATATATATCATTCCAAAGCACTACAAATACTAATAAGACCTTCCCAAAAATTTCGTCCTCGTGTGGGATTTGAGCCCACGACTTCTGGGTTGAGATGATAACAGACCAAGTATGTAAACTGGAAGTTACAGAGACAACGGTTCAGCCGTGTAACCTTTTAACAGCTCACTGCTTGGGATGATGGTATCATTCTGGTCTCGCAATCTTGGAGTCGTGATTTCGAGTCCCGCCAGGGCCACTTGATATAGTCAAATGGAAGCTTGGGGTTGTAAAACATGTCTTCAGCTATATCTATTGTTGGTAGAAATATGCTTGCTAAAAAGACGTGGGAGGGAGGGAGATGTTTGAACATGTAGCCGCAAGCACAGGGAAACATATATATTGTATTGTATATTGTCTATTCTACTTTAAAATTCGGGTCTGTCATACCCTAGCCGTAAGTCTTATCTTACAAACACAGATCCCCAATTGGATTAACACACTTAGTTTCACAGCGTGTATTTCGTCATTAGCATAACGACATGCTTTCACGAGTGATAGAAAATTATATCAAGCGCTCCATAGAAAATGTGTGTCCCAGATTCGATGTCAATTTTCTCTTTCCAACATCAAGTTTCTATGTGTGTGTAAATTGAAGGTGGACGTGAGAAGGGTGCTGTTTTTTATAACTGCAGGGGACATTGCACTTGTTGACATATTAAAGGAGGTACGTGCCAATGCTCTCTTCATTCCGCATTCCTCGCCCCCGGGATAAAAAATGACATTTTCATGGTGAAAACCCTGCTATGTTACACGTGTATGAGAATCTCATGAATTCCATTGGCTATGCCACCTACACTTTTCCCAATGGCCCGGATCTGCTGTTTCCAATGACTGTTTTTTCATCAGGAGAAGGTTGCAGCCCATTATCCAATCCGTGCCCGCCATTGTAAGGATTCGGTAATGCCGACGCTTTGCATTTAATAAAATCAAGCGTATCGCCAATATGGTTGTAATAGACCAATCGTGTAAATGAAAAGCATGTGGGGTTCAATATTTTTGTGCAAATTGCTAGATGTCAGAGTCTATATTTGATATATGTCATTGGGTAGTGTAATTATTGCATGTCATTACTCCAAATCCAGTTACTATATGCAAGGATTATATAGTCTTCAGTATCGTCGCTGTGAGTTATTCATAATCCTCCCCTAATTACTCACCAACTGCATGTGGCATGCTGAATACAAAATCCAGAGGTGCATAATAATGCATCAGAAAGAATGAGAAGGATGTCTGCGTAAAGTAACACCCCGTAAAATTGCTGGATGGTGGGTCTGTGTTACCGTATTACCCCTGATACAAGCCTGATACCTCATAGAACTGCACCCAAATCGACGATTACACTCATTGATATGTTTTATATTTGCATACATTACACAGTCATATCCAGTAGAATGTACGAATATGGGCCCTCCCCTTCTGCACCACACACGCACGCACGCACGCACGCACGCACGCACGCACGCACGCACGCACGCACACACACACACACACACACACACACAAAAGAAGAAGAAGAAGAAAAAACTATGACCAAAAAAAAGAACTACATTGTTTTGTTTTGTTTTCTAGCTGCACCAGCTTTTACCCATACAAAAGTGAAGAGACGGTTGTGATTCCCCCTTTCCGAATACCTGCAGTTGATACATGTAATACTGAATATAGTAATTATCATGGTCCAATAGTTTTATGTACACTTAACAGGAGCATGTCCATCCTGGCATCATTATACATCAAAATCATCCGCAAATTATGCTGTCCAAAATCTTTTTAAAGTGTGTTATTTGTGGTCAAAATATATGTTTGCTGGTATTACAGGAACAAATAAGAAAAACACCATAGTTTGGTTACAAAACACTGTTAGCCAATTTAATGGGGTTTCTCATTGATTGTGAAATGGGCATAATTTGTTGAATCAGATTACTACCACTGTGTATTTTATATGCCAATACCATATGTTTCTCGGAGGCAAACTTCATAAATATTGCTGCTTATTCTATCATAAACCAATTAAGTGCCGCATGAAGCCATCAATATATTGAGCAAGCAAATGTGAGCGGCGCATATATAAAAGTGGACAACTCAATAATTCTTAGCATCATGTAAAAAAATCCACCTGTTACATGAACATTGTTCTCATCTTATTGCTGCTGTCATCATCGTCATCTTTGTTGTCGTCATTTTATTTTCATGAGAAATAGCCTCATTATAATGCATAGGCAGATCCCTTTTCCCACCAAAATACTTCATTTTCATAGGCTTTTTGGCATGTCCGCCATCGATCGCACGTACAAAACCCGTGACATCCCTTAAGTGCCCCCCCCCCTTCCTTTCCAAAAACCTGTTAGTAGACATTAAAACAATGCATATGTGCTGTGTGAAAGATATTCCTATCCACCGATGATGCTATAAATTGGATCCCCATAATGTACTTGTACTATTCAGTATTCACTATATCCCATAATCTTCTTACTTTCAGTGAAGCAAGACATGTGCATTTAGCACTTCTGACATTCTTTTTAACCAAAAATTTATTTTCATTGCCATATCATGTTATGAGCACTTCAAACTCAGTCATTTTTTCACCTGTTATTAGTGAATGGACGCCCCTTGATATGAAGAAGACTTACATCATATTTACAATGATTTTCTTAGCACACCTTGTGTGTTATTTTTTGCGGCTTCATGGCATTATTCATGTAGGAAACTATTAGGCAAAGATCCGACTATCTTCATGAATTTTATATCCATTTATCTAACATGAATTTCAAGGGCAACTTTACAAATTAGAGACATGAATATTTAACTTTACATTTTTTTTCAGAGCAAACTTTTTTGTGAGATTTAAGATTTTTCATGTATTGTTACATTTTATATGACGAAAATGCCAAAAAATATTTTGTGCAGTTTTTAGAATGAAAATAATTTGTTTTATAGGAAAACAAATTATTTTTTTTCTGGACACATATACAAACAAATTATTTTTTTGGGGGTCATATGCAGAAACAAACTATTTAATGTTCGCCTGGACCGCCCCTATGTATTGAATTGCCAAAAAAATAATATTTTTTTTCCACAAAAATGGATTTTTAATTTGTACGTATTGTTTATGTTATCAGGTTGCGATTATTTGACCTTTTAGTTTTCTGGTCAATCACCTGTACATACGGGGGTGTGGTCAGTTTACGTACGGGCGTTTCTAAGTTTACCCACGCCATTTTGATTCACAGTTTGTACATTTCAATTAACTTAATTTTTTTTTTATTCTAACTGTTTTCCACCAATTCCCCACCTCCACCCTATCATGTAAATTTTCGTAGTGGTCATTAGTGACTAAATCGTCATTCTAGCTGTTAGGTACAGATCGTAAATTTAGTTTTCTATATTTTGAGATTTTGTTGTTAACAGTGAAGTTCCAATATAATACGTAAATAGCAAATTCAATGTAAGTAATTTCGATAGTTAAGTTGTATTTATGTATGTTTACTTTTCAATTTGCATTTTTATTTTATTTTTATTGTTTGTATCTTTCAAAGGGTAATCTTGTTGCTAATAGTTTTGATTATCTGGCTGTGTGTAAAACATTTTTTCCTTCTTTGTATGTCGGTTTTTGTACCCCAACTTTTTTCAAAATAAACGTAGACATCAACTTCCTCAGGCTGATGTCTTCATATTCACTAAATCATCTTATTTTTCAAAACAAGCAAGTCATAATTCCAACATTAGGAGTATCAAAATTTTCTTTTCTCCCAAAATTGAGTATCATATGTCGTTTGGTTTACCACAAACGGAATGATTTGATTTATTCAATATCTACTAATGCTGCTGTCCATTATAGCCAAATATAGTCAAATGTATGTGACATTAAAAACATATGTGCCAATTTGTCCCAAATAATGTTAACAAAAAGTGGTACATTATAACAATAACGAACATTGAGCAACTCTGACCTCTTTTGTACAGTGGTTTAAGTCAGCATGACTGTCTATTCTTCGAGTGTGTATACCTTTCAATTCAACGTTTGCTAACAATACAAACGAGTAAGCAAAAAAAACAAGTAATTGAGCAAGCAGTAAGTAAGTAAGTAAGTAAGTAAGTAAGTAAGTAAAGTAAGTAAAGTAAGTAAGTAAGTAAGTAAGTAAGTAAGTAAGTTACACATCATTGACTCATAACGCACCACTAACCCTAAACTCCTAACTTATGTATATACTAGGATACTACGGCCATTTCTGAACGGAGAAAAAAACTTGACACAGACGTTGTGCCATACTCTGAAACCATCATGAAAACAAGCAGCTCTCACAACCTCCTCGCTGGGTGCATATTACCTTATTATTTCCGAGCGCTACAAAACAGTTATATGCTAGGGCCTGTGATGATCACCGTGCAATTTCCGGAGCTCTGGCCCGGTCTGTTCACAAACTAACAGACATCCTGTCATAAGTAGACTCGCCCTCTTTAGAGCACAATGAGGTGAGGGGGATTACCAGCTTAATTCTGAATCTAGTACCCTGTGTTGCTTTTTCGTTACCGCCGTCTTTAACCCTTTACAGGCTAGTTAAAGTCACTTATAATACCCACTGATTGACTTTAAACTCAGTGAGGGTTAAAGCAGACAGTCACTGTGGTATAGATCCACCTGAAGCTTAGTTTAGGCTTTATTCTAGGCTACAACTGTGACATAACTAGCTACATTATTCACTAAACAGTTAGTCTGTAATCCATGGCAGCTTACTATTTAAAAACTGACTGAAAATTCTCACGCCTAAAGGCTGTGAATTGCAAGCAATTATTCCCAGTGTGTAATATTTTTTTCCTAGACGTGTGTCTGTCACGTGTTGCAAGTGGGGTGTTTAGAAAAACTGAGAAATGGCACTTTGCACAAGGTTTGTATGCTTTTTGACTTCAATTTACACTTTGATTATGTACGGGTGTGTGTTCTTTTTACTGTAAAGATGCTAGTATATGTTTTTGCAAGTCCTTTATATTGGTTTTGTTTAGTGTGTTAAGTGTTTTCGTTTTAACGCATATTACCTTTTTTCGCATGTCTCTGTCATTGCAATTATTTTCTCTGTTTCTACATTACGATTACATATAAAACGTACCTTAACTTCCCACTTTAAGATAAATATATTATCACATAATACGTAGCAATGTTTGAGTTTTAATATTGAGCGAAGACAATTTGGTGAGTATCTCATCGGACTACATTGCCACCGCTCGGACTCATACTTAGAACCTCTACCATTGTGGTACCTTTGCTTTCATACCTTTGCTATATCAATATTTATTTTACATCTCTATATTTATTAGTGTGCGTGCTATCAAAAATAATGTTTTAACCATGAGAAAACTACCCTTCCCTGATCATTGCACTTATGGGCAAACTTGCTGTAATACAATGAGACATAACAAGATCAAGGAAGGGGAAATTCCTACCTCGGTAATATCGGGCGTTGACTGAAGCAGCATGAAACGCAATTCTTGGCTAAGGATGATAATTGATGTAGTAGCACGATATGATGACGTATGCAGAAAAGGCCTGTGCACGTGATATTACGTCTGCTTTGAGGCGTTTTTCACACCGAATCCCACTTTCGGGCATATATATCCATTTCTGAGAGACGAAAACACGTTTGCATTATGATTGTTTTTTTATTTGATTTGATTTGATTTATTTTACTTGGGACATAAGATATGATATAATAGAATATGATACAATATAATAAACATATTAGCATATAATGTACAAGCCTTTTCTGTCACCTTTCCAAATACCAAATAATGTCTATGTTAATCTTAAAGGTAATACAAACTTAACAAAATCCAGCCAATCAAAAAGACTTCCTGGTTAGATTACTGGCCAATGAAGCAATAGAAATTTGGAAGAAAATATTTTTAAACTGTGGGTGTACAAGGCTGTGTCAGCTTAGGGACGGACCATTCGATATTTGGGGGGGGGGGGACAAAATTTTCCCCCAAAAAAATCTGCCTCTGATTTTGAAAGGAAAAAAAATTGTCCCTGATGTTCACCAAATTTGTCTCACTTCAAGTTGAAAATAAAAAAAATTGTCTCTAGTAAGTAAAAAAAAAGTTTCATTTGTAAACATTTTGTCGCCCCCCCCCCCCCACCAAATATCGAATGGTCCATCCCTTATTTGAATAGTGTACAACAATAAAGATTGTGCTATAGAGAATTAATGAATTTAATCCGGAAACGGATATCCTGGCTCCTGTAATTGCTGTGTATGGTAAGTTACCCTGTCTTATATTATATGAGTAAGAATGCTGTTTGTGTAGTGAATATAGTATCTATACCTCCAACCAAACGCCGAACCCCCCCCCCCACACACACACACACACACACCCAGGACCATATTGTTGGGTTCCGTGCATCTACAGTGGAAACTATTGACTAATAAGCATGATAATGAACCTATATATAAGGCCCTACTTTAGTGACAGGATATGATGACGTATGCAGAAACAAGAGGTATGCACGTGATATTATACGTCGACCACCACACGTCTACTCTGGGCGAATATCAAAGGGTAAAATCGTAATCATAGAAGTGGGGTTGAGAGATCAGACGTAGTACGACGTTTCTGATAAAGTCCACACTAACCTCTCATACTCGCCTTTTCCTCTCATGTCTATCTTTTTGGGTCTTAAAGTTTGTAGAGTAGGATATCAATTTTTCCCACTCCATCTCTCAACCAATCAGGATCGAGTATTTTCAGCAAACATGAGGGAACAGATCATAATGTGATGCTAGTTCCAAGGCCAATGTCTTCTAAATTGCCTGTTGTACACAAAGTGTGTGCGAGTATCTCCGGATGATTTTCATTTTGATCATCGCTTCGCATATTGTCTAATTTGTTGAGAGGTTCTATCTGCTTGTGTAAGTTATGATTCTTAAAGCCCCAGTCTGGCGGCTACGAATGTTAAACGCGCTACAATTTACTATAGGTAGATGAGAAATCCGTGGAGGAAAACATGGTTCTGCCACCCAAACAATGACCTAGTACCTGTGATGATTATAAATTTGGCAAATGATGCCTCTTACATTTTTAGAAAATACTGAATAATACAAACAAAAATTGTTTGTCTTAACTGTTAAAAATACTGAACTACCGCGATAACCTGGCATATTTTTTGTCATTTAACAAACGGGGTACCATCATCTTATTATATTCATAGTTTGACATTATAATATATTGCCTCTCTTTTTTCTCTTTTTAGTCAGGATAATGAACGTTATGTGCCATTCTTGTAAAGATGTTCACTTATCAGCTTTTTGTATGCAATTTTATAATGTACCGTTTAATAAAATTAATTGTGTACAGTGGTATGGCATTTCAACATCCTGATGATAATTATCACTCATTCATACCCTTTGTTAAGCTTGGTCTCATAAAACTCAACACAAAATAACACCAAATAGCATTTAAATTCCCGGCATTTGAAATTAGTATTTGATTAAATTCAGTAACGCAAACTTTGCAACTACAATAAAATAATAATAAAACAGTGCTGCCTACATAGCCTCTCAGTTGTAAACACATCCACTTCAGGTCCAATATCATAGTCTCACAATTGTAAACAATCTTGTTTTCCACAATTTCATCCAACTCATGGGCCAGTTAAATTGGTTTAGACACAAGACATTCAAATGAGTACAAGCTGAATCTTCGGGGGTGAAAAATCGGGACGATGAAAATTCTGGATACTGTCGCCCTGGGCCTTTATAACTCGACGACATACATTAATATGTATTATGTACTGCCCTGCCCATTATAACTCACGCTAGAAATTCAATATACGAAATTGCTTATTATGAAAACGTGTTACCGGTGATTTAGACCCGCGCAACAAATTTGAGCTGAGAGAAACTAATAAACTGTAGGAAGCAAAATGTATGACACTTTTTCTCCAGATGATATTAGGTCACATTACTATCTATTTACTGGCAAAGATAGCCATGAGTGACTAACGTTCCTGCTGTATACTAGAATAAAATTCAGACCCATGAGGTCTGCAAATATCATATTTTGATTTTAAAAGATGATTTATAACGTCACTTCGTCAATCAATGTTGAAACCATTATAGGTGTTTCCGTGGCCGAATGGTTAGCGAGTTGGATTCGTGACCAGAAGGTCGTGGGTTCGATTCTCGGTCGGGTCTGGTGGTAGGTGTTGAGGAAACAAACCCCTAACAGGTCGCACACTGCTCCGTGGCACCTACACGTTAAATAGGTACAGGTTATTGGGCTGAATGAGTGAGGGGATGATTGTGTGAGTGATAAGCATTGTGCGCTGAATGCTGAATGTGCTGTCGATGGAAGTATGCGAGAACTGATCAAATGATGATCAATAAGTGTGCCAATGACCTGGTGTAAATTGTAAAGTCATGAGAGCCAAACTGGGATCAGGACTATAAACCATTCACATTTACATTTACATTTATAGGTTGCAGCCATCAATTAATGCACCAGCAAAGCTCAAATTTACCAACATATATGATAAGTACGATTTACCCGATCACAGAGATGGTGAATCATGCATCAATCTTGATACAATTGAGCCCCTCGCTTTTGTTCTATGCTTCAATATTATTTTTTTTTCAAACTGCACCACTTAATAGACAACTTTTTACAGGGATTGCAGTCAAGTTTCGCGTTCTTCGTTAGTGCAACTTTTATTGCGTTACTCATTTACAGTTACTCCTCTTCAGTAATCAGAGCTAATCTGGTTGTTTTGGTTGGTGTACACATTTCATTTAGAAATAACCGAAGGACATGCATGTACTAGGCTAATTTAGTTTTTATATATTTTTGTTCTCTCTTAATTACATATCAAAAAATTAGTATGCATTAGGTAGCCTACATAAAATTGTTCTTGGTGCTCTATAGTCCCATATTGATTCATTAATTGTTTTGGACTATCTAAATCCATTAATTAAGAGCCTTTTTATTTTTTACTTTTAGGACATTCAACTTTAATCTTAACACCCCGAAATGCAATGAGTACTCATGATTCTTTTACCCAACGTGGAAACCATGAAACAAAATCCACTCTTTTTCCTTTTCTGGATGGTATAGGAGGAGTTGGGTTGGTTGGTTTTAAGTGGCAATTATTCATTTGTGTCTGCAAGTGATGCTAAAATTCAAATTGCTACCGTATCTTTAATCAACTCTTCTTTGTGCGCTTTAATACACGTTGAAACGTACTATTTACAAGAGATTCTAAAAATAGACAGCCACCAATCTTGTGTCCAGAAACATCAAAATGGTCTTGAGTAGCATCACAGCTGTTGTAATCATAGATTGGTGTTACAAAATGCGGCCTTCAAAATGCAGCCTATATTGTGTTTGGAGTGATGTTTGGAGAAGATCGCAGGTGTTGTTAATTGCACGTCTGATATACTCATAAACAAGTCAATAAATAGACAAAGTTATCATTTTAAGGTGTCTATCAAATCCAGGATAAGCGAATTGCCATTATAATAACTCAATGAACGGACAGGAATATTCACCCGAGACTGAGATATCTTACTAAATGATTATCTTTAATCATTCATTTGGAAGAGCAATGTTGTTAGAGACAAAATATTTACGTCTGAAAAGTGGTTCAGGTTCTATGACCTATTTACATCATCTTTTGGCAGATTTCTATTTCCAATGTCATCTTTAAATACATTTTGTTTGCTTTATATCATCTTAGACATATTAATATATTCTGATAATTGTGAAATTGCTTCTCTGTCGCCATTTTATGAGGCACATTGGCATGCAGACTATTTGATGGTGCATTAATTGACGACTGCAACCTATAATGGTTTCAACATTGATTGATGAAGTGACTTTATAATCGTCTTTTGAAATTAAAATAAAATATTTGCACACGTGGAGCTTTCACATTGCTCTCGTAGAACGGCACCGTAAATATTCTCTTCTAGCCAGTAGACTATCACAAGAGAAGGTAGTAATCAACAGTATAACTTTTAAACAAGACCATTCAGAATATAACCCCACGTGGTTATCAGTTGAGAGTGTCTTTTTAGGAAGCTTGAAGTTGTATCTTTATGAACATTATTATCTGGAAAAATGAGACTCTTATTGTATAGGTGCTCTCTTTATGATGGTGGCAACAATTGACTGTCATGCTGTATGAAATTTTAAAGTAAATAGATATAGAGTCTAGAGGTCTACCATTATCCTCCACAACTGTAGATACAATCTTCCTCAAGACAGTTAACAGAAATCAATCTCCTTAAGACATTCGCTCAAAATTGATGATTATACACCTCTATCGAGGACTAACCCTTGAATACTGTTCTCTGATTGGCTGAGATCCAAACTCATCCGGGCATAATTTCTCGATGAACCATGGTGAATTTTGCCCTCCTTTGATTCTTGAAGTCTTTATGGCAGAAGTAAATTTGCTGATTAAACGGATACAGTTTTTGTCATTGTATAACAAAGGCTGCAGCAACTTTCAGTTAAATCTCTTCTCATACTATGGGGAATTACAATCCTTTAAGCCATTCTGTGCAACCAACCGTGAACTGCTATCGCTGTACTAAAATTAATCACAGTTGAACGAATGTTTACAGCATTCAGCAATGTGTTGGAAAAGTTGCTACTATATCTTCAAAATATGATAAACCTAGTGCATGATATTAGTTTCAGTGAACGCAATAGCTTACACAGTTGTATAAAAAAACGGATTATGTGTACAAAACCAGCCACATGCAATCAGACAAATGGCTATGTGTTACTTGGTGTAGTCAATGTGTAGCATTTTTTAAATATATAAAATCAGTTTGTGAAGGTTAATTGTGGTATAATGAATATAGGTCATGTTTTTTCGGCCAATGTACATGAATCAATGCATTAATATCGCCCTTGCAAGCTCGGGCAATATTCACCCAATTCGGCATAGATTCATGCATATTGACCTCACAAACCATGACATATTTCTTCAATATTTTCTTTTGAAGCTAGGGTAGCAGGGAAGATTATTCAAAATTTTAAAGAGTATTCAAATGAGGCAATAGGCCAATAAACAATAGTTACAATACTACAAATGATCCGTATTCACATCAATAGCTGGGATTGTCTCATCCTAAATTTTTAGCTACGGTAGATATGAAGACGAGGGTTCAAGGGCCACCACACAGACGTCATCCAACAGATGCTCCGGCCAGTGAATCTTGTTTCATCGCCCAATCCTGACCAACGTTTCCTACTTTAATGCAATAATTCCCTGCACAAGATTTCCCGTGGCCCACGCGCCTGATTTCCTATGAGTGTATATATGGACTGTTTGGTGAATGACAAAAGCGCATGAGCAGTTGTAGGTGGGGTAGGTTACACATTCATGGGTTACAAATTAAATTCGTGTAATTTTGCTTCTTTTGGTTTCTTCTATCTCTTTGGCCTATTTTGTAATGGCATCAGACATACGGTTTGAATTGTAACCTCGTTTAGAGCATCGAATTTAATCTTCTTGAATGCCCAAAAACTAGTTGAATAAGTATGTACTCTACCAAAGCACACCTACTGTATTCCACCTCCCTATGACAACTGGCTTCAGCCAACTCTAAGTGGACTTCATATTACACCAGATATGCATGATAGATCAGTAGCAATTAGAATTGGAAACACCATGAAATGGAATTCGCTACTAGGAGAGATTGTTAGTGCGCTGACAGTGGCGTCATTTAATCTTATATTTCATTCTTGTTTTCATCCCACATCACTAAGGAAACTTGTTTGTTGTCTACATTGTGTTTCTTTTCATTTCTTACTATCGCGGTCCTAACCCGCCTTTTTCTTTTTCTTTTTTTATCTTTTTTTGTTGAAGGAACCATCAATATTGATGTTTTTGTCGACTTTGCATCTCAGATTTATGGTGCGTTCGTGTGCTTTTTCCGAACTCGAAAATACGAGCTTTCCATAAGGTAAATTAACTCGAATGGGCATATCCAGGGTAGTTACCAGTCGTTAACTCAATACTTTTTTATAGTAGACCGAGCTTCCACTGGTAAATACCATGATTTTCGACTGGGAACGTCCATTCGAATGAATTTTCCATATTTTTATTTTTATTTGTTTTTGTTGTTGAAGGAACCATAAATATTTATGTTTTTGTCGACTTTGCATCTGAGACTTATGGTGCGTTCGTGTGCTTTTTTCGAACTTGAAAATACGAGCTTCCCATATGTTAAATTCACTCGAAAGGGCACTCCCAGTCGTAGGAACCAGTCGTGAACTCAAAGCTTTTTTTAGTTGACCGAGCTTCCACTGTATTGTTGTGGAGATTCGCATGCTTTGATATGAAATTTAGTAAGGTTATAGTTGAGGTTTAAGATGCATGGTACTTTTTAGCTTCCACTGGTTAATACCATGATTTACGTCTGGGAACGTCCATTCGAATGAATTTTCCATGCGGGAAGCTAGTATCTTTACAAGTTCGGAAGAAGCACGCGAATCCAGCATTAGACCAGTCATCACAATCTGCGCAGACCCACAAACAACATGCTACTTCGCACCACTAACACTTTAATTGCATTTCATACCCACATTCCACGCAGTAAGAACAAATATTTGATTTGAAAGTTCTACTCACCATGCACGAGATGTGTGCACTTTGCACTTAACACCTACAGAACAATGTGCACGTCACACTCACTTTTTGCCCTAGACTGTATAAGCTCGGCGCTCGGCTGATTGTGCAGAAAAATAATGCTCTTCAAATACATTATGCCACATGTATCCCACACGTATCTCAGGTGTAAAGTAGACATCACATACTTGCATCTTATTTAAGGAAAATTGCACAAGTAGGACAGGTAATTCCGCTGAAAAAAGTGCCTTATGTAAAGACCTTTCCGTACGCTTACGTAAGAAGATGACAGACACATACTTAGTGCCTGATCAAATGTATTATTAACTCATATGCAAGGGAAGAAAAGGCACGTGCTTGCTTCAGTCTGACCGGCGGGCATATCATACAGCCTTTCTTGTGAGCACAATTACATAAATAGGGTGTCATTAGTGCCCTATTATTGGGGTGCAGCCCGCGGAGGCAAGTTTGGTGCACGCGCATTCAAAGCGGGACCGTACAATTACCTGGCAAAATTGTTATGCATGCAGTGACAAATGTCACATATGACATGGAGGCGGCGATCTGTACAGTAGATCCTCCGAATAATACACATGTGTGTAAAGAGGCAGCCTCTTTCGTTATAGTATTCTGGAATCCCAAGCCTTCATGGAAGGACGCCTGTAGTCGTTGCTGTCGTTGTCATTGTGGTTGTTATTGTCATTGTTGTGTCACTCGCTTGTAACTAACTATGTATGTATGCATGAATGTTTGTCTCCAGACAAGTTAGAGGGTTAACTGAATAAACCGATTTTGTTCACAATCTGCACAGCTATGAGGTATGACGCGACACCGAAGTGATTCGATTTTGGGCACTTTGCCAGTTAAAGTTTGCATTCCACATGGCCATTCATGACATTTTACTCAAATCAAAGTAAAGAAATTGTTAATTATACTGACGCAGTAGATCTACAGTAATTAATACAATATATACAAACTAGCACAGATCTACCCAGCCTCAGTGGGTTTGTACGTCAGTTTTTACTAGTATTTAATGCACTTCAGCCAACACAATGAAATCATTAGTCTAGCCTCCAACAATTTTGATGAACTTGTCTTCACAATAGTTCTCAGGCCATTGTCATTGAATCTGCTTGACTACTGCATATATTGGCTGGTCAGCTGCAATGACAGGCATTTGACCTGGGTTCAAAAATGCAGTTATGTCCTGTATCTTGCTCATAATATGTTTCACTGTTGCAACAGAGTGGGCCTGATTACGCAGCAGAGGTAACACTGATGTGATGTTGACCTCAAATGGTAGGCCTCTTTTCCGGGGTGCATGGTGGGCTGACCAAGTCACGTTCACTGGTCCCTCTGCCACAGTAGCCTTCTCCAGCTAGAGTCATGTGATGAAAAAGGCCGGGCGGGTTTTGGTGAAAGAGTGTGGAAATTCTAGAATCGTCCCTTTCTTCTGTCCAAACTTTAATTGCCTCGGCTGTTCAACTGACAGTTCAACTAGATTAACAGTAAATCTAAAAAATAACTTTTTTTTTGTTAGTTCTTGTTGTTTTTTTCTGTTTCTGCATACAGAAATTCATAAGTGCAGAAACAGAAAAAAAAACAATAACTAACAAAAATGCGACCACATGCTGCATACCATATATCACAAATCTTATATAAAAAATAACTAATTATTGAAATTGAAATGTAAACAGATTAGTACAAAATAGAAACATATTTTACGTTATATTGTCTATATTGTATTAAAACTTCTCAGAGAGCACAGCATCACCATATTAATGTCGACTCATCGTCAATAGATATTTACTTCAGCCATGTTTGGAAAGCCCCTGCAAACCAATGACAAGAACGTAGATGTAAGGTGAATGACACATCAAATAAGATTTTGTGATGCTTTGATTGCAAAGTTAACATCTTTATTGCCCATTGGGACAACTTTGTTCAAGAGACACTGTGCTCTCTGACCACTTTTGAGATAGTTTTCGTTCTGGTCATTGCGGGCATCACCCTTATTATTGTTGTGGTGGTGATGGTCAACGTCGTCGCCATCGCCGTCGTTTTTTGGTGGGTTTTTGGTTCTGTTTATTATAGTTACTTTTTTTCTGTTTATTATAGTTACTTTTTTTCTGTTGTTTTTGTCATTGTCGTCTTCATTGGGGTCATCGCCGTTGCCGGTGTTGACTGATTAATTTTTATTTTTGTGTTGGTGCTTTTTGAGCGTGTGTTTTGTGAGACCTTTTTCAACTCAATATAAAAGATTAAAAGTCTGTACGCCACATTCACTGTATAGCTATCAAACAATAATCTCATTACGTTGTCTAAATTGACTGTCACTTCTAAATTCGCCACGACGTTATGGCGTCACGTATGGTAGAAAATGGTTTCAAAGAAATACCTATAATCATAGTCATATCAGTCGGTTTTGTATGTGCTGTAGTGATGTTATCACCGGTTGCCTTATTTCTCTTCCTTTATATTTTTCATAAAGTGCTAAAAGAAATTGTCCTAATACGCCACATGTATTTAAATTGTGAAGACGTCATACCTCTGATGAATATGGTGGAGAATCAGACGTAAACACATTTTTATGGCCATTATACTCAAGCCTAGAATTTTTTGCCAATCAATTCAACTAGAGTGCACGAAACGGCGTAATATCCAATTATAGAACTGGCAGTCTAAAGTAACTAAAGTGAAAGTGGTAATTCATGTGCTCTATACACTTGGCCGTGGTATTTTAGAGTTATGTTTTAAAAAGTCCTAGTTTTAGGATGTACCGATTGAACATGGGCCATGGGTATACCCACAAAAGCATTTTCAATATTTATCGCACTGAATTAATTGTCGTGCTGACAGTAAAACCTCAGAATAGGCTACAAAAGCTACACCCATATGTTGGGCGATAATAGGCGTATATACCGCAATAGTGAGCTTTCTAGATACGTGCTTAAACTAGATCAGAAGTGTTCAAAGAACACGGCATCGCTAGAACAACGTTGACTTATATGCCACTGTCTATTTATTGATCCTATAGCAGCAAATAGCAAACAGCACCAACTAGTCTATTTTGCAGCTAACAGAATATTGATCTGTAATTCTGCATTCAATAGTAATAAGAATGTTATAAATGGACCATAATTGCCCTATGGAAAGCACAGTTTAATTGGCAGATTGCCCAAAATCGAATCACTTTGGTGCCGCCTCAAACCTCATAGTTGTGTAAAGTTTGAACGAAATCGGTTCATCAATACACCCTCTAGCTTGTCCGGAGACAAACATGCATACATAGATACATACATACATGGATAGACACATACATAGTTACAAACGAACGAAACACAATGCTTGCTTCAACAGCAGAGCTGAAGCGACGCAAAAAGTGATGGATCTCAATTCTAAAAAGTCTACCAATTCACTAAAAAGTTCCAGTTTGGCGCTGAAATCCCTTATCACCTCCAATCTATATCGATCAATAAAATAGACTCAAGCCACTCACTGTGCTCTAGAATCTTGCAAGAAGTTCAATATAAAAATAATTTGAATGTTTTTATAATGATTGTTTATAGCTAATTCGTTATCTGTGGTATATATAAATGAGAATGCTAACTTCTATATACTTATTGAGCTACGTTTGTTCACAGTGATTTGGTTGATTTCTTCCATTATAATCATACTATGAGCGATAATAGGGTGCATCCAGTAATTCAAATATCGCGCAAAATTTACGATTTCATGTAGAAACCTTTTCGAGCCCTATGGCGAATCCCTACGATTAGTAGCTTTACAACTGAGGACATTTTTCATTCTCTACATTCGATACAAAATGCTACATCGAAATCTCCCATTAGGACCATCTCTATCAAACAGTGTGCACCTTCATAAAAGACCAGGTCTGTATTAGTACTACATGCGGTAGTCTCCAGGTGATCTTATATTAGGGATGTTGCCCAGGACTAGAATGATTGACAAATGATGCTACTTCATTTATTATGGTACATTTCCATATAAACCCCCTGTAGTGTGACTGATAGCAAGGGTTCACTGTACTTTGCACATCCCAACATCACCAATAAATCTACATCTGCAAGCGGGTGTGCGTGTTAGCTCAGTGATTAAATTTAAGCATCCTTGATTTGCAGTCAGTGAAATCTATAAAGTGTGTCCACATGAAAATGTTAAAAGTTTGAATGTGCAGGAAGTTTGCTAACTGCCTTTCAACATCTTACAAAATAATCGACTACAATCAAGGATTTACCTTTTTTCTTTTTTTTTTTTTTTTTTGTAAATTACAAACTGTTTAAACCGTATTCATATGCTTTTTGGTGTAAATCATCTGCATTCATATATGAACATGTTCAGCTTTATCTACTGTCGACACTTAACGTAATGTTGGAGGAACGGGGACAGCTCACTTCATTGCAAACGGATCTCAAACACCTATTCTCTAACAACCTAGTATTTATTTTCCTATATCTGGTATGGGTTTCGTGTGTTAGACTATTTATTTCCAAATCTGTCACAACAATTTACACCAAGGCCGCCATTTTGGTGTCAATGGCGTCAATGGCCTCTAAACAAGTAGTTATCATCGATGGTAACCCAGCTATAATAACTATAAATTAGCATGTGGGGGAGGGAACAAATTTGTAAGGGGTGGCTGTAGTCAAGACCGGCGGTAAGTAGGGCATATGTTGGCACTATCGAACTGTGGGTATGGCGGTGCCGTCGACGTCATGACAGGGGTGAATGCAATCATGACATGGGTGCGTGGTGTCAGAATTGGGAGGAGGCGTTGTCAAGCCGCGGCCCACTGGTTCCGGCGCACTAGGAACTTACTGGGAACTTACGCCCAACTGATAAGAATCGGTCGGATAGCCAGATTTTTTTCTTTTACGCTAAGCATCTGCCGACTATGCCAACCTTACGCCAACCTAACATTCCTTTTCCACTTTACGTGCATGTGACGTCCGTGAGACGCTCGCTGCCAGTACGCCTGCAAAATATTTCTAGGAAGATTATCGATCGGTCCGTTCTTTTACGCTCCCAATATTTTGGGCTGTTCAAAACATACACCGATCAATAATCCGTTGATTTTTACGTCGATCGTACGCCAAACATACGTCAAACTTACGCCAAACATGCGCCTAACATGCGGCGCGTATATTCATCGTCATATCTCACGACTGTATACGCCGTATAGGACTTTAAGGCAGTGTGAGTGATCTAGCCGTGAAAACCGACGATGCGTATATTGGGAGCAGATACTCCGCAGATGAAAACGTTGGCTTTTAAACTTGGCGAACGTTGAGCGTACGATGGCGTACATACAGCAGGCGTTCAACGTATCGTATCATTGACATTTGTTCAGCGGGTAGCAGACAGGGAACGCAAGGTCAGCGTAACCCCGACGCACGTCACACCCAGACATTTTTGTTGTGCATCGGTTGTGCGTCGGAGTTACGCTGACCTTGCTTTCACTGTTACGCCGGGTTTGTGAATTGACTATGCGCTGGGGGGGTGGGGATCATTTAATGCCAAAAGGGCTTATCTATCAGCAGATGCTCGACGTATATATATTTTTTTTGAAATTCCTAGAATTTATGTGTATCATACGCAGAAATTAGTGGAACGCGGCCTTAAGACAGTGATGGGTTTCGTCAAGTGGGGGGCTGTTGGCGGGGTTGCTGTTAGAACATGGTGAATGCTGCCAGGATGATGGTGGAGGTGTACGGATGTTGTAACTTAACCCATGACCGCCATTTCCACAGTATCAGTATCTTTGATAGACCTCACCTTTTAATATATCTTCAGATATTTTATATGATGCTTTCAAACGATCTTAGTCTCGTTTTCACATTTTTTTTCAGTACTTTGTACTTCAGTATCATTAGACCTACTTCAGTGTCATTGATTCCGCCCTGTTTTTATATGATTTTATTTTTAGTCAAGTATTTGCAGGGTTTTTTTGTTGTTGTTGTTGTTCATAAACAGCTCTTTCTCATTTGCTGCCGTGGCACTCAAATCAGTGACTTTCATTTTAGATGTTGCGACTACAAACAAATCCTCGCCTTGGAGAAGGATTGAAAGGGCCAGGCGCCGAGTTAATGGAAGCTCCTAACATAGCATCCAGTTTTCTATGCTTGTAAAGACGTGCCGCTGGCACGAAAGTCTCTCTCATTTCTCTATCTTGCTCTGTCTCTACGTTTCTCTTTTATCTCTTCTCTCTCCCGCCAACTCTCTCTCTCTCCATCTTTCTGTCCTTCGCCTCTCATCTCTTCCTCTAACTTGGGTATGCAGCACATCGAAGACATTAATCAGATACTTAATTAGCCTGGATATATACAGGTGGGGGCTAGCAACCACAGACGCCGGCAATATAACACAACAATACAATGCTGTGCGATAATGGTCGCTATATAGAATGGAAGGAGGAAAACTCACTTCTGCACTACCTTGGCCGAATAGATCGGGAGTTGGACTCATGACCACAATTTCCTGGGTTCGATTACTGGGCGGGTCTGATGGTGGGTGTTGAGCATATCCATCTCTAACAGGCTGCACACTGCTTCGTGGTACATGCACGTTAATTACGACAGCTCACACAAGTGAGCGCTAATGGTGCGAGTGATGAAAGTCAAGCCGACTTGCAATGACAAGTTCCAAAACGTACTATCGCTTACGGTATCTGGGCCGTCATCATCGTCAGAAAAGCAACGATCCTAACATAATACAGCGGACTACTTTTTTATCAAACGTGATCTGTCACGACGTAATCTCCATTGTATCCATCCGACATCCTGCATTAAATGACATTGTCATGGAAACTTGACATTCGGTTTATACAAAGCTCTAGACGTCAACAAATCCTTCCGCAAAAAGCTGCTTGTCACGTCCGCAGCAGAATGGCGGATTTATCAGACAGAGCAAACGAGATTCGCATTCAAGGTCATATGCTGATAACTCGCCAACACGTGATCATATCATATTTAGGAGTTTACGTTTGTGCACTGGTTTGATTGCGTACAGAAACCCTTTACTGTCGGTGTAGTCATTGATGCCTACTGTTAAAGAAGACTATAATAAAGTCTGAAATAAGCTCAAAATTTCCACAAATTGGTGTACTGATTTACAAAATGCGGAGAGGGTCGTTGTCATCGGCGTTGCCATCTTAGTCTTCGTTGAAAAGATGACATTTCTTTCAGCAAACTATCTTATAAAATCTCCATAAGGAAATAAGTGAGTACTTTTTTATTCATATAATTTTTCTCTCTGGCAATATGAATTCTATGCAAAAAAAGAAAAGAAAAGAAAAAAACACTGACGTATTTTGAAAATATTGCAAGAAATTATTGAATACGTGTACAATAAATCCTGGCCACTGCTACGTCATCCTTTGCAAGTATTGTTTGCCTATCTCTCACAAGTTGTGAATGAAACCGCTTTCACTAGAATACGCCCACAGACCAACCTTATAATCTGGTGATCCGTCCTGGTCCTGTCACTCCAGGGCACGCAAGGTGCATGTCAATCATTAGTGGCGGTGCCTCTAGTGTTATAGCATCGTCGGTCTACGAGAATCTCTTTTACACTCTACATAATCCAGTGTTTCAATAACTTGTGATTTGAATGATAAGCCCGACATAGATTTGGGTGCTGTCATACCGGGCTGCAAGAAAGTGTACGTACACGGCAGAAAGGTACAGAATGTGTGTTCGTGAAGTACATAGGAAACTGCATCAATGGATTTGATCTTTCTTTTTAAATGAGCTTTGAACAGATTTTTAATAATTAGAATCAAAGGTGGTGAATATCAGCGGATTACAAGTTATTCTACCATAAAATGTGTTATACCCATTGTTCCCTACATTAAGCTCTTTCAAAAGCCATTACCCAAATTGCTGGAACCCATTGTGTACTTTTAAATTGACCATTTTGATTGGAAATTACAGCAATGTTTACATGTTTACTGAACATCATGCTGAAAGAGGATGTAAAGCTTGGTATCTCATTTTAAGTCTGTTATAATGTGTAGTAAAATCACTATTGTTATTTGCAACATGTAAATCGTGATAGAACAAGCAAGTTCCAAATATAATTTCTATATTAGATACCTTGGGCACTAATGTTTTTTGCTACTGATCTTCTACCATACTTATCTTTAAATGCTAGTTTATACAATATAATCTGAAATAACCCAAATATGTAACTGGGCGGAATCAATGAAAGTCACGACCTCAAAAACTCGGTGTGTGTGTGGGGGGGGGGGCTTTCCTAAAAAATGGGTACGTGTGTGCCATTTCGAACGTCGAAACGGTACCCATCGATATACTAATTTAGCATAAAAAAGTCACCCATGTCTAAACCTTGACGATGAAAAAATGACCCGTGTCTATACCTATTAAACAATGCAACTAATAATATTTTATCAAGAAAATATTTTTAAAAAATATATCAGTATCAAACAAAATGACATTTACACTAACAATATCTGTAGCCTACATTTAATTTCAAACCCATAATTATACCAAAAATCACAAAATTTAAACCTATGACTGTACCAAAAATCACAAAATTTAGACCCATCACTATACCTGAGATGTCTAAAAATGTGACCCATAGAATGGCACACCCGTACTACCCGGCGTATAGTAAGACCCCCCACCCCCACCCACCGCCACCCCCGAGTTAAAAAATGTAAATTTCCACTTTTCCCATGTATCTTAAAATACACATAAAACACGAACTGGTTAGCATCTAGATATTGCCACAGCAATGTGATCTTCTTTTATGAAAAAGCTATAAATGAAGATTGATATAACAGCAAATATTTCTGGGCATGGCTACAGGATAGTATTAGTTTTTTACCTATTCATTCTTTCATTATCAATTTTCTCAAAGCCTCTTTCAAAAGACATGTTCCAGGGCGAGCTCATATCCAGTGACGCAGTTGCCTTTGGTATAGTAGAAATGCATCCGTAATGAACAAGAAAGGTAAAACATCCACAGGGGTGATGAGTTTTTGTGCATTTTTCTTTGTTTTATTTGTTTTTGTTTGCTTTATTGTTTTTATTGGTTTTGTGGTTGATGTTTTTATTTGTGTGTTTTTATCTTGTTCTTTTGGTAGATGGTTTAAAAAGGATTGAGTGGCAGCCAGTCAATTTTGTGGGTCGCAAGTAGACGTATGCACGAACAGTCGCGCCTGGAAGGTCACGTAGATGAAAAGATGAAAAATATCAATGTATTTCAGGGGTAAAAATGTTGCATACGCCTGTGCTAGGCCAATACAACACCCACACTGTATAGACCAATGATTTAGGGCTGAATATTATCAGTTATCCAAAGTATTCTATATCTTCACTTCAGCATAACACATTGTGTTTCTATTCTGACAAAGTAAAATCCCTAACAAGATAACGTTGCCAAACATAATACGCTCTAGATGTCAATTATATTGAGTTTACGGATTTCGTTATTTTTTTAACTTGCTTGATAGGGCAACTTTTTTCAACTTTTTCCATATAATGTATACACATATTTACGAATGCATGCTTAGAAACCAAGATGCCCAAAACGAATGCTACCCAAGAAAATCATGTACATAGACTAGCATGTACCAAAATAGCTAGTCTTGATCACGACTTATGGCCTGAGTAGGTGTGTATGGCCCTACACCTTTATACGGCTCACTATATTTGTAAGACACGTCCTTCAACGGGTTCAATAGAACCTCTCTGTTACATCATCATCTATCTTGGGTCTTTAGCTCAATTAGCAAGTTCTTGAAACATTGTAAACTGCTTATTATATGGGCAGTTGTAAAAGGACACTCCCATGAACGGACGAACTCAAGAGTTGTTATTATCTTGTTATAGAGGCGGTCGCTTTATAGAGGTGGTACCATTATCTTAATAAGAGCTTACATTGTAAAAAGAATTCTAAAGATGTCTTATTACAAGAGGTGGTTGTCTTATAAAGGTTATAGCATGATCCTGTTTGCACAGGTTACACTGTAGACATGTATTAGATTCCTTCGGATGTGTCTAATTTGATTATAAACAGTGCGGGTCAAAATACTCTGAGGTTTGAGGGATGATTAGTAGAACCAAGAAAATGAAAATGGTAGTAATGAATGTCCTTTGGGCGGTTGTATAAGCCTTTTACACCGGTGATTAAACTTATGATCAATGTTCAATCTAAAAGACCACCACAGGGAGGGTGTAACAAGGTGAGATAGTTCTATAAATCCATACAAAAGTAAACACATTACGGCAAACCAAGGCCATTGATTTGTACAATTATTATAGGAATGGCAATGGGATTGCTCGCATCATGGCCAACTCATGACCATGCCACTTCAATTATTAGTTTAATGGCTTCATATTTGATATTTACACGATGGTATTTTTCTCTTAGTGACTTGTGAAAATTGCATTAACAATAACCAGCAAATAAACAAAAAGTAACTCAAAACCTCAAATTAAGACCACCTATCTATTTATTTAGAGTCTTAACTTAAGACCACCTCTATAAATAAGACAATTACTCGAAAGGACCAACTACAACATCTATGAAAGGAGAACATGCCATTGAAACCATGTGAGCAGCTTCCGTGGCCCATGTGGCCTTATGATATGACGTTTCTACTGAAGAAACATACCATGTTTAGTATTGGTATATCTGTAAATTCACTGCCCGCATGATTATCAAATATTCATTGTCAAAATAATTGTCAGGCTATGTGCAAATCGCTCTACTGTACATGATGAGAAACTGGTAAAAAAAATGGAACGATATCAATAAATCAAATCCAGAAAATCGTGGCAAACAACAGTGAAGCCCCGTTTGGGAGAAGCAGCAATAATACACAGCGTTCTTGCATTATTCAACTACAGAAAAGAATTAATGATATAAATATTTAATTAAATCTAAACACAATGTCCCCTAAAACAGGATAGAACCGAACTTCACAGATGACGTGACCTAGACTGTTATTTGGATTTTGCACAATATAATTTCTTACAAAGACGGCGTACACTGTCGAGTAGTAGTAGAAAAGTCTATCATGATAGGATTCTCAGCAATGTCCTCTCAGTAATGTAAACAATTTCTCAGAAATATCTGCTTTAGCCAAACCTGCGGTTAATTATTACTCATAGGCTTGAAACATAATAAGTGTGCTGTGTTGGCTATGGACAACCTTGACGTCAGCCTCATGTGGTCTCAGTAGAGAGGTTGTCTCTTTATGGTCTCTGAGACTGTAAATAAACGGACCTATTATTAGAGGTGGTCTCATTATTAAGGTGGCCCTAATTGTAGGTTTTACAACTTGTTCCCACAGGGTTATTATCATGCCAAGATACGTATGTACAACTCATGATTTCATCTGTGTCACCGGGTAGATGCTACATGCAGTGCACTAGCGTCAGTGTGATACTGTATGAAGTAAACTATACAGTGCTGCATTATGTCTCTATATGAATGTTTGCATTCTCAATACTGTCACCTCTTCTCCTGAAAATATGCCCGTTAATTATGGCATATTACGGGCCCCGTCTCAATAATTAGTCTGGAATCACATCATTTACATGTCGCATCACAATGTGAAATCCTATTACTAAAGCTGCAGTCTGACAGTCACGAATTGTAACCCTCAAATGTATACGGTGCAGTACTAGATTATAAATGCATGTTGAGGTGGGGGGTCTGTCTTAAAAAACACGTTTATGATGGGACAATGTGCTAATCAACAATAGCTACAATACTACGACTGAGTTGGCTCAATGTTCGGGACTCGTCTATCCCACGCTTAAGCTTCTTTCTAGACTTGGCACATTTTGCGCACAAAAACTCAATAGTTGTGTACAAACATCGTATACACATATATGATGGTGTTACTGTCATACACACAGTAGGTAACGGAGTATGTAATTGATGTATGGCATTTTGTACCTTTTAGATGTGCCCCACATTTGTCCTGTAACATCATTAGTATATTAGTAGGCACCTTCTTTTCGGACAATGAAACATTAGACTTATTTTAAGCATTGGTATAATTGTTTAATTAGTTAATGCATAACATCCAAATGTAAATTTCTGCACATATGTTAATCGTTTGAAAGGTTGAATTCACAAGGTGGAATTTTCATTCCGTCGCTTCAGCATCTGAAGCGAAAGCCTTGTGCTCACTTTGTTTGTATGTCAGTATATATGTCTCTGGACAAGCTAGAGGATTTAGTGATGAACAGATTTTGTTCAGACGTTACACAACATCGAGGTATGGGGTGACACCAGAGTGATTCGATTTTGGGCACTCTGCCAATTACATTGTGCTTTCCACAAGGTCATTTATGACTTTTACTGGTATTCAGTGCACTTAAGCCAGCCAGAAAAAATCAATTTTATTGATTATCTTGAAAACGTATTTGAAAATAAATGAATATGAACAATGACACAATACTTTTATTCTAGTTCACTTTACTTACATACATATCTTTGAAACTAATATTATTATGCAACACATAGAGCAATATTTTTGCTGAATATTGATCACTGCTGTAAATTCATTCTGCGGTTTTCTCCTCAAATTCATTAAGTTCTTGATTATAAAGTATACATCGTTTCAGTATATATCTTAATAACCCATAAGTCAACATTGATCTAGCGACGCCGTGTTCTTTGAACACTTTTGTTCTAGTTTGTTTTGTGGTTCAAGAGTTTTCACTGCAGAATCCATTTAGTGTTAATCATAATCTACGATAACCATATCAATTTGATTCTAATGATCTCTTTCATTTATCTTCAGCAATGGCGTTCCTGCCATTATATTGTCATAGCTGAAGACAATCTCCCATTTCACTATATCAAGTCACCCGGATGAACCATCGTCTCTCTAATCCCTAACCTACAAACTTAGTCGATTATCATCTCAGTAATGAGCTCGTGGGCTGGATTCCCACCTAAGTATATAGAAATGTTTTGGGGTGTCTGCTTTCTACTTCCATTAACCACCGCAATATTTATGATCACTTTTTAGGACTGTCTCAACAATTCCGCCATTACCTGATTACAAACACCCAACTATGGACGGTACTGGCAGATCCAATGGCAGAGGGGGTTTCTAATAATAACCGTTTCACAGACTGCACAGAGTTCCGTGAATCCCCATTTGAAATTTCAACATAACTACCCCTGATGATAGGCATTCTCTCCATGTTGTCTCCATACATCCTTGTAATCTAATCTTTTGGCGCTATAGAAACTGTAAAGTTATCATGAATGAGGGTGGCCTTATTAGGTGCATTACGAAACCACCGTAAAGAGTAGGAAAGTTGGGAACGGATACGCGTCTTTGTTCAGACTGGCCTTTTAAGATCTGAACACATTTTCATTAAAACTTCCCGTGGAGAAACTGTAATTGCGTTATTGAACATAGTAATTTGGCCAAAGCAGGTTAAAAATCAATAGCAAAATTCAAGTGCACTTAAACTACTCCAGCTGACAAAGAAGAGTTGTAACCATCTATAATAAGTTGTTTTGTGAATCCAAGCTACACACTTTGAATCGATACACAATTATATTGTTTGCTGGATACCCTAGCAATCAATGGTATGTTCATTTGCTCCTCTCAATACATCACAATTACGTAAATGCAGCTGTAAGTCATCAATTAGTATTCTCATGAAAAATGTATATGACAAACAGTTAGCTTAAGTATCGTTGTGGAACAAGATCAGTACCCCTATACTACACGGTTTGCATAATTCAAAGGGTGTTTACTTTGAACCCCTGGTGGAAATTGAGCAAACTTATATTGAATTAAGTCAGTCAGCACTGCAATAATAATTACTAGTTGTCTTTACGCACACTTAGTCTCTGGGTAACATTCACATATGCTATGATGCTATTAAAGTACAATTGGTTAATATCTCTGTCAGATTCCACGCAGGTAATGAGAAAACGAAATTTTAAATAAAATGCACTTATGGAGTAATAGAAATATATGTTTATCAATTTGTAGTTTTAATTGGTGCACAATAAGAGAGAAAACATTTCTTTTCAATTCAAAATGAATATTAACCTATTGCCTATAGGAGTTAGATAAAATAGGTAACCTTCACTCTTTAAATTTTTGGGAAAAGGGCAAATAATAAAATCAAGTCAAAGTTCTTCTAATTGGAAAAAGTGAAAATAATAAAATCAAGTCAAAGTTCTTCTCCAGTTGAGATTTAGAAAATTTATTTGGAATCATTAAATAATGTTTCGTGGATTGTACTATATTTCTTTCTATCATAGTACACAGCGATGAGAAAACGCCTTGCAATGAAAAGAATACGTGAGATAAGCAATCTAACACTTTGCATATCTCAGCTTAGCACCTTTCACAGTATCGGCCAGAACAACCATGACTAGAATCTCAAGTAGGTCGATGAATAAAAACAATGTCTATGATCACAAAATCTTTACCTTCAGTGAACTGTGCAAAGACGAAAAGTAGTAGAGCTTGAAAACTGAGCGATAACTTTTTAATATCCATTGTATCCTTTCTATTCACTGAGGAGTAACAAATAAAATAAAAAAAGACCTTCTACAATATGTTTAAGTCGGTATGGTTATGCATAGGTTAGGTGTGCAAATAGTCAATTCGTGCAATCCTTAGAACTATCATAGTGCCAATTGATAATTGTGAAACCATCAATGCTCCTCATAAGTGCGAAATGTGTGATCGCATGCCTTGTTGAGCTACTGAGCACTTTATTCACCAACGAGATGCAAGAATGTACATGTGTAGGGTGAGTCTAGGGCCTACCTATGGATGCGGCGAGGAGACCATTGCCACGTGGGGCAATGACAAATGTTTACACTCGCCATTTGAACATACAGTAAGCTCTCCAATTACAAAGAGACAGCCCTAAGACCACGTTTCAGGGTCACAAATCTCCAAAAGGAGACCTCTTCTTCACTGAGAACACGTGACGTAGTGAAACCGTGAAAAGGTTGAAACAAAATCTCATAATGAATATTGGCTAAGTGTGCTGGAAAGCACATTCAAATAAACCAAGAATAAACCAATGAAATAAGAATAAACCAAGAGTGAGCATGCACTGCCGAAGGTCCTGACAGAACCAGGTCGTGTCACAGCAGAAACGTGATAAATCATCAAATCAGAATACCTTACGCAGGGACGCCCTCAAGGTGGGGGGGGGGTTATGGGGGTCTTCCTATATGTCGGGTAGTACGGGTGCCCATTTCTATGGGTTACCTTTTTAAACATCCCAGGTATAGTGATGGGTCTAAATTTGTAATTTTAGTATAGCTATTGGTCTAAATTTTGTGACGTTTGGTATAGCTATGGGTCTACATTTGTGATTTTATGATTTGGCTATGGGTCTAAAAATTGTGACTTTTGGTAATTGAACATATTTTGACTGTAAAGATTCTATTTAGAACAAATCATTTGTTGGTATGAACATAACGTAATATTATTGATTCTTAAGTGCACAGATAGTTTTCTCTATTATTCTTGTATGTTTCATTTTGTTTGATACTGAAGTGTTTTTTTTCAATATCTTGTTGATATAATGTTAACTGTATGTAGTTTCATTATTTAATAGGTATAGACATGGGTCACTTTTTCATCGTCAAGGTATAGACATGGGTCACTTTTTATGCCAAATTATATATTGGTGGGTACCGTTTCGAAGTCCTGTACCCATTGGTCAGTTATCATCTCAACCCCACCTATAGACGGAAATTTTGGGAGGTATAATTTCTTCGCATTCTCATGCAAGTGGATTTTTTTTTCTTAATGTGTTTTTCCCAAGTTTTCGTGTGAGTACAATTATATTCTTCTTTTTCTCTCTCTGTTCTATGGCAAGCAAGCTCCTACTCACTATATTGACATAGCTGAAGACGTATGCTTCCATTTGACTATATCAAGCGGCCGTGACGGGACTCGAACTCACGACCTCAAGGTTGTGAGACATGAATGATACCATCATCCTTAGCTGTTTGAAAACGTTAGAAATGATTACGTCCGCTATATTATCATTTGTTTAACATTTTGATAGTGTTTGATAGCGTATTGTGCCAACATTGAAACAATTTGTAAGCAATTACATATAATTTAGCTGCAGTATAATTGTTATCATTTTCGTGTTTGCCGGCATTATGCTGATGAAATTTGACTGTGGATCAGGCAAAACATTGATAATAACCTTTGTTCCTGGCGCAGCTCAATATATGGCTTAACATAACGCTGTGCATAAAAGTATGCGTGTGTGTGGATGCGTGTGTGTGTTTTCACACTAAGGTGAAACCACTGTTATGCAAAATGCTTTGACAAATTTTCATGGCGATTGGAAGTATGATTTAAGAGACTGTATTGTACACAGGACTACATACAATATAAGGGAGCAACCATCATTAATTGTACAGGGGGCGGTCATTTGGTGGGGGCGCTCAATTTTCCTTGGTCACAGAAGGGAGGGCGCTCAATTTTAATTCAAAGTGAGAGGGAGGGCACTCAATTCTCAAACTGAAAAGGTAAGGTAAAGTTTTACGCACTTTTGTCACGAATTGATGCATTCCTGCAGTATGCGCGCTTTTGGATTGACCTGTAATGTCAACATGTCAAATAGATTGCTAGATATTATTCATTGACCATTGACAGTGAATGATTCATTGCAATACACTTTAAACAGTTTTCATGGAATCTGTCCAATATCAAACTTTATAATACGAAAGTATGTCATTGTTCATATTTATCTGGGTGGGGGCGCTCAGTTTCTTAATGTTCATATGAAGAGGGCATTCAATTTCAACATAGAAAGTTAGGGAAGGCGTTCAATTTTTTATCTCGTCAATTCCAAATGACTGCCCACCCTGTAAATTAATGATGGTCAGTCCCTAAAGAAGATATGTCAAATCATAAATCATCTTCTTCGTGACTACTTCGTAATAGTAAAAAAACAGCTCAACCCGCATCACCCTGCTCTCAGGTGACAAAAAACATCATTAAAAATCTTGCCGTTTCTTGTTCTACTCTGCCATGAGAAACAGGAGACTATAATTATCCCAGAATTATCACGTAAAAGGAATTTGATATGCTAACTGATTGAGTATTTGATATCAAGTAATTGCCATTACATTATCAATTTGTCTAATTATTTTGCCAAACATGTTTACATTATAATGGGGACTATATGATGATGTTTCATTGATTAGTCATTTGCCACATCATGTGATTGTCCAGCTCATTGGTCCCTGATTGCTTACTTAATGATGATAACTGGATATTTATGGTCTTTGTTCTTCGTCAACAAGAACTTATTCGTACACGTGATAAATAACTATATGAGATTGTATAACATAATGTCGTGTTTGTGTACGAAATACATGTGTACATCATACTTTGGCGTCTGCCGCCGACTCTGACTCTTATTCCATGTTGTCATGATTGTTCAAACACAAGAGATCACTTAATACCATGAACACCAAATGTGCGCATAATTGCGACGTATCGTGATGCTAAAGATTAGTCATTTTTATCTCTTTGCAAAAATATGGTTATATCTCATGGGTCCAACTGCTTTATAAATGCTAGCAATATGCCTGTGTGATGGAATCAGATGACTTATTCACACCCTTTAGATTTCATTGTCCTTAACCTTCGTGAATATGTTTCATAAATAGATTCTTATTTTAGTATCCATGAGCAATTATTGTGCATGCATCTGATGTTATGTATGTCACAAATATCAACCGGTTACGTGAAATCGCTTGCCTCTTGTGAGTGTTAATAGTCAGTGTTAATAATAATGAGTGTCTAGTATAAAGAAGCACACAGGGCTATGGAAATCCTAACAAGAAAAGAGCCACTGGGCGGACCCACTTGATTAAAAAATGAAGAATATGATGTCTAAGGTGTAACAGCTACATTCAAAGGGGCAGAGGGTGTAAGGGTGCCAATCTTACATCTAGTTTTCTTTGGCTCATTCTTCTATCATCCAAAATGTTCTTCCTTCTCCCCTATCTCCCACTTTTTCAGACGAAATTCCCATCTCCCAATCCCTTCTACCCCCACCCCCCCACCCCGCCCCCCACACACACCACCACCTTTCAACCTTTCAAGAACCAGCCTGACAGTCACGAATGTTAATCCTTGGACTTTTTTTCTGTTAATAGGGTATGAAAAATGTAATGGTGAAAATATGATTCTGCCTGTTACAAACACGTCTGTGAAGATACAATGTGCCAATTAACAATGGCTACAATCCCACGACTACAGGTGTGTCTGGCTTTCAGCAATGCATGGGATTGGTGTGTAAACCAAATAATCAGATAGCAGACCTCGAGTAGCACTCTTCATTTGGGACAGTCCCTACTCTTCTAAAGCTATGGGCACAAGTGGCCTTGCGGCTCGGGGTTGGGGGGGGGGCGCTACTTCCATAGTCGCCCTATACGGCATGTGCCACTGATAGGGGTTACCTTTTTCAACCCCTAAGTTTCACGGCTCCAAATTCCTGTCAAGGAGTTTGTAGTGGCAACAGAGAAAGCTTGTATGTTAGTCAGCGATGTGGGTGAGAAAGAAGAAGTAAGGTCAGAGATTACAGGTTTATTGAAGAAAGCCAGAGCCCCGATTTCCAACATAACACCAGGTGAGAGAAAGGCACTGAAAGAGTTAAGCAAGGACAAGCAGATCATTATCCTCCCAGCAAACAAGAGTAAAGCAACAGTAGTGATGGACACCGAGGTGTATGAAGAGGTCACCACTATGCTGAGTGATGAGAGGACATATGAGAAGTTGAAAAAAGACCCTACGCCGATATACAAAATGAAGCTGATAGCAATACTCATGAGACTGAGACAAGAAAATAAGATCGCGGAAGCTCAGTACATACACCTCCACCCACACTGGAGAGCATGCCCAGAATGTACTGTACGCCTAAGATTCACAAGGAAGGCAACCCGTTACGCCCCATTGTAGACTACAGAGGATCTATAGCATACAACAGTCCCAGAGCCTTAGCAGACCTCATTGGACCTTTAGTGGTCTTGACTGACAGACATGTGAAGAATTCCAAAGACCTAGCAGAGAAAATTAGTGTGATATTGTTAGAAGAAGACCAGATTTTTGCATCACATGATGTTGTGTCGCTGTTCACGAATACACCCATTGAGAAAACACTGCAGGTTATTAGGAACAGACTTGAGAAGGACACCACTCTGAAGAAAAGGACTATGCTTAACCCTAACGATGTAATTGAACTATGTGAATTCATATTGACAACGGCATATTTCAAGTTTAGAGGAAGTATGTACCAGCAACAGTTTGGCATGGCTATGGGAAGTCCTGTCTCGCCGATCGTAGCCAACCTGTTTATGGAATGGCTTGAAGAGAAAGCAATAACCTCTGCCCCAATCTCATGCAAACTAAAGTTTTGGAAACGATATGTTGATGACATATAGACCACCTAAACATAGTTGATGACTCAGGCAGCATCCGGTGCACCCACGAGGAAGAACACAACAGCTCTATTCCATTTTAGACACACTCATAGTGGGGAAACCTGATGACTCTGTGAAATTGTTGGTATATCGTAAGAAAACTGTTGGATAGATGTTGGTAGTTGGTATATCGTAAGAACACAATAGGATAGATGTGAAAACATAGTTACAGAGATAGATGACAAGAAAATGGAAGAACACATCATAGATGCTCTGACAAACTGTGGCTATCCGAAGTGGTCGTATAAGAAGGTAAAGTAACAAATAGCGGAGAAGATGGAGAGAAAGAAAGAGAAGAGAAAGAAAGATCAAGACCGAGTGAAATCAAAAGGCCTAGTGATTCTACCATATGTTAAGGGTGTCACTGAAGGAATGAATTACAAGAATCCTGAAAAAGCACAAGGTGGCAACTGCTGTAAAGCTCATTCAGGCAATCGGGAATTTGTTGGTGCACCCAAAAGATAAAGTAGAGATGAGTAAAAAATGTGATGTGGCGTTTAAGACTCCGTGTGGATCTTGTGAAAAAGTTTACATCGGGGAAACAGGGAGAAAGTTGGGCATTAGACTAAAAGAACACCAGAAAGACGTTGAACAACATGTAAAGTTGAATTTTACTGGGGCTTCCGAAACAGAGTCTGCTACAAAATTCAACAGGAGTGCCATCACAGATCACGTCAATAAAGAAAATCACAAGATTGATTGGAAGAGGGTGTCAGTTCTGGACAGAGAGAGTGATGGAAGGGCTAGAGCTATCAAGGAAGCAGTTGACATCCGGATGCACAGTCAGATCATGAACAGAGACGTGGGGCCCACCAGCTTGGGAGAGTCTTCGACCCAGTGCTTGCCGCAGGCGGGGACGGCGGCCGTCAATCATGACTTTACATGCGCAGTAGTGTTTTTGAAAATGTCTGCAGAAGCAGACGAAACTGTCAAACGATTAGTAAATTTTTGTGTTGTGAAAGATGAAAATACAAAAATTAAAGGAATCATAAGTTGTAGAAAATCTTATTTTAATAATAATAATACCCATTGTTTTCATCAGATGGTTTCACTAAGGGTATAATTTTCATAGTTTCACTGGTTTCACTAAGAAATATGATTTTTGACCTTAAGTGGCACCCCCCCTATCCATTCACCCCTGACGTAGCCCCCCGAGCCTTGCGGACAGTTTTGCCGCCCCCCCTCAGCACCACCACCACCCCCGTCTGCCGTGTCTACGGCGTTTTCAATATTCAGAGACATCCATAAACGTAGCGCTGTCCCGATGCGTAATTAGTGCATCGGCAGTGGGAACTATTTTATTGAGGTGGCCGTAAGTATATTTTGCCCTAAGACATACATGAATACATGAATACGTACATGAATACATACATAAATGCGTGTGTGTGTGCGCGTGTGCGTGCCTGTCTGTGTGCCTGCCTGCCTGCCTGCCTGCCTGGCTCCCTGCCTCCCTGGCTGCCAGCCTGCCTGCCTCCCTTCGTCCCACGTCCTAACACGCGCACACGCGCACACATACTTACATACACACATACAGCGAAACAAACAAAAGACTCGCTACAGCTGAAGCAACGTAAATAAATATATGTCCGTTGTTCACCAATGAGGAATCCGCACACAAGCGATGCTGTCGATGATATAGAGCTCTCATGCTGGGTATCACATTCACAGTTTCTCTGGTTTATTGATTTCTGCCATTTTAATTTTTCACGGCGCGTTGAGCAAACCGGTAGAAAGGAGTTTCCTTAAAGCACGCTTCATCCAAGTTATGTGACTTTATCTCAAAGACCCTGCAGGTGGAGACCATGAGATACAGCTGTGTGTACCGCTATAAATAACACTCTCAGAGGCAATGCTTGCCACCAAGTCTATACCCTTAAACAAATTTATGAACTTGTTGTCCGACACTTCCAAATTTGTCATTTTCGCATGTTTTGTGTGTTCATTATTGTGACATAGCTTTCGCAGTTTATAAACACGCATAGTACACTGTGCCATTTATCAAAATTTATGTATTTCATGGTTTCTGGGGGCAATTAAAACTTAATTTCGTAATAAAACTTAATTTTCGTATATGCAAAGATAACACTGTGTGTATTCATACCTTAAAGCTACGATCACTGGGTCTATATTAGGGAACGATCATGAATAATGATTCCGGGGTCGTCCAAAAAATGGGGGCGTCATCCAACTTTTCTGATTCCCTTTGGGGAGGAGGTCGCTGAACTTTTTTTATCACGCTACGGTATATTTTTTTCAAATATTTTCTTTTAGCAATGCAATGACTATATAGAGATTTTTTTTTCTTTAGTGGAGGGTGGGGGGCTCACTCAACTTTTTAAAATGTTGATGGGGGGGTCGGTTAACTTTTTCTTCACGCCCCAAAAAATGGACGACCCCCCCGGTATCGTTATTTATGATCGTTCCCTTATTGAATTCATTTTAACAACTACAATATGTTAGAAATAATTAATTACTACCAAGTTTTCGGCTGCTATCGGCGGCCTTTATTACGGAACGAGGCTGTCTTAACAAATAGCTTCATGTGTAGGAATTTTTGGTGGTGTAGTTCCTCCGCTTAACCCCCCCAGCATCCACCCCCACCCACCCCCACCACCACCCACTCTTTCAGCCTATGGGTAGGTAATGGTTTTACAACGATCGCTGGGGTTTCCTCATGTCATCTGGGATTAAATACAGTTAAAGCGCCTAAATGGCTACGTCTTAACTAGTGCTTGTGGGTGAAAAAATTATGATTGATATTTGTCCGTGTACACATCCGGAAAATGAGAATATAGCAGAGGGTCCGGATAGTGGAATACTTTGGATAAGGTATATATGGTTAATAAAGAGGTTGTGTTATATATTGCTGGTGTCTTTTACCAATTGGTGATTGTCAGACAGGGGCCTAGACCTACCTAGTAACCATCGCTTGACTGTTCATTGACCTGTTTATGCCAGTTCAGTGCAATAACAACTCATTAATAGAATGCGGCCCTTAATTAACACAGCACACCGGTAATAAAAACGGCTGAAGCAGACACTGTTCTTGCGGTTTCATGTGTCCACATCACGAAGACTGCTCATATTGAAGTAATCTTGAAGCATCGTGTATGAAAGGCCACAGCAACACCACCTAAACTCCACTTGAACCTTTGCAGAACACGTCAGAATATAAAAGAAACATCAGACAAAGATGAAATTGTTTTCTGTAAAAGTAACCTCGAACAAAAATATGTATTTTTAAACTAACATTTAATATGTATAGATAAGCACGTGCTTAGATATCCTCCCACTGTTTTACATGAAAATAAAATGCCTAGATTCTAGATTTATAATCAGCCGACTCTTGGCACTTTTACAACGTTTGGTCGCCATGTCGTCTGTTTCAGACCGTAAATGTGTTCTCACGATTAGTCATGTTGGCCGCCTGCCTGATACGTTGTAGTCTACATTACGACCAGCGTCTAGAAGGTGTGACTGCTATGAATATAATCTCGATCAGACTGGCCTGGCTGTAAGGGACATAAATCACGTGACATCTCGCACCCCCTATAACATCGGCTAGTGAGAACGGCAAACGTACGAACTTCACTGTACAAAGACGGTCATTTGCGGGAAAATACCTCTTGAATATCGTGGATTTATATAGTGAATAAAGATGGTAAAATGGGGGGAATGAATGAAAATGTACACATCAAAGATTCTTTCATGCACAAAACTCATTTTAGTAGCGTAACATAGTCATGGGATTGTTTACAACATGGTGATTTCCCGGGTCGTGACGTCCAGGAGGCTGGGCGTGTTGAGTAGCCTACTAATACTGGCCGAATTTATCATATATTATTATCATGAATACAATTCATGATAACAAGATTTCTATTGAAAAGTATTTCTTATTGATTTGTGGATGCATAATCGTTGTTAGAACAAAAAATAGGCTGACTCATTCAACGGTTATCCGCCAGCTATGTTCACGGATACTAGTGATACCGTATTAATAATAGCTGTGGCGCATGAAATTAGAAACAATGGCATGTTCATTCAACAATCTGTGTGCATGTATAGATATCTGTCTTACAGCTAACTGCAGTACTCACTCTAATCAAATAGTACAAAAAATATGAACAATATTTAAGACCCCCAATTCTGGCATAAACCATATTTAAGACCCCCCATTTTATAAAAGATTAAGACACCCCATTTTTAACCTACCGTGGAGCATACCTACCCAAAACAGATACTAGTCCCTCGGGGGTGGGGGGGGGGGTGTCTCACACTATCGTGATTAGTACAGACGTGTGTCGGGACTCTTAATTTGTGCGTCAAACGCTGTGTATAGACCAGTTATACGTTTCTCTGTTTACTAGATCTATATGTATTGATGTTATGTAATGCATGAATGCTCTTATGCTGTTTTATATCGAGTCACTTGTTGGCTGGACACGTATATACGAACACGTCATCATGAAATAAAACATTTTGTTGTCTCCATCTTAAATGTTCTTCTACCACACGACTGGAGCCACAAACCTCAACCTCAACCACATACAACTTCCTAAAACGTGCCTCTAAACTGGGTGTCTTTTTTCACATTTTTGGTATATTGCTGGGTGTCCTTTTTCACATTTTTGGTATATTCTGAGTCTTTTTCACATTTTCAGTATATTTATCAGGATAAAACAAAATATTGATATTCATTATATTCATTCTTGATATCTACATGTAGTAGAACCGGAGTTAGATATATTGGTGTGTCATCTTTTTCTCAGATAGTGGTATATTGTGGGTCACTTTTTCTCAAAAATAGGTATATTCACGGCGTTCAATCGATGTGCAGTGCTCGTGCGGTTTACCCAGTGCTCGTGCAAAGATAACCAGAATTCGTGTGTGATTTGTTTACTTTTGAGCTGACAACTTTTTGTTTTTGGCTCCTGGTTACTTAACTGTATATCTTTTGCCCAATTTCTTTAGTGCATGGAAAATGGGAATATCTCTACTGTCTAAGGAAAGTTTCAATGCGCATCTGCATTGGCTGGTTTTTGCCGCTAACTCCGCAATACATGACCACCCCCCCTCCATATGCCATTCATCCAGTAGAAAATGGAGAATATTATGGCTTTAAACACTGCATTTGGACAATGTGAGCATGAGAATATGTATAGATCTTGATAGGCAACAGATCAATGCATTCTCATGCTAGTTGAAAGCATATACTGAACAAAAATGTAAAAAGAAGTGGTAAGCTGAAATCACCAGTGCTCGTGCGAGCTGCAAACCAGTGATGGTGTGTATTTCATTGATGTTATGTATTTACATGAAATATCTTAAAACATTGTACCTGGGTCAGGGGTCAGGGGTGCCACCCCCAAATCTTCCTGGAAACTCATGATCTAAAATAAGTTGAACATTGTATAATACACCTGACGTCATATTACGTATAAAATAAGGAAAATCTAAGAACAACTGTGTAATTGTGTAGGAGTGAGCCTAAAACAGTCAAGCACTCAAATGAAGAAAGCAATGTGCATTGTCAATTAGAGATATGATCATTTATGGCTCAATTACTTATTGCTGTTATTTCCACTTGATCATCAACAATTCAACAAAAATGCTTCCAATGATGAACATTACGGTATATCAAGTGATTAACAACTAACAGGCTTAAATGGCCTTCAAAACTTTAAATAGGAATTATATTTAAATGGAATTATATCTCACCTCATAGGTTAAACCAATTTGTCACTTTCACTTTCGGTTTCAATCACGTGAATGCTGTGCAGTATTCAAAAATCAGAGTACTGAAACATTCCAGCTAGCAAACAAACGTTACAAAAACATTAACCTGAACATTGGGCCTGATTAAAAATTGATGGCATATTTAATTGGAATGAAGCATACCAATCCATATGGAATTATAAATACGTAAATGTCTTTGTATTGACAAGTCCATTAGTGTATGTAAATTTTGATGGTTTCACCCTCAGAAGTGAGGCTGAAAGCAATCCTTGATATATAACATCAATGAAGTACACACCATCACTGGTTTGCAGCTCGCACGAGCACTGGTGATTTCAGCTTACCACTTCTTTTTACATTTTTGTTCAGTATATGCTTTCAACTAGCATGAGAATGCATTGATCTGTTGCCTATCAAGATCTATACATATTCTCATGTGCACATTGTCCAAATGCAGTGTTTAAAGCCATAATATTCTCCATTTTCTACTGGATGAATGGCATATGGAGGGGGGGTGGTCATGTATTGCGGAGTTAGCGGCAAAAACCAGCCAATGCAGATGCGCATTGAAACTTTCCTTAGACAGTAGAGATATTCCCATTTTCCATGCACTAAAGAAATTGGGCAAAAGATATACAGTTAAGTAACCAGGAGCCAAAAACAAAAAGTTGTCAGTTCAAAAGTAAACAAATCACACACGAATTCTGGTTATCTTTGCACGAGCACTGGGTAAACCGCACGAGCACTGTACATCGATTGAACGCCGTGATATTGGTGGGTGCCGTTTTCAACCTGTCCGAGGCACGTCCGTACCCGTTTTCTGACCAAACACCCCCCCACCCCACCCCACCCCCCACCCCACCCCCAAGACTAGCCCCACCCCCTTACCCACCCACCCACCGCCATTATAATCGACTTTACATATTTCAAGATAAATTCTAGTTTAACTGTATGTCCCTTCTTTTATTGTGGATCTTGTCCCTTCTTTTATGTACATGTATTCTCTTTCCCTTTTACATTTACGACAATATTCCAAGTGAACATCAAAGTGTGAAAGTGGGCTTATACGAGTGACTATAAACAATAGCTTGACATTTACACAACGTCTGCTATTATCTGCTAATGATACGGCCGTGTGACGCTGATTGCGTAAATTGGCAGTTTCTGCCAAATCAGGTAATTGAATTGTATGGCGATGAAAGTGCCATGGCTCGAATTTTTTCTATAACATTGTATATGCAACAATTACATGTTTTATCAGTGGGTTGCAGCATTCATACTTTAGCTGATTGTTACGTCAGCTTTTTATTTGTGTGGTATAGAATAGTGTGCTATGCTGTTTTCTGTTGCATTCTATGTGTATGTCAATGAATGCTTTTCAAACTAGGTTTTGCAAATTCACGCTGAGTTACATTGCATGTGCACACAGGTTTGAGTAAATACAGTAAAGCATGGTTTATGTAACTTTACATCATCATATATTTCGAGCATACTAGAATATTATTTTATTTCACTAATAATAGAAAATATATAAGAAGTGTACACATTGAAACAATGCATTTCTGCATTTGGTGAAGGGGATTCACGTAAAACTGCAATACCAGTATAAATGTGAATTTGATAGGTTACTAATTAACGGGGATTATATTTTGGTAAACTTTACCCTAACTGTATTGCGATTTCAAACACCTCTACGTGTGAATTAAGTTCCTACTTTATTTCCTGTTCATGTTGAAACACCAACACAGTAGCTATTTATCTACACTGACTTTACAAACAGTGCCCGTTGAAAGTTTAGTGGGGCCCTCGTGTGTGATTCGAAGTGGGGCCCTCCTTTGTGACTCGCGACCATTGTCCTTACCTACAACATCATGAAATTAGTATGTGTATCTGTAAATATGATACATCGATACATAAAACATTGCATGTATGCACGTTTAACCTTTCATGACATTTGGTTTGTCTTGAATAAGAAATAAATGGCAACCATTTCTGATTTGGTGTTGAAAAGATGTTTGTGTAAAATTTCATATAGTACAAACTGCATAATGATTATCAGTATATTAAAGTATATGAACTTATAACAACGTTCCATCTACCTTCAGTTGTTTGCTGGGCTGATTGCACACGTCAGCTTCATGTAACTGACCAGTACAATTGACGTCATGTAATAGGCACTAATTGATTATTGTCTGTCATAGTGTAATTTACCCCATGACTCATTGTACTGGTTTAGCGACCTTTTCAGCTTCTCTATATGTGTAAACGAACGAAATGAATATTTGTGCTTGTTTTCATACACCATTAACTCAATCGTAAGCAAGAACGCAAGCATATGCAAATGAGGCGGATCCATGGTACAGAAGAACATCCAATTAACACCACCTCTGTATTGAGACCACCGCTATCATAAGACGATTTATCGGGGTCTCAAACCTGTAAACCAAAATACCAATGAATATCCAAAAAGAGACCACCTCTTTTTAATTGAGACATGAAGTTAGGCCCCACGCTGACAGTCTTAATAGAAAGGTTCATTGGAAACTACTCTAGTATGAATTGACTGAAATAAAAATCAGCTAAATTAATATTTAAAAACTTTTAAACTTTTTTCTGTATACCTCAAAGTTCTAATTATTCGAGTTTAAATAAGACCCCAAAAATGAGTGGTGTCCCCTCAGACCTTCAACCATTTCAGAGTGTCTGTTTACTGTCCTACAGTAAGCCTCAAAAGAAGCTTGATATTTACACAGGTTTCTCATTTCCCAGAGTAAATATACATTTTCAGATTATTCCCATTACATTATTGAAACGCTGTAGAAAGCAACATTTGCTGCTGAGGTTGAAATACTTACTAATCTTTTGAAAATGTCTCTTGGAAGCTGCTCATACGGTCTTTTGTAGACTTCTCCACTCGCATTTAATCTACGGACATATAAGGACGCGTTAAAATGAAGAGAAGACGTAGAGTGCCTGGTCCATTTGCCATTTGGATATATTTGCTATCGTTAGAGAGGTGACCTTTCGATGGTAACTTTAGCTCCCTTCCTCAGACATACGCAAATTCTTTATCTAGTGTGGTAGTATGTCCCACAATGCATATACGTGAAGGCTCATGCAAAACATTCTTTATATGTGTGTGGGTCCCCATGAAATTCAAATACACAACCTGTAGTTAAGTTGTAGCAATATGGGTTATAGTTTAGAAAACTATTATCCAATTTATAAAAAATTGTTACAGTAGAACCTTCAATTATGACCACCTCTAGAAAGAGACCACCTCTATAATGAGACAATTTTTCACTGTCCAAATTCTTTAAGAGGCGTATGGAACCTGTGGCGTTAAACAGTGACAGAAAGGATACAATTCCAAATACATGGCGGCTATAAAAAAAACGCCACAACGTGATTCTCTGAACGTCGCCAAAACGTGATAAAACGTGAACTGGGAAAAATTAATGCCTAAATCCCATCTGAATAGGATATTTTATTTTGATAGCCTACGTGGTTCACTATTTTAGTGTTATCAAGCCATCCGAGCTGCAGCTGGCCATTATTCATTGAGACTATTAGAAGGCAATCCCCACGGTGGTATTAGTAGTGAGTTTCTATTTCAAACTATTGCCATGATAATTTGTATTTGTTTGCAATCAACATTTCATCATGAACACGTCTTGTCAACTTGCTAAAGCTATGGTCACACAGTCCCGAATATTGACGCAGAATCACTCTTGGTATACAAACTATTGTGTTCGACATATTGTCTTTCACTTGTGTTTTCAAACGGTAGAATCATCTTTTCTTCATTGCATTACTCATCTTCTACTGCATCGTGAAAATTCAAGAATGGACTTTCGAGACTGTCAGACAGGGGCTTAAGATGTATGTTACATTGACACGCTGAGGAGTTTGTACAATCACAACTTGATACATTGGGCAAGAACTACCTTTGAAATGCAACTCTCAGAGGCATTTTATTCTGCGTGTGTGCATACCTTGGGAACAAAGGCTTGCTGAAAATATATGGGGCCATATTAATTACTCTACATCTTACTGACTTCAGAGGACTTAGATGTATGTGGAGCTATTTATATTGATGAGTTCTTGTTGACATGAAAGAGTTAAAGTATGCGTCACATCAACAAACATGTTGTTTGTAAACAGAAATAAATGTTTTGAGACCTCACCAGAATTTGCATTATTTACACCAGACCCATTGGGTTGTACTCATGCTCTTTGCCATCTCCCTGATGAGCATGCAGTTGGAGCTACATCACTTCTACATGTATACATCTCGACCGATTTTCTAGTACACTAAGGGATGATGTACATTTTGTCAAGCTCCGCAAAAGTGGAACAGTGTTCTTTTATTTCTTGATCCCCCCCTCCCTTTCCCCACAAAAGTGGAAAAGTGGAAACATCAAATATGTGACAAAATCGAAGAATATCTACACAGTGTTTCGTGATATTTATTCAAATATTACTTATATATGCCATAAAATGATATTTATTATATGGTAGGAATGTAAGTCATAATGTTAATCAAAGTGTGAAATCTGCTGTGCATATTTTTAATGCCACATTTGAATAGTAAATAGCAGAATTCTGATAAGATTAGTTTTAGCGCGCATCATAAAATATCAGACCCACAAAAAAGTGGAATACCCAAAACTTGACCGACCCCCCCCCCCCCCTTAAGTGGACACTGTTCCACTTTTGTGGAGCATGACAAAATGTACATCATCCCTCAGAGCTTAGAAACGTGTAGTGGTGTGGGGATGGGGTAGATGTTATTGATATGATACAAAGACTCTGCAAGCGTCTGCGTTACAAAATGTACTTCTTTAAAGTAGATGTCGGAGAATCCCACTGAAGCACGACCAAATTCACGAGCAGATGTCAATACAAACCAGCAAAGGTCCCCAGAAACAAGCGAAACATACAACTGTGTTGCCAGATAAGTTTCACTTCCTCTTCGGTTGAAAGTATTGGCTATCACACTGGCGACCCTATTTACAAGCGATACTATGCCTTTTATTGTTCATGTTGATTAACTTGTACGTGTGCAGATATTGGCTGACAGTCCATGTATACAACCCCAGCACTCGCAGATTAGGACGTATGTGTATTAGAATAAGATGGCGATTCGGCTAAATGCGCTGCTCAGTATGAAATAAATACGTTTCTTTTGTAAAGAACACTCGTGTGAAATGCTCTCATACAATCTGTATACGTTATTATGCCGTGGGACACGAACTATGGTCTTCTTAGGGTAAGAGCATGGAAGAGCCCATAACTGGGTGTTCGACAAAGTAGCTGAACTCCCTCTGTGTGTGCTATATAATAACGTAGCTAACTAAATTGTGTTCTAGATTTGCATCAGCGAGTGATCCATCTTACTAAAACTCAATTACACATACTCTCAGTAGACACTGCCGACAAAAGCATATTGCCTGGAAATGCACCAGCGTCATATATCACGGTTGTATACGCAGTGTAGAGCCGTGATTCAAACCTCTATCATTCGTGGAAGTGGGTCACAAAATCACACGAATCAAAAGAGTCACTGGCGAAATGTTCAGCGGCATTGAGATCAATATTAACAACGTGAATTTGAATTCTTGACACCGTTACTCGCTTTTTAGTAATCCGCTGCTTTAACTCACAGGTTGATAATAAAAATGGACTGTAAAGGCAGTGTGAATTATAAAGTCGTGAAGATGACGATGGACATGCATGTGCTGAGACAATGCATGTCGCCGACGTCGTTTCCATCACTTGCACATTCCCGGTCGCCTCTTTCCCCGTGCCGCTGTTGTGTTCATTCGGCTCGCGTCATTCCTGGATGAAACTGTAGCGGGAACTATATTAACACAGCAGAAGATTTGGTATTGGTGTTGAGTCTTCAACGATCTTCAACTACGTGCTTTGCCAAACCATAAGGTGTACATGTTAGTTTTATTTTAACTACCTAATGTTCTGTCTCAAGTTTTTCATTTTATGGCGTTAGTTTCTTTTCGGTGATCCTTTTTTGTTAAAAAAAATCTTTTTACGTGATTTCCATGTATTAAACATGAAAAAGTATCTAAAACAGGTCACCACAATGCGCACGTCCCTTTAACTAGGTCGACCATGACTACGTTATGGCGCGATTTAATAATGTACACTATTTGTGATCACCGTTAACAGACAGCATCTTTACTGGATATCATTATTTTTATAGTAGGTATGTACATTGAGATACGGTCTGGTAGTATTAAAGTAAATCTTTGATGAATACTAAACTTTTAGAGTAGTATAACCTCGAACATAACTGGCATGAGAAATGTGCATATATTTAAAAGAAATTTTCATTTATTTATCAACTTGTATACAATTTCTCCAAACTGAATTGAAATTCCTGGAACAGATTTGCAAAAGCGAATCATGTGTAATAATAAATGTAATTAATTCAACAATTCCCCTCAGTAACGTGAATAAGTGTATTTTCAAGAAATGTGTACTAAGTTTTTTTCCCACAATCCTGTTTCCAAGTATAAGGTTTAGTTGGCCTCCGCTGTGATTAGAAGTGGCACCATTTCATGCATTTGTCGTGGAGCGACTTTTGTCCCTACTTGCAACATCATTAAATTTGTGTCGATGTGTAAATTAGAAAAATGCTTTGGGTGTCCCGGATAACTGTATGCTGAACAGGTCGTAACTTTTCAGCAAAAATATGTGTGGCTTGGCTATGTAATATACGTAGGGCCTATACTATATGTAACAATTTTGGCCAAATCTTGGCACATTCTTAAGCGCCCATTATTTGGTGTTTTTGCATAACAATAACTGCATGCGTGTAAATTTTGGAAAAACAAGGGGCCTATAGATGCACCCCGCTATTTTAACAACCATTTTTCTGCTCATATGATGTCTCCGTCGTAATCTTAGAAGTTGTCGCTACCATTATGGTTTACAAGTTATATGGTGTTGGTGTGAATCTGTATATCATTTCGAAGGCTACGGATTACAATTTTGAGGTTTGTAAATGTGAGCCGTTATCCTATCTGAAAAGAATATGCCATAAATGTAGCATCTTCAATTTTCATGAGTTACATCAGACTATTGTCCCATTCCCAGTCACCATGCGCTGTTTTGTTCATTCCGTTCGCGTCTAGATCTATTTATCGTGGATTAAACTGCATGACCTATGAACTATGTAGAAATAACAAACAAAACAAACATTATATTTGATATTGATAGTACATTTTCAACTGCTGGCTCGGACAGATTGTGTTATATATTTTAACTATATAAATTTAGAAAACGTGGTTCCTTCTCCTTGTAGCTGTTGTATAGTGCACGTATCTCCTTTGCTGTATCGCCTGATGTACATGAACTAATAAGACGAGTCTAGTACACAGCACTACACGGGAAGGAGCCCATCATCCCCACCTTATTTATCATTCCATGTTTTAAAAGATTGTAATGCTTTTTAAAAAACATTTAGACCTGTCCAAAGTTGACAAATCATGACTATAGTAGGGGGCTTGTTTAAAATTAATATATAATTACTGACCTTGTGCCGAAAGCGGCGCCCCCGTAGTGAATCTCGAATTTCGACATTTTAACCACCAGTGCCGCTTTTGCGCTTCAAACCTAGACGACTGCTCCCTGCCTTACTACTATTTCAATGTTCCCATAATCACTGTGTTTCAATCTCTTAATTTACGAGAAAACTGCTTCATAAATGTCGAGTCGACAACGGGTTTTCTACGAGACCGCTTTTACTTCCGGTAAAACGACTGTCCCGGATAATAGTTTCACAACTCCGTTGTTATGACATCGTACGCCGGACGACACGACTACGTAAGGCGAACAATTTACACGCACAATTAATCAAAAAATTAACCAGAATTTTTCCAATTGTTGAGATGTAAATTATTTCCATAGTTAGTTACCCAATAATAAACTGATCAAGATGTTAATAGTATATTGTACTGTTGGAATGAAAATACTATACAAAGTGAAAGAGATTCACTAGGTGACAGA
>CM032663.1:22714433-22747727 GCA_019095985.1 Streblospio benedicti
TTGCCCCACTTCAAATATGTTCATGAATCTAGCACACCTACTACTTCTAGGGAAACCTCTATTGATTTTATTAAGCTACGAAGAAAAGCTCCAAATTCAATGAACATGCAAAGAGATGCACAGACCAGCGTGTGTAGCAGGCATACGTCCGACGTAACTGTAGTGCAAAAGTCCGACCATAACTGATACAGGCGTCTATATGTCTAGCGAGTGACTGCGCCGTATTCTGTTATGATTATGCAGTGTATTCCAACACACTATTGCATTTTGTAATTTATTAATAAATTACCTTGTTAAATGTGTTGAATATATGCCAGTTTATTTTTAAACAATATTGTAATTGTTTAGAAAAGACTGATAAATAGACAAAACCGGGTGAGTTGTTAACGTTGATTATTTTATTGGGCAAGTTCTTGGGGCGTATCACGGCGAGCCCGGGCTCGCCGTGATACGCCCCAAGAACTTCCCCAATAAAGTAATCAATGTTACCAACTCATCCGGTTTTGTCTATGTATAATTTTAGTAATGGGTAAACTAACTGTGATAATAGTTATGCTAATCACTAATTTGTATTATATTATATTATTCTACCTTTTTATCCTATGTTTTTTAAAGATATGGACAGTGTAACCACTTGTCCTATATAAATAGATAAAAAAAAATCAATAAAGCCACTCAGAATATTGCCCCCACTGGTCTCCGTAGAGGGTGGTCTATCTATTTTAAGCAGCTGGAAGCGATATTTGGAGCTGGAAAAAATGTAGGAATTGACCACGAGATTGGAGTGTCAATCGCAAAATTGAGCATGCCGGCGTCTGATTTACCCGAACGAATTTTGCGATTGACACGACAATCGAGTGGTCAATCACCATTCTATCATGACTAAAATCCATTTTATTTTAAAATAAATCATATAACATTCTCATTGCAAGTCAATTTTGCCGAAAAAGAGCGTGTGGAGACCACTACTACGGCGCTAGTCTAAACTTTTGCTCTCCACTACACGGGACACGCCTTGCGACGTCAGCGGCTGTATTGATAATGTGAGGAGTTTAGACTAGCGCCGTAGTAGTGGTCTCCGCGCGCTCTGGAGCGTTCATTCCATCGCATAATTGAGCACGCTGATTGACCAATCAGCGTGGGTTATTGGCGGAGATTTTTGTACGGAATGATAGAATGTCTTATTGATGTTTTGTTTGTGTTTTTGTGTGGTGCTTTGTAAGTAATAATTATCAATTAGACGTTAATTATGCAATATGTGATTTAGAAATCACCCTATATTACCTTCCTTAATAACTCTAAATACATGTGTCATTGCTCCACAATGGCAGATTCAGGTTTTTTAGAAAAGGGGGGCACACTTCGGGAAAATTATGAGAGGTCAGTATCAGTGATAAAGGGATACATTTGGTGAAAACCCTAGACGAGCGATACGAATTAGTAAGCATAGATGAGATTTGGATCATTTATTTACACAAAAATTACATAAAATTTTATTATAATGGTAAGATTAACTAAACCTCTCAGTAGAATCTGTCTTGTAACACTACGTGCATGTTGTACTAGCATGTATGGACATGGTCTCTTTATAAAGGTTTGAGACGGGGATAAATTGCCTTTTTAAATTGGTGGTCTAAATTTTAGAACCTGTTGAAGGTCCCGCGATGGTGACCGCAACGTCAAGTTTCGTATGTAAAGTGAGTAGCAGTTTGCTTTAAATTTTAAACCCTATGGATATTCCTACTACTAAGAACAGTCCACAAAGATATTAAAACATACATTTAGGAGATCAAGTAAATATTATACTGGCACATCGGTTGTACAATACAATGCATTCAATATGACTAGTTTTACACATAATGTACATGTACTCGTATACGATCAAAAGAAAAGATACAAGAATACAGTTTATCTCATAGATCACCCTCATTCTTCTTAGTTACAATCCACATTAGCAATTTATTACCATTGAATAAAACAAATTGGGTAGAAATCAACTGAAATGTTATGTATTGTCATGGAGATAGCTTTAATGAAATATGTAATGATATAACCCTGTCGCGACTGAAGCAGTAAATGGTGCCTCGATTGCAGCCTGAGTTCAAATCACAAATTTTGTCTTTATTCTAGGCTGCAATAGCTGGCAGCAATGACTAACCTTCCGGCAACGTATTAAACAAAACTTGAAAGGTGCTGTGCATAATGAGCATCCCCGGGTGAGCATCATATTGTCACATCAATCCATCATTACAAACAAAATGCTGTATTCTTTTCTTTTCATATAGCAAAATAAACTTTTTTAAATAGATGTGCATCAAACCAACAACCCTTTCGAACAAAAAAATATTATGAGACTTCTTAAGTTTGCATATCAATGTCGAAAAACACTTTCTCAATTTCGCATTGTTTACAACAAAACCACGCTGACATAAATCTACAGACGTTTTTTTTTTCCCGAACAGAAATAGAAGCTTCATTTTCAGAGAGTACCCGTGACTGCAATATACAATTCGGAACGGTTATTCACACTTCCTATGGAAGTCGTACATCTTTACCGCCCACTCAGAAATGGTCACAACAAAATGCAAATTCCACCCGAGGAATTTCTGTACTACATAACACATCATCGTACTCAACCAGTAGATGAGGTTGTGTGATCTTTTGATTTTTTTTTCCTCACACGGCTTCAAGACGTTGTTTTTGGTGCAAGCAATGACGTTGTTTCCGTTGGTGTTGTACCAATGTGTACATTAGTATGATTTTTCTTACAAAATATAAATTCAGTTGGTATCAATATAACAAGAGAGATTGAACCACTTAGTAACAAAACATACAACAGATATACAGAGTCGTGATCAAAAACCACATAACCCATTAAAGGCGAAAATAGAAAATCCCCAGTCGAGACTGCCATACAAGTGTAGAGTACGGCAAATCTTTTTAGTCCAATGTAATTCTGGTTGAAGTTGATAAATGAGACAAGAGCGACTGAATTAGAACAGCCTAAAACTACAGTAAAAATCCATGGATTTGCCGGATGCCAATCCACGAATTTCACAAACAAGGAAAGGGTAATAATCTGAAAAATGAGGTTTGCGTAAAATAATTTCTTGTAGTATTTGGCTTTTACAAAAACGTCAATCAAATTTTTCATAAGAAAAATTGTTGCGTAAAAGAATGTTGTTAAATACACACCATCCGTTTTTGACCATTTCAAATGAAACACTGAAAATATTTGAATGAAATTGCCGTATAACTTTAAAGGCAATGCTTGTAAAATAGCAAACAGCAAAGTCAACATCAAAATACACCAATTAGTTTTGGAATGGTTTTGCTTCTGCACAGTTCTGCCATCATGTGCACTTTGTTGATGACTTCCATTATCGTCCGTCAGTGGTGAGAAGTAAATCCCGCCCACAAACAAGTACTGCAGAAAGCAGATTAATCCGCCCGAAAACAGTATCACGGCGCCGATGAGAAAGGCGTAAGCCACGTCGCTTTGCATATGAGTGGGATCTGGATATAGTGAGCCGAAAGCAGTTCCCGGGGTAGGATCTGGGGCTACGAACGAGGAGTTTTCCGGCCATTTGGGGTACGCAGGAACATCTGACAGAAAGGGCATGAGCGTGAGTGGTCCAACTGCCGCTCCTAGACAAGAGAGGGTGCTAAATGCATGTTGCGTGCGCAGGTGAAATCTCCACGAGTCTTCAATTATCAGACGAGAACCTACAATAGAAATGCTCAGGTGATATTGTGTGCGTGGAAGTAGTTACATTTTTGTTGTTGAAGAGATACGAATAGAGACTAATTCGGAATGAAAGGTGTTTAGAATGTATATTTCTGTTACTGTCTCATTTATTTGTAAGGTATCTTCTATTAAAAACAAACAAAGGGGATTGTGTGAGCGCGTTTTAGCAGTGTAACAAAGTAGGATTTCTTTTTTGAATTCTAAAAGGCATGGTCTTCTAGTTTAATGAGCGGGAAAATGAAAATAGGTCACACTTCGTACAAACCTAAAACATAGAATTCACTACATATTCCTAGTAAAAAGAATATTAGGAGTTGAACCCAGTACGTCTGAGACCAAGATCCCCATCCTACTGTCACTGCTGCCAGCCAACAAGCCAGGCAGAGACACAGCCACATGCTGTTTCTTTGGATGCAACATTCTGAAATGATACAGAAAACATTATTGATCGTATTGTAGTGATGTTTTTCCATCTCTGTATATACGCTGCTTTCAAGTGATTTCAATAAAGAAGTGGCCTGTTTATGGCTAACTGCTGTGGTCCTTTCACTATAGACTCGAGACCGAAAGAATGGTCAGATTATAGAGGCTGTCTCATTACGGTGGTCTTAATAGGAGCTTCTACTGTATTCTCACCAAACGTATGTGTTTCTAATGTTCAAAAAATATAGTTGGACTCGGGACCGGAAAGTCTTACGATGCAGTTTTGGTCATGATAGGTGGAGGGGGTTGTTGCGTAAACTCATCGTTATGTCATTGTTCGCTGCTCAAGGGATGTAAACACGTTAAATAGGTACAAGACAGGTGGTTGAAAATTGTGTGCGATTGCCATGGTGCGCTAAATACATGTATGCTGCAAATGTACGGTAGGACAAGGATGCCAATGACCCGGTTTAGAAGTAAAGACGTAAGAACATGACATAGCGTTGACAATCATTCTAAACCAATAATTTTTACATTTACATATGCACAGTAGGTCATCCAATCAAGAACACCTTTCTCTTGAGATCACTTATATAACCTTCTGAAGCTCCATAAAAGGAGCGTCTCTCCAGTTAGCCGATTTGAGATTAGTCTTCTTAGGCAGGTTTTACTGTAATTGTACAATAGTGGGTTACTGTATGCATATGTTTGTACTCACATTTTCTAAATGAACTACTGCCATTGGCCTAATGTCCCACCACTAGATTTTGAATTGTGTTAAAGGGAAAATGTGTGTAAAATCTAGTTCGAAATACGACCATTGATTAAATTCCTTGTTCTTGCTCCTATTGCGTGGTGGATTTGACCTTGAAGCCAATGGTGTGTTACTATCCTGTCAGAACACTCAAATACCCTATGGTTATAGCCCAATGGTTATGAATGAAGCGCCAATCTACAATCTCCATGCCTTTCAGTCCATAGATATGTAGGTATAATGAACCTTGCTGATGTAAGATTTATATTTCAACTACTATACAAATACGAACCACCAATTGAGTCCAATCTCAAGGGTGTTCTACTGTACTTATAATGTCACTTATCGCAGGGTATAGCTTTTTGTTATCTTAACTACCATAAAGAGACCACCTTAAACTACTTTGATATTGAGACCACTTCTATGTGAAGACCACTTGCTGGCACTCTCTTGGGTGATTTTAGTGTTGGATTTTACTGTTCAATGAAAAGAAATAAATCACGAACTGAGAAGAAGTAGTCCCAGTACAGATCCTGCTGCTTTAGCTCCTAGGAACCAGGACGCTTGGTAGACATTCACCCCAGACTGCTGCTGCAGATCCAAGATGGCGGGTCCGATAGCTGATGTTACCATCATCTAGAAAGAAGGACCACTTAATATATATATAACATGGAGAACATTTCTATGGCAGGGGCGTCACCGGCATCGATTTTTAAGTGGTAGGGCCCAATGACAATTTCACTATGGATGGTGATTTCTAGGCTTTTCAAGCTTAAAATAGGGCCATGACCAAATGTCGCCAACAAGGTTGGGCCCGGGTCCACACGGCCCATCCCAATGTGATGCTACGTGCTGCATATGTCATTTCTGTTGCTATTTTTAGAATGCGATGAAATTATGCTCGATTTTGAGTAAATTTTTATTGTTCAGTTCAGAAGATTTGCTGAAGTTGATAACTAAACATGTATAATCCTTTAGGCATAAGGGCCGAGTCATTATTTAAGCCGTGGGGGTCGGAAAAAACTGGGGGGTCAGATGTTTGAATTTGAATGTTGTGGGGGGTCAGAAGTTTGAATTTGAATGTTGTGGGGGGGGTCAGAAGTTTCAAAATGGAAGTTGTGGGGGGGGGGTCAGAAGTTTAAAATGGAAGAATATGGGGGGTCAAATATTCTGATTCTTGAAATGTTACTGGAGGGGTCAAATGTCCAAATTTTGTAAATTTACTGAAAGGGGCCGTGGCAAGCGTTTATATTTCTTAATAAATATTGGTAGAATGTCATGTTCTTTTTCTTTGGTATGTGATCAATCATTTGGTTGTATAAAATATCTTGTAATTTTGTACCTAGTTTAATATGTCAACTCAACACATGCAATTGTATTGCTCATATTTGCCAACATGCTTTTGACAGAGGATTTTAGTGATTGGATGCAAAACATTTCTTTAAGTATGCCTTCCCCAAGAATTTGTACTGCTTAAAAATATATCAAAGTTAACTTGTCATGATATGAAAGGACTGGTGCTATTAATTGAATTTAGAATTTTTGATAATACCTCATCGGCTCTTATATTAGAGCAATTATCTGAGCCACTGCAAGCAACTTATGAAATGGAATATGAAACCCTTTATCAAGATTGAATTATATTATGTTTAATTGTCTTTCGCCTAACCACTAACTTTTATTTTCGGAAAATGCAATATAAATTCTTTACTTTTTTTCTCAAAATAACAGATTGAAGATTAAATCGCTTTCTCTAAAATCAATTAAATAGCATCAGTCCATTTATATAATGACAAGTTAATATATACAGTTTGTATTACATTTTTTTATTGCATTTAATAAACTGGGGAAAAACTAGTTTCATTCATTCATAGTTTCATTCATATAGCTAAATATTTTTGCAAATTTGTACAGCAGATATCACAGTACAATGCTATGCTAATACATACACAGGGCATGTGGAAATGTGGGTGTCATATGCTAGGTAAGATATACTAAAGTGGGGGGGGTCGGAAGTTCATATTTCAAGCATATATTTCAATGTTGGGGGGGTCATATGTTTGATTTACGAAACCGTGGGGGGGGTCATATGTTTGATTTACGAACGCGTGGGGGGGGGGTCATATGTTTGATTTGCAAACCCGTGGGGGGGGTCAGAAGTTAGAAACACCGATGTCTAGAAAAACTTCCGACCCCCCAATTCTTAAATAATGACTCGGCTCTAACTCCGCTAATTAGGGGATCTGCCATCTATTATGACCAAGGGGCATCAAAAAAGAAAATTTAATAAATACATGTATGAAAAGTCCAGTAGAGTATTCATAGTGATAATTGGTTTGTCAATTCCTGCTACGTTTTAGCCTTATGTTCTTAACCTGGTGATTTTGTTCATTCAATTCAACATATCATATTAATGTAATAAAGCATACAAGCGTATGTCCGTGTATATATTGCCAATGCTCATACTAACCATAGTAAACGAAAGGGAGCTCATTAACACAACTGCTATCCATTTTGAACTGTTAATAGCATCCCTCCTTTCCTCGAGTACTGTAGGGTCAGTGTCAGGTTGTGGCTTTTCTTCATCCATTCCATATAATTGGCAAGATCATACAAGATGTTTAGTACATTTAGCATCTACCTTCAAAGTCACGACTGTATCCAGGGCAAATGATGGCGCGAAGAGCTGCGTGGTATTATAAGACCCACTTTTGCCTCGATATTAATATTCTATCACGTCTGAAATAAGCATCTTATGTCAGACGACATAGTAAGTAGTTTAATCCTTTGACCAAGCGTTACGGTCGGTACTATATGCCACTGTATTATGTGTATTTACACATTGATCAGAGTTTGATAAAATCTCTAACTGATCTGTCATGATGACCAGGCTTATGTAACAAAGGTTGTAACGCTGGCGCGCATCACTGTAGGAGTACACACACACACACGAAATGTTTAAGAACCTTTATAAATGGACTTCTCGGTGAACTACTATCATTACAAAATACACTGATATTGCGATGCTTACATTGATTGAATTTATTGAGTCAATGAGCCGGAAAAGGCAAAAAGTGTTCGCACCCCAGTAAAGAAAAAGAGAACACTGTTCCACTTTGCGGGGCGTGACAAAATGTACATCATCCCTTAGTAACTAGTACTAACTACATCGATCACTACTATTGCAGTGTTATGTAGTCTAGCATTAGGTCAAATATACCAATCACGTGATGTTGGTGTCTGCTTTACTCGAACCCATTCACGCCAAGGGCAAATCCGACAGTTCTTCCTCCCTACTCCCCCTCTACTGCCAAAACATCATTGTGTCTGCGGGGATTTGTGCTTGGGTCCAGTGTGGTGAAAATTTGGAGGATGAAAGTTTTTAGGCAGTCGGGAGACAGTACTACTTGCGAACACTTCCACAGTATACAGTAATACAACAATGGCCTGGCCGTAAGTAGGCTGTACGGTGCCAGTACGCTAGGCCGTACTTCATTACTTGCCGCAGGCAACGCACACACATTGAAAAGACAGTACTGCCAAAATGTGCGCGCACCCAGTTGTGCCCCTGGCTGTAGGTTGCATAAGACAACATCCAACTCTATCTGTAACCACCGGTAACACAATTTACATTTTCACTTAGTACTAAGCAGTTAGACCGGTTTTTAATCGGCTATACGTCATGGGTAAGGCTCTGGTGTTATCTTCATAACCTACATGTGTTATCTAGTGGTTATGATTCGGGGTGAGGAGGGGGAAGACTGTATCAAAGAAGATCATTTAGTTTCAGAGAGGTGTTCTAGTCTTCCGCTTACTAATACTCATTTGCACACTCAATGAATAGAAGTGTGGTTTGCCGGAACTGCTGTCACTCCTAGTGGGTGATGGAACTAAATGTTTGCATTGTAATCCCTGAACAGTCCTTCATTGTCATAACGCAATCAGCATTGCCATTGGGCGTATTCTACACAACCCGTCAATCCAGGAAACATAGTGACGATTGACCAATAACTTATTTTCTGATAATTTTCCATCATCAGAAGTGAATACCTCCTGCATCATTTATGTACCCCGCAAATGTTTTCATTACGATCGTATACTGAGTTTTGAAACGTAAACAGGGACGAAATAAGGCATGAAGGCTGCATCATGTATTTATTGAAATGGCCATGCGGGTTGACTTGTGCCGGGAATGTCCTGATGAATGCCGTGTTCATCTATTGAGGATTCACTACAATGAATACTGAACTTTGATAAGAATGTTTATTCTTAAATTTAAAAAAATATATAATGAAATTATGGAATATATTGAAATACCTTTTCAATTGGTTATTTCATAGAAGGTTTTTCTTTCAAACGGTAGGGTGGCTCCAGTGTTACTGGTGTGTCAGTCCATTTCGTTTAATTAATGTGTTGATATGATAGAGGACTATGAATTTTGCAACGCAGCATTAAATTTGAATTTCCACTCGATCACGGTAACACCAAAATATAACTATGCACATTTTATTTTCCTTTCAAACTCGGAGTGACATATTATAGCATGGGCAAAATTATTACCTGCTTCACCACACCTACCCCACCTAGCCCAGATATATGTCGTATAATGTACATAAAGAGACCACCTCTATCTGGTTGGTCCTAATAGACGGGTTCAAGTGTATTTCATAGAACATGTGTGCACGTGTCTGCACAACTGTATTTTACTATTTCAGTCTCAGTTTTGTATATCACGTAAACAAGTACAAAAAAACTTGCAATGGTTGCTAATATTGAATTGCAGAAAGCGTGACATTTTCCGTGGTTCTTTATTCCATATTGTATCAGATTTTCACAATTTCTAGAAATGGCATATGAAAGGTTCTTGTCAAATATCTCACTGATAATCTTCTACGGGTCAACAGCAAAAACCTACACACAATTTTCCACGCGTTCAGCAGCGGCGCTGGTAGAAATTAGATTTTGCTTATTGTTTGATTTTATGCGTAGCTGGTGTGTTTTTGTGTCTGTTTATTTGCTGTAACCCGTTTGCAATTCTAACTGTTTCAGTAAGTGCAGGCACAGTTTTCATTCTAATTAAAGCTTGAGTCCGGCAGTCACGGATCATCATCCTTGAAGTTTTACTGCGTGTTACGAGATGAATGATGGAAAATGTGGGGATGATTCTACCTTTTGAAAAGTCGTCTGTGAGGAGACAACGTGCTAATTAACGATGGCTACAAAGCCACGACTAATTCGGCTTCAACATTCGGGACTGTCTGACCCTAGCTTATACTGTTTGCGTTAAGACTCAGTTACATGGTCATGTCACTCCATTATTCCCACGATGATTGATTGCCTTAATACGGACCTATTATTTGTACAATTTGTACACTACAGCTTGCTAAAAAGACCAACCGTACAGTTTTATATTCTGCATTTTGAATTCAATAGTAGGCCTACTAGAATTCTAGGTCTTTTGACTTTTGTACTCAATTGCTCACAAATTATTACCCGTATCAAATTCTGCTACTGATAGGCAAGAGCTGTCTGAAAATGATAAACAACAACATTTTCCCATCTAGATAGTTGGTGCTAGAGAGACTTGCGCTTCGGCATTTTGACTGGTGATTTACTGTTGTTTCTTGAGAATCTCGACGGTGGATGAAGTTACAAACACGTGAGATAATTATCTACTATGTGTTAGTTTTGCCATGCATTAAGATATATATCAATCTAATACATTGGTATTGGTCATCGTTTCAAATCATAAACTGAATCTGAGTACACAAAAAGATATTTTATAATAAGCAACAATAACCTTTACCTTTTGAGGATTTTTATGACTATAGCGCGCTGAATGTTGAGCACATTTTACGTTGGATTCCTGTCTAAAAATGCGTGTTTTGGACGCGTGAGCCGTCACTCAAAGAAATACCGGATCTGCATCTGGAATCTAAACACCATGGCCTGTTTGCTACTCAAGGGTTTTTGCATGGTTTGGAACCCGATATATAAAATATCCTTTGTGTAGACGAACGACGAAACCTTTAAGTAACAAACAGGCCGTGCAACTTCACCTTCGCATGTTATGATATTTATCAACACAGACATTTGCGCATTGTCGGCTGCATAAAGTTGAGCAAGGTTCAGTAGAACCTCATTACGACCACCAAGGAGTGTGCCTTCGTGACAGGTGGTCTTTTGCGGAGGTTTCCAGGGGTCTCTTTGTGAATGATTGGAACCTGGAAGGGTTGTCTAATTATAGAAGTGTTCTCTTTATAGAGTTTGTCTTAATTGGATGTTCTATTCCAAATGTAAAATACCGTGGGCAACGAATATGTATTCGTTGATCAAGTAAACCAACGTGAGTAGTCAATTATACAAATAAATATAGTAGATTTACCACAAGACTTTAATTCAGGGGAGGGGAGGGCGGGGGAAGTGCTAAATTGGTAACTCGTCGCTGTTAACATGTTGATAACAATAGATCGTGACAGGTTTTTTTTCACTTTTTTACTATCTTTTGTTACTTTTTATTTTCTCCAACTTTTGTACAAGTATAAAATGGATTTTCGATTTTATCAGACTTGGCAAAGCAAATCACATTTCTAGATAGTAGTGCGGCATTGTTTTCTTATCTCCTCCCCTGACACAAGATACGAGTGCGGAAATACTTGAGCCAGCCACGCACTTGCCAGTTCTCAACTCAATCACAATGCTTATCATGTGAATTCAGTGTGCTACGGCTAACTATACAGTATAACCCCAGTCTAGGCACAGGCGCATATCGTACTTCCCTAATAATTCTCCTAGGCTACCCTCCATAAAACTGATCAGTTCCCGATCGTTGCGTAGATTATAGGCCTAAGCGGGAATTGAGTGCACAGAACAACAATGCTTATCGGCGGGGTGGCATAAATATTTGGTGCGGAAATTTCAAATAGGGACCGTGGACCGTGTGGTATAACCCCTTTGATGAAGACCACCTCTATAAAGAGACTAGCTTTATCACTTATGAAGCTATTTTTGCAGTGCCTTGGCCGATCTCAAAAATCCCAAAAGAGAATCACAATTACTTACTTCTTGGAATGTAATGTGCTGCTATTACGCATACAGTATACAGTATAGCCTTTAGTGGCGACCACCTCTATAAAGAGACTACTTTATAATCTGCCCAATAGGACCTCCTTATGGCTGACCTCGAGGGGTCTCATTAGCAAGAGAGGTGGTCTCTTTATGGCGGTTCATGATGATAGTAATTATTCTCTTTATGAGTGCATCGCTCGTCTTATTATAGAGGTGGTCTTACCTAGAGATTGTATAGTACCTCAATAGTAAGATCGTGTTTGAATTCCTTTACACAAATCCTTATATGCTACCTCCCTATTGAGGCCACTTGATGCATACGTACCGTTGCGTGGTCTTGTTATAAAGGGAATTATTCTAAAGGGAAACATGTGTCAGTCTATACTATTTCATGTGCCAATTTACACTTGTAACTAACAATATGTTGAATAGTAGAGTATACACGTTTGAATATTATTATCGATATTAGTATCATCCAAGTTATTTTGTATTTTCAAACTGCTTTTAAGAAGAGAAAAAACGGCTAGCTCTTGGTTTCCCGAACGACCTAAATTTGCGTGATCTTGTTGTGTACGTAATCGGTGGTGCATCGTATAAAAAGAATGAGAATGGTGCCCACCCTAAGTGTCCGCAGAAGGAAGGTTGCACTCGATTTCCACACAACTAGTAAATAAAAAGCACGTATACATCAATATAAAGGACCTGGAATTTCTATTGTATTTGATCTCTATTATTTTTACACTTTCATATGAATGGATCCATGGGTAAACATGCCTTCATGGGTATTTTGCATAGAATGAAAGAGAGTGCACATGTACGTCTGCTAACATGCTCTCACTTTTATTTACATAAGCAATTGCATGAGTCTAAATTGGTGGAAATATTTGGTGTTTATTTAGGTTAAAGCCTGTATTTTTCTGGCACGAAAATCAACTGAGTTTGATCTGATTGTTGCGTTGAAATTCGCGTGGAGCGGTTTTATTTATTCTTTCCTACAGTGTTGCCTTCCACTTCACTTTTCTTTTTTAAGTATAGGTGGAACTTTCAATACAGCAATCTATTAAAAAGCAAGTTCCAACATGTACCCTGACCTGTTAATTAATAGGAATTACATTTATAAACTCACTATGTCCTATCGCTAGCTTGTCATGTTGAATGGTCCACATACTAAACTACATGTATATATCCGGCCACAAAATGAACGTAATTGCAATCGCTTATACGGTATAAAATAAAACTTGCGACAAATAAGGTACTACGAAACTTTTATATGATAATGAAATATAGAACAAAAACAAAGGCGTATGAACATCATCCTAAACACACACAAATTAAATGAACTATCTCATGTAGTGGCTCGATTTCCCGAACGCATTTGGCCAACTGATGAGAACAGTGGTGAAATTATTCACATTGGACACAATCACCTCGCTTTTATGTGATGCAGCTTCAGAGTTCTCCTTCATTTTATACAGACAAGTATATATTCATGACATAAGGGTTGCCACATGACCACTTTCCGCCAATGAAAGTGATTCTGCTCTTGCTGAAAATGACGAAGCCAGGTACGTCACAAGCCGACCGGCCGATCAGATAGCAGACGGCACTTCTCTCTCAGTTTTCAGTGGGCAGTCGCTCGCATTTTCTCTTAAATAATCACTAACTCACAACAAAGGACTATCGAAATACATTCATCGGATAGCTGATATATCACTCTAATGACATGTGAGTATTACAAGATTGTTTTGATGTTGGAAATGATTTTAATTTTAGGAGGAATGGAAGCAAATATATGCTGGACACACCCAGTCCAAAGGATTTTATGGTGGTTCTTCTTTGCGCGTTGGAATAGTTGTTTATTTCGACAATTATAGTCCATTTCTTTTGTTTTTATTCAAATTAGGATTTCTTCTTGTTATTTGTGTATGTAAAGAGGTTGAATTTTAGTTAGAATCACGGATATGTTTAATGGAATGTAGGCGAAAGTAAGGCATTGTGGGAAATGCCTCATTAAATATGCGCCCACCGTATATCAACAAATAACCCATTAAAATGCTTTACAATGAAGTAAAGTGTTCTTTTATATACTTACTGAGTAGTTCAGAACTGTATTTATTGTGTAATATATAATATAGCACTATACCGCTCCTTCATTTAACTAAAAAGGAACAACTGTTCCGCTTCTATTTTTATTTGCTGAACCTCCATTTTCTTTCCATCAATAGAATCTTATTATCTACGTATGTATGAACCCGTATGTGATATTATTTCAGGACATACACGATTGTAAAGACAATAATTTATCTATATAACAGGTATTTGTCCTAAGGCATAAAGATTCCCCGTGAAATAATATTTCCTTAATGTTTTTTTTTATGTTTATAATTGGAGTCTAGATTGAACTGTATTATAAAAGATTATTATTTCAAAATTGGAATGCCTTAATATCTCTCATTTCGCAATTCGAATCAAATGCAATGACAAAGAGTGCACCTTTTTACAACTATAAATGATTCTCTTTTTATCCAATGGGTAACATAATTTCACTCTTGCACCTGTTCATAAACACACCAAGTCATATATGTGACATATAAGAAAAATATAGAAACATGAAAAATGAATGCAAAAACATCCTCATGGATATACCACATCATACAACATTTTAAGTGGACACGGGATTGCTCAAAATATAGCCCGCTGCCGTGCTAAAATATGATAATTGCTATACCGCAATCACCATCCAAAAATAAGCTCTGTGACTGCTACAATATGCAATCAGCACCATAAATGTCATGCGTACGCATATTCCATACACAGTAAATAGCGCGAGCCGCATATTTAGCACACAGCTCATCTCTAATGGCAGCATCAATGGTCCTTCAATGACACTTGTTGGGCTGGGTGTGGGCCCACGTTCGTGTGAGTGCCTTATCATCAGGGGAGAGCCGTACTATGAACCCTCCTTGCTAGCTACTGGGACTTGGGGAGTTGTTCATAAAACTACATCATGCACTCAATGCGTACGCATACAATTGCCGGTTCTATTCAGCTGTCTGGTTGTTTTGGTGACGATTTCGGACTTCCAGGGTTCTTATTTCTCTTTCTCTGCCTGTGAGGTTTGTTATTGAAATGTACATTGATTAGTTTGTATACATTTTAACTGTATGTGTTGTTAGAGGTCATTAAATATTTGAACAAGACTGAACGTTGAAAGAAAAAGGAGCTATCAAAAGAAATGATATCGAAAGTGCAAACGTAGGCTATATTGGTCACTGCATTAAGTTTAAAATAAATTTACACTGCCATTAAAATAATAGTATTTGCCCAGTCGAGGGACCATTTGTCAAGCAACTTCGTGATACAATAGTTGATAAGGGCCATTTAGATAACTTTTCAGTGTATTTGAAAATGTTACTATAGAAATTGCTATGCAAACAGATTGAAATGAGCTGTGTTTGTTCTAAGTCACTTAAAGCATTGTGGAGACAAACAAATGCATTATCGTTACTTAACATATTCTTTTTGAAGTGCCTTTGTCATTAAAATACCTGTCATAACATCATACACGCCATCATGTGTTATATTACACATATTGCCAAAGGCCATGTACGTTATGTGTATACAATATGACAAGTTTGCCTCATTCTTCTAAAAGCATTGTTATTTTAATATGGCATTTTTACTTGACATTTATTACTTGAGATGGGTCTAGGTTACTCTATAAACCTTAAACTCTTCTCTTTTTACGTTCCTCGTGCGATTCTAATGCAACGCCCTCCCGAAACTCTTATAGAATGCAGGTAGTAATTACCATCACTGACAATCCATTCGTAGCTCTAATTGAAATGTATTCCCTGCACAAATGCTGGTATCATCATTTGATCGATGACCAGATAAGGAAAGCACCAAAGGCAATAGAAAGATAAGAGCAAATGATATGAACGACAATTGAAAGGGCTGGACAACTTTCACGGGGAAAGCTGTATAAAGATGCACCACAGAAAACGTGCAGGGAATTCACTTAAGCCAGGCTATAATTGCCCAGTACTGAGAGGTTTACGATTTCCATATGGGAGTGAGGACAATTCAGCCTCTAATACTCTTATATGGACGCCTCTAGAATACATAATTGATGCTTGAAGTGTATAGTTCTGATGTGGAAAGGCATTTACGTCCAAGCCCGAAGACGGATGGCTAATTTATATTAGTCTCTCTCGTGACAGCCCCATTGTTGGAGCTCTGTGTGCTTGTATTCAGAGATTTGCGAGGCTGTGTTTGTGGGCCTTTGTCATGCAATATGAAAATCCATCACATCCAATTATATCGTTGTTGGGAGATGCTTTGCGGTGATTAATTTTTGTTTCAAGTATTTCGTATTTCATTGTTGGGAGTTGTATTTGCAATCATTAGTTTTCTCAAGACGGGGATTCGTTTGCTGGCCTGGGTACTGTCGGGATTCTTAGGTTTAATTGTCTGTGTAAACTAAGTCGTAAATTAAAACTTTTTCGAAATACAGTACAACTTCTCTTTTAGAACCACTTGTGGGAGTGACTTAAAGTGGTCTCAATGGAGAGGTGGTCTTTATATGGAGGATCCCATTGGAATCAGTTTGAAGGATTTGGACCGAGAAAGGTGGTCTTATTATAGATGTGGTTTCGTTATATAGGTGGTCTTAATTGGAGGTTCTACTGTACATGTATACTACAAGGACGACATTAGCTGCATTCGTCAATGAATGTCTATTCGTGTATTTAATTTATTTTTGGAACGGTTAAGGATTTGTATAATTTTAAAGCTTTGTAATGATAAATAATAACCTATTTGCAACTTTGTTATTGCTAATGATAAGGGCTCTGCAGAGCTGAAAAGCTTTAGAAATAAAAAGTAAAAACATTTTGAACATTTTTTAACATTAGTTTCATATAGCATAGAAAGAAAACAATGGACAAAAATAAGACCATATGCTATGTATACACTCCACGAGATTATTAATATATTCATTATTCCGTTCCCTGCATGTTTTTCCACCATCGAACCCGCTTTTACGTGTTCTTGTGCAACTCGTTTTGGCATTTTCATTTGTTAAATGGCAATAATAGCACAATAAATTGGGCGTGCGGGATTTTAGCGTCCTGATGCTAACCATGTGCAAAGCATCATTCACTGGGTAGTTTTACAAAACCATGCTCTATTGTTCAAATTTTGTAAGGATTAAATGTGTATATATATGGGGGAGGGTGCTATAAGGGGTCAAAAAATCCCACATCCCTAATTCCTTTGGTCTTTTTCCGACACCCCACAATTTTTAAGTTTTCCCCCAACATCTCACTTCCTTGAAATATCAAATCTCCCCTCTTTGGTCATTTCCCCACATCTCTCTTTTTCAACCTTTTTCCCCACATCCCACCTCTTTTACATTGCTATGTGACCCAGGTGACCATATGTACATCCATGTAATTGCCACGGTTTACACATTTTAATTGACTTGGGTACTCTAGCTATCAAACCCAGGGGATGTTTCCATGACAACATCATTTTCACTAACATATCACTAACAAGACACTGGGTAAAGGCCCTACTGAGTAGTTACCAGTCCATGTGCTTTCTATCAAACACAACTAAACACAACTCAGCAGTCCATCTTGTTCCTGTGTTCACCAGAGAGTCGTAGGATTCTCGATAATGACGGTAATGGACTTAAGGAAGCTTGCTAACGAGCAGTCTTGATAGGATAATGCGTTAATGTGCAAGCTGATCACCATCAGAGTATAATGGCTTGCAGAAAGACCCTTGAGAAATAGCATGACTTGTCGGTACATTTGCATTTGCGTGTGGTAACATCATGATTATTCTCACGGGCATTGCTATGTACAAGTGATACTGTTTATCAGCTCAGAAGCACTGAATATGTAGTTGTTTTGTCTACAGTGTACAATTATCACATTGATAGAATTTGAGCGCGTTGAAAGACCTATATTGATAACGCTCTCAATTTTGTTCAAACTACATTGTCCATGCATTGTTTCAAATGTAGTTTAATTATACACTAACGGATTCTGAGTTCATTTTATTTATTTTTTTCAAACTATATGCACTGTTTCCAATGTACTTTAATTATATACATAAACGGATTCTGAGTTCATTTTAAAAGGACTTACACAACTTGATAGCTATAGTGTGCTGCAAACTTTTACAATTTCGAGAATTCCGAATCCAATTTCAAACAAGTTTTATAGCTTGATATATAGCTATAGAATAGAGGTAATGCATACTATTTATATGTTTGTATTTTGAACAAACAATGGTGCAAAACAAGTTTATCTATTTTCATTAAGTACTACTTGAATAGGCCTACTACAACATATAACAATACCATACCAGGCAAGTGCATTGCCAAAAAAGTAACTACCCTTCAAAACCTCTCAAATGTAAAAACGCATCCTTGCGATGGCAATGAATGGTGTGTCTCGGGATCTCCTGGGGTCAAAGGTCACACATCTGGGGGTTGAGTTATAGGGGGTCAACCTGCCGTACTGATTGGCTGGGGTGAGGGTTGGAGGGGAAATGGGGCCCGAGTAATGAATGGATGGGTGATTTGGGCTGACGTGTGCGCACTCTGCATACGGGTAGTGCACGAATGATTGGCAGACGGTCTCTAATGCTGTGTTGCGGGGAATAGTAAATTTGGGTTGTTTTGTTTTTGCTGCAGTGCATTGAATTTATCATTTATGATTGTGATCATGAGATCATTCTTTCAGATGGTTTTATCCTTTAAACTTCCATTCTGTGCATCAGAAGTCTGCTTTGTTGCATTCCAAATACCTAGCATTGTGTATCTTGAGTATGATCGCAATCATCAATTTCGTGCTACTCCATCGTGTGCCCACTTATCTACAACCTTTCCCTACTTCAAAGAAGATGACACTTTCTATTTTAAGGTAAACATGTAGTTTCAATTTGAGTTCCGGTGCACATGCATGAGCTTAAACCGATCTTTGTTACACTGCTTCCGAAAAAACAAATACAACTGTATATAAAAACTCTACGGAAGCCCAATATCATGTGAGCTGGAATTCAAATATACACGGGAATTCCCAAATTGCAAATGTTCTCTGTAATTCAAAATCGACAGTGTGGTAATGCAAAGTCTGGGCCAAATAACAGAGCGCACAAATAATAGAGCTGCACAATTCGTCTGCCTTTTCCTGGTCGTCAAATGCCTAGCTTCAAGCAAGCATACGCTTGACCGACTCGTGATCTAAACAAGAAGAAGGCGCTTACAGCTTGTTTAATCAGGAGCAAAATCTGGATCTATTATCTTGCATTCCTGCAGGCATTGCTGAAGAGGTAATCTGGGAGCAGAATGCTTTGATACTGCGTGGGAACCTCGGAGGCACGCAATCATATTGCTGAGGGAAAAGGTCATTAAATGCTGCCATGAATCCGCGCGCCTTGTAGAAGATTACGTTTGGTAATCTGCGGACGTGTTCGTTTATGCGAAAATGGCCGACATGCACACGACTCTAGTCTCGTTATTTCCGTCTCTTGCTTGTCATAGATTATTGCGGAACTTTTCGCAATACTCTCAACTTTAGAAATACGCATGCTCTGAAACTGAAGTCAAATTGTTGGACTACATTGAAATTATAGTCATGGGCAGCTGAGCTTAATTTTATCCTTAGTCTGATGCACGCGTGAATGCAACAGAGAATTTCTACTGTGCTGTGGTTTTGGAGAAATGAATGGGTTTAAATAGAGTTCAACTTTTTATTCATGCGTCTGTGACCAGACAGTATGTAAAATTGTCAGTTGATATTATTTACAAGATGACAATTTATTCGATCCCGATATTCTGGACTGTCTGGCCCTAGCTTTAGCCCTCTCTATCTACCATCAAGTATATTACAGGCCTCTCACAGAAATGCATCTTGCATTGCGGTGCTGTGAATTCGAATTCTGTGCACGTCTTAGCAAGCTCACGAGCAGTGTCCATCAAGTTCTCATTGAGTGTGAGATGAATAAAGTGTGTTGGTTGAGCACCCCATAGCCTTGTATATTGAATCTGCGCAATTCATAACTAAATGTATTATGTGTGTAGATGTATGAGATATATGTGCAAAATCATTGTCATAAAGCTGGAATTCTCTATTCGAAGTAAATGTAAATGTAAATGTGGTGGTTTATAGTCCTGATCCCAGTCTGGCACTCATGACTTTACAATTTACACCATGTCATTGGCACACGTATTGATCATCATTTGATCAGTTATCGCATACTTGCATCGGCAGCACATTAAGCGCACAATGCTAATCACTCACACACTATTCCAACCCAATGATCTGTACCTATTTAACGTGTAGGTACCACGTAGCAGTGTGCAACCTGTTAGGGGTAAGTTTGCTCAACACTTACCATCAGACCCGACCGGGAATCGAACCCACGATCTTCTGGTCACGAGTCCAACTCCCTAACCATTCGGCCACGGAAGCACACGAAGTAAATACAGAACTTTTACGGAGATTAGGAATTTTGTACACTATATTACCTTTCTATGAAAAAAAGGGTAAATACGTAAAATCCAGATAAATACGGATGTATTTAATATGATTATATAAATAAACCACTATGCAAATAACCACGCTAATTATTAACGCTAATTATTAACCAACACTAAAGTTAAGTGTATGTACACATGGGTGATTGCTAGGACTACCCGTCATGTCCAACAATAGTTGTTCGAAAATTGAGAGAATATGATTGAGCAAGTTTGGATCTGGTGTAAATTGTGGCTATACTTCACAAATTTACGTGAACGTATCCGTGACATACAGTAGAGCCTTTCTATTAAGCCCACAAGGGGATTGGTTTCAACAAGTGCGCATGATTGAGAGTTAGAGGTCGCCTTTTATAGATCTTTATAAACGTTGGTCTTGCTCTCTGACTTAGGCCCGCGAAATATGGTTTATTTTAGAGGTGGTCTCCGTGTATGGATGGTTCAATCTGATTAAGTATGTGACTGTGGACTCCTGTGTGCGTCAAGTGATGGGGAGCACACAAATGATCCTATTGGCGCTGATAGTTCTCCTGAACAATAGACTCAGAATTGGATGATTATTATGCACATCAGGAATGTGTTGTTATGGCCTTTGGAACCCATATAAATCCAGTCATTGGTGGAAATGATGAGAAAATGATAGGAGGGAAGAGGTTGTTTTACGGGGAGTTTATCAAGGAAGAAAATTATGAGAAATCCTTTGGGATGCCATTGACAAAGTTAGATTGCTCTTCAGTGAGAGCAATACATAATGTCACTTGTTTCTGCATACAATAGAAGGGCCAGTCATCCTTGTATATTCAGCAGGTGGGCCTTGATTTCTGCAGACATTTTCAGTAATAAACATATTGAATATAGATAGTTTTTTTACGAAAATGTGGCCCCCGTATATAGATTGTTATATTACATATTACTACTTAAATGGGACTTTTTTATCACTAAGTTCATTGGTTTGACAGTAGGCAGTATTCTTCAACGTAGGCTCGTCTTGCCTATACAGTATACATAATATTAAAATAGACAAATAAGAGCAAGTAAGACTCTTTATAGAGTTAAGACGTCTGTATATTTGCTGCATACACCTTATTTTCACTTCATAGAAAATTAAGATTTTCTCTATCTCACTTTTTAGATAATGTTTTAAGAAAATATATAAATAATATAATGATAATGACTATCAAGTCACTATAGTACCACAGTTAGGTATTCAAAATTTCAATGTACATTCATGCGCTTACTAATCAGAATAAAAGAAATAAATTAATTTATGCAATAAAACATCAGGACACTTAGTGATACATGAAGTTTGCATTGTAAGTTATGCCCGTTGAAAATCGCTGATTATTACTTCGTTACATAAGGACAGTTAGTAATGAACGAAGTTTGCATTGTAATTTAAAAGTGCGGAATTATAATATTTCAGTTACAGAGCTACAGTTAAACGCGCTATTCATTCGTTTAATAATTACCATAATTACCCTACCCTGAACCAATTTTTAGATTCATTTGCCTTTATCATGTGTTTGATACAATATTTGTCACCACAATGTGAATATATGATTTATTTTTCTAAGGAATCCTCCCCGTTCCGTCGATATTGAAGAGGCCGTGAAGCTCTGGGCCTGGCGGGAATATGACAGGACAGCTACCAAGAAACAGAGGCAACTCAGAGAAAAAGAAGTAAGACAAATACTATAATGTATCTCCAGCCTTTTTGCAAAAAATCACTTCTGCGCATATTTCATTTATACAGGGAATGGCTTCATATAGAAGTCAAGATAGAATACTACACCATGATTCAGTACAATGATTTAAATTTTACAAATTGCTTTTCATTTATGTGTCAATTATAATTTACATGATTACCTGGTATGTTTCATAGGAGCCTATGAATTGACCACTCTTTAAAATGATTGCTATTTCCAGGTGAAAAAGAATACAAAATATTTGGAGTTGACAATAGATTGGTCTGATGTTCGATTCCACGACACCACAAGGTGGCCACGTGGATTAGATGATGAACCATTCAAAGAAGAAAAGAATGAAAAGCAGCAAGGAGATGAGAACGACAATGATGGACATGCGCTGAAAGCAGAAATGTGTGTTCCAAGTAGCAGTGTTCTCTTCCAGACAACATTTGTCAATAACACAGGTCTTTATCTATATTACTTATATTAATGATTAGAGTAGAACATCAAATGTCTTGCAATGAATAACTTGATAATCACTTTATTACACAGATTTAAAATGTATTGAATCTTAGATGTGCTCACCGGCAAACAAACACACGCCTGTAAACTAATACATCACAAAATTAACTGGTCAGTTTGAAAATGCTTGTCCATTTGCCGTCGCGGGTGTCTACTGAATACATACAATTAGAATATATTGTCACCGGTCTAAATCCATTTGTCAGATGTCTGGTAGTTGATATGGTCATTATTAATTAAAAGTTGCATTTAACAAGTACAATCATTTCAAATGGGCTCAGATTACTAATACGCCTACTCAAAATACATATTTTTCTTATACTGACCAACAATTTTCAACAAAACAATATAGATACTTCTAATCGCATAACTTGCACCAACCATTGGTTTTCAATTTAATCCAACAAGCAGTAAATCAATTTTCTAAATGTTTCAGATCAAGATCAAGAATATACAATGAAAACCGAGAAAACCACAACCTCTACTTGCTCTGCAGAAATTGAAACTTGCTTTACAAAAGGTTTCGAGATGGGAATCTGTCTGAAATCTCCAGGAGAAATCCTGGAGGCCAACGCTGGATACAAACGAGAATTCTCCTTAACAAACGCACAAGGACAAACCTTTGAGGAAGAACTTCATTGGGGAGTAGAAAGTCAGATAGTGGTGAAGGCGAACCGTGTTGCTAATGCATCTTTAGTTGTCAATGAAAAAAAGCAGTCAGGAGATTTTCAAATTGAAAGTGCTATATGGGGAATGGTTTATGTGAATTTCACCAATATTCGAGACAATAATTCACTTGTAAAAGCCACTGGCCATGATATCTGTGATATAATCAAAGAATATATTGAAAAGGAGCAGCGAAAGAATGGTGCCTCATTTCCATTTGTCACAATTGACGAGACAAATTCAAGAGTCCATGTGATTACAAAAGGAAAATGTAAATTTAGGTTTGGAATCAAACAAGAAATCAAAGTGGATCAAAAAGAAATTGAGTAGATGTTTCTGGTTGGTGCTAATGTCTGGTGTTCTACTTAATTTGTATGCAAGATGATATTTCTACTTTTTTATGTACCTGTTCAATGAATTTGTTTTGGAATGAATGCTTATCAAAGTGAATTTCATTCAAAGTTCAAAATATATTAAAGAATCAAGATTACCGATTATGATAATTTCCAAGTGTTTAATTTATGTGATTCAAAGACAGAAGAAATACATTCTTAAGAATGACCTCTCTAGTCGCGCCTATTAAAACAATTGCTTCATATTTCCTTGACAATATTAACTACAAAATCGCCTTGATTACAAAAAAAAACCCATTGTATTCAGAACGAATGAATGTCAAATGAAGATTAACAAAGTTATGTACTGAAAAATTTATTAACAGATCTGCGATTCAAGCAATTTACTTACTTGTAGTAACATTAACCATGTTTATCAACAATACTGCTGGAAATATAAATTGTTTGCAATTATTACATGATTATAATTTACAATCATTTTGTAAGGGACAAAAAAGAATAATAATTATTTAAAATAAATGAATAAAAATCATAGTTGATCATATTTATGCAATATGGGTAGATAATGAAACCAACCGATTAAATATTTACAATAAGTCTTTAATTTCAGAGAAAATTAGGCCCGCGTCTTTAATGTCCAAAATTACATTCGGATTCTTAATAACAAACAGGGTGTATTATATACTAATATTTTCAGATATTCTAGGCCAATGATAGTGTTACACTTTGATTACACCAATCCCTGCATAATATTGACTATCAAATATAATCATGGTCATATACAAATACTTGCATAAATAATTGGTTCAATACACAAGCAAAATGTGATCATATAAATATCTTACTTCTTTCATAATTCTACTCTATAAGCAATATTATTTTAACTTATGCTTACTAATGAAACAACTTTCCACACAGTTATGAAAACTGGGTTAACAACTCAACATTTTCATGAATGGCTTAAAAAGAGCTACAATGTACTTATTTTGTATAAAATAAAACTTTGGTCATTAATATTAGAAAGAACATACATGAACACAATATATAGGCAAAAGATAAAAAGCAATTGTAGAGGTGTAATACAAAATAAATCAAATGTGAAAAGTGTTAAAATAAAGCTGTGTAAAAAATCCTAATTTCTTCTCATGACATTACTTGATTTAGCATACCATAAATGTGATTGCTAACTGTGCACAATGAAAAAAAATCTAATACATAAAACTACAGTCATTCAAGAAAATTGTTTGATGCTCATGAAATGTATTTCTTTATGTTCAAGCTTTTGTGCATGTCAAGTTCCTAGTTTTATGGAATTTCCTTTTTAATGAGATACTTTGAATGTGGTGCCCAAGATTGATTTTCTGCTTTCGCAAGACTAAGAATCACTTGACCATTCTTAACCTACAATTTAAAAGTTTTATATATTAATACAAAACAAGACAATAGAAGAAATGTTCTGGGCTAAGTTTTCTAGCAATTTTAATCAATAATATATATTATAAGTATACTAAAATCACCTCCGTTTTTGTTGGTAGAAATTAATCTCACCTTATGTTTACACAAACTAGGATCTAAATCTTCTGGCATGTTTTTCTTATATGAATAAGTTGCTAAGGAGCCGTCTTTTTCCGTTACTTCAACATTTACTGAGACAGCACTGTCAAAAATAACATCTAAATATTTAATAAAATTTATTTCTACGGCGTTTGTCACTAGGAGTGATGGACATTATAATCAATATTGTGATGATGGATAGAGTAAATTTCAAAAAAATATTTAGACAGTATGTTAATACTGATTACAGAATTTGACGTGTGCAAACTAATAGAAAGTACCATTTCTATTTGTTGTCATAATCTAGAAACATTGAGACTTTGCTTTTGCCATGGTTACATTTTCAATTCAATGATGCATCATAAATACCATCTATCAATATTATCAAACCAGGATGTTTCAAACTTACGCAGCTGTATATTCAGGCTTAACCTCAGCATTTTCGGGCTTTGCTTCAGAGAGAAAGCCTTTCTTCACTTTCATGTTTGGTATTGACAAGAAAATAGTAACAAAACCTTTCTTGGGATCATCATCATTGAACGTAACTAAAGCATAATACATTGAAATAATGAATAACAGTTGGACCTTCTTATCTCTACTTCTGATAAGTCAAATTTATATATAACTCAAGCATATAACAATCATCCTTCATGTTACTTTACATAATAAATCCTTCTGATAACTCAAAATTTCAGACTACTCAAATTTTCAATACCCATTTAATACCCATAAAGTTATAGGAGTCTTATACACTTTGATCTATTTTTCTCACATACACACACAGACTGTTAAACTGACAATTTGAATTTATATTTATTGCGGCATTATTAGAAGAATAAAGGTTAGTTGTATTCATTACCTGGACCAGGCCATTTAGGCCCTCCATCCGCCATATTTCACTTGTTTCCAATCTTTCACTCAATAGTGTCTCCTGCAAAAAGAAAACGAAAGTGACATGTACTATTAAAGTGTATATTTTTCAAGAATGTTGGGCATATAATTCCTGCAATATCTTTGCTAGGATACTAAAACTATTACCATTATATGCAGCTAAAATAAATTGCAGTTACAATAGACAATAAGTTTTTAACTAGAATCAATTATAGGTATATGCTATCTTATTTAGGATAGGCATACTGAGAATTAACCAAATACACATAGCAAATAATATCCGGGTCGGGGTCCGATATTTTTAGACCCTGTAAACTATAAGCTGTGTATTTGCTGTTACCTGCAGAATGTACTTGCCGAAACATACAAAATTCTTTTCTCTTATCATAAAATGGATCTCTGTTATTAAAATGTAGCGGCATGTATGTGACTTTTACTTGACTTGTAATCACTCAAATTTACCAGTTGTCTTAGAGAAGAACGTGTAATGGAAGATTGATATTTACAGCAGTATTCACAAATTATATTATGAAATTTTATTTTACATAATACACTATCTATATTAAGGTCGTGTATCATTTCTAAAAATGGTACATTACGAAAAAGGATGAACATTAGAAGTTCAGAAATTTGCAACTGACTTTCATTTTCATTTTTTATTACAGAACTTTCAGCAACTTATTTGCAGTGTGTTATAATTTACAAGTCAGTTTAGTTTGTGGAAGGATTAAATTTATCCTGCATACACATACCATATAGCTATTGAAAATTAAAAATAGATTAAAAATCCTGATGTAAACAGATTAAGTGTTTTCACATTGTTTTCATTAGCCAGGGACATATGATAAATAATCCTGGATTTGGCCCAACACCAGACCTGGGTTAATTAACACCCAAGACTCTTTAATAATAACACATGCTGCCTGCAGTTCTCTCATATCATACTTGATCATGAACTACAGGTAAGTGTCTACATATTTAATATATTAAGTTTCTTTTGGTGCTAGATCCTATATACATACAAGCACAGATAAATTCTACAATATATATTAAGAAAAGTTATTTGATTACTTGCCAATCATAAACATGCCCAACATGTCTATCTAAAAACTGCCCCTCCCTCTAGTGTTTAAGTTGAGAACTATATCAGCCTTGGATGAGTCTATTGTTGACAGGGGTGGTAAATATTAATCCGCTAAAACAATATGGTTTCTCTCTACTTTTTCCCGTAAAAGTGTAATGTGGAAGACAATGAGTAATACAATGTATTGTTTAGATTATTTAAACGACACTTTTAAGCTTCGATATGCATAGTCTTGCTGACTTTAGTTTTTTAAGTATGTTGAACTTTTTTAAGAGGAAAGAACATTAATGGTGTGCTCTTCGGCTACTTCCTCCTTTGAAAAATCCCTGCAGAAAATAATCCAAATATTTGTAATAAACTTCCCAATTTAGTTCATATGGTAATATAAGGTAATTAACAAATATTCTTGCAATAATATATATCAAGTTCGTAACCAGGAATACTTTGCTATATGTACTTTCTGGCGACGTGAGCCTCTGTCCCGGGCTCTGTGGCTGGCTGGATATCGGTTCGGCTCAAATATGACAAGGATCCCTTGAAGGAATGCTTATAATATAACCAAATCAATATCGCCTTTAGGTGTAATCTAAAGTGTAACCTCGGGTGTAACAAGTGGATATAGCCGATAGGAGAGGTTACTTAATAGTGTATGCTAATCATTGACAAAATCCATTAGTCAGTGATATTGATACTCCTTTCAATATAAATAGATAAGGTAACGTACGCTTTGGAAAGCGATCACTTATGACTTACTCGGGCAACTCGCTTAAACAGCGGCCATACACATAAACCGTGAATGTTACGTATGACGTGAAATTTAGTGACCTTTAAGTCCAATTCACGAATTGTGTGTATGGCTGAACAGTGCGATTGATGCTCTAATTGCTCCTTTATTCTTGAAGATTATGCAAGTAGAGGCCACATGATGTTTGTACATGTGCCTCCAGAGGCAGGTTAGCTAACCAACTGCTGAGCCTCGGGGGTGGGGAGGTCCCTACTTAGTAATCACACAATACGGCCATACACACAATTCGGCTGTTGTTTCAAATACTATGACAATTACATCATGTGTGCATGTCAAAATCTTGAAGACAAGATATTTTCATGATTTGAACCGGGTAAAAGACTTGTAGAGAAATAATCCCTAAACCGGCCATACACATAAAGTGTGAATTTTACGTATGATGTGAAATTTAGTGACCTCTATAACGGGGAGTTCACGTCATACCTAAAATTCACAGATTGTGTGTATGGTCGGACAGTGCGATTGATGTTCTTGTCACATTTATGTGGATAGTTAATAGTGTGGTGAAATAAAAATGTTAAAAACACAGCCGAATTGTGTGTATAGTTGAATCATGCGATTGGTACTGTATGTGTATTGCCTTACTAAGTTGCTAAATATACAATTTTGTAGTATGCAAAATAAAGAAAAACTTAGTGTTTCTTAATTTCATTTATATACACACTTATAATGTGTATGCTATCAGTGATATAATCAAGCATTTTTTGAATGATACTGAGAGATGTAGTTTACTTTCTATGAAATTTCCATTTTCCCAATAGAATTGATATTTGTGTTATTACACATTCTTTGAAATCCCCAATTCAAGTACATGTATAAAAATATAACATTTGCCATGAATAAAAACATACTAAATCTAAACAATCCCATAGATCAACCACATTCAAGGTTTGCATAAACCTAGTTGTCATGCTGTTGGGTGTTGGTGACAGAGAGATTATTGTTTCTCTATGACCTCTATGGCATCGCATAAGTGACTTGTCTGTCACAGTAGACACTCATGCCTATACATACACTGCCAGAAACATTGCTAGCATGAGATATTGTATGCATATGCATGTAAACAAAACATAGCCAGAAACACACTCCAGTATGTATACATGACCAACACATGTGAGAGCTGATTACGGCTGTATTTGTTATGTGCTAGTAAATATTCAACAGGCTATGACGGGAGCCGGTGTGGCCAAGCTAAAAGGCTGGCGTGACGTCACCAGCTAGGGATTAGCAAAGGCCAAGAATATCATCTCGCTAAGCTGAGACATTTAGTCTGCGGCTGTTTCTGAGTGCTATGATCACAGGTTTCAATAATCTTTTTAAATGATATTCTTGGCCTTGACAAAGGCTAGTATGGTGTCAAAACCGGCGGGTCTGTTTCGGTGCGCCATTCAATCAAGTACTTTCTTAAGCACATGTGCGATCAATAATATGAGCAGTTTTGTTTGATAAAGATTTTCTAATATAAAGAAAAGGTGATATGATACTCTTCTGTCAAAAATAAGAAAATAGAGGCGATTTTATAAATTGGCATATTGAAATATTCATTACTTTAGGCTCAGGAATATTTCCAAAACGAAAATCTATCAAGCAGGTAAACATCGAAGACATTTTTATTGCTCCAAATAATTTCCCTGTCTGGCATAGAGAATCAGCACACGTTATTTCTATGTTGGCACCAAGGGGATTATTAACTTAAGAGACCTTTAGAAATCAAAAAATGATTAAGATCTTGCATTCCTGTTTACTGATATCTATTTGCCAATGGATTGTTTGTCAATGCTCACAGCAGCCACTGGTCCAACAATGAAATGAAATCTGCGCAGAATGCCGCAGATAGCATGGCAAGGTTGGCCCATCATGGGCTTTCCATGGACCATTGTAATTGTTGTTTATTGTTTTACATGTACATCATTAGACCATTTGTTGACAACAGGCAATACATGTATACGTATTAGCATGCTTTCAGACATATGCATTTAAGATTACCAGCCAATATATAGCATGATTGTTATATGACATTATTGCAATAATTTTTGTTCTGCCTTGCTTCACACAAGCTATTGTTTTCAAACTAGGTGTGTTTTTTTAAGTGCAGAAGGGTGACTATCCAGTTCACGGGAAATGCCATTAATGAGGCTTCCAAACCTTGTACTTGGTGTTGCCACTGTCTTGTATGATAAACACAACAGTGGTGACACACTTCATGGGAGGCATACAACGTAACTGTTTGGCGACATTCTGCCAGACCGAGGACCCAGCCCATCATTGTCGCTATACAGGTCCTTATTTCATAGGTTGCATATGATTCTTTATTTTTAACAAATCTGGTTTGCACCTTATCAAATTGGGATCTAGATTACTCTTAAGAACCACCACATTGTAGGTGTCTTTTATTTTTACTTCTTTCAGAAAAAAAATGGTTCAAAGTGATGCTCCTCCAGTTAATGACATTGTGTTTGTGGTTGAAAGCACCGCCAATCTAGGACCATATTTAGATGAGCTAAAGGCAAACTACATTCTACCTATATTACAGTAAGTATATATCATTAGATGCAGGTATCATCATTTCGACACGTTTTCAAACCTACGCACTCTTACTTTTGTGACGTTTCAGTTTCAAAACTTGTCATAATCACAGCACTCCCATCTATGTTTCATCATTGACGAATATGCAAAAATTTGCATTATTCTTGCAATACATGTGTACAATTTTGTGTGTGGTCTTTTTCAGACATTTCAGTGGTGGGCCTCCAGCAGAGGTAGACTATGGATGTGATGTAAGACAGTACTACTGTTGTTTGTAATGAATCAAATGTTTTATCAATCAATTCTCTGTCTCTAATAGTCTTCGTTATTCCTTGAATTAATTCTTTGTGTAGGTTATGTAATATTATTGACATGCTTCTTCAATCACAACACTGAAAACTTAGTACTTTATTTACAGTTTTGGTCATTATCACTCTATGAGCATCTTCAGATTTACTATCGGAATGACATGTGCAGTGAGTGATTCTGAAGATAGTCTAGAGGGAAGATGGCCGAAACTGTAAATGAAGCAAGATTTCAGTGTTGTGAGTGAAGAACGGTGCCAATAAAATCTATTAATGTTTTTGTAGCATAGTGCAACCCTGTTCACTACTGTAACATTTTTTGGGACTGAATGTTTGCCGGGGCCAGCATCCGCATGTAGCGAGCCATCGTCAAGCACCAACCAGGTGCTGCAGACGCTTCACTTCACACCGTAAGTCATCTACAGAATTTGGTCCAAGTGTGCAGTAAAATTTTATTGATTTGGTCAAATACATGAAGTATTCATCAGTTTCGAATTTTACCATATGTTGAAATTGACCTTTCTGACTTATTTGGGATGTGTATTGTCAGTAGGAAACAAATAAAATTAAAGAATTCATTGATTCTTTTTTTTATTATTATCAAAGTGAAGGACAATGGCACCTCTATAAATTCATATTTCTTAACAGCAATAGACATGTTAGTTTGAAATAGCATGATATATCAGACTTTTACGACTTAGTAGGAGGATTATGGATTTATTTATCTCAAATATCTTTCAAACATTGAGCTTGTATCGCCTTCAGTTCAAAATGACTGTCAAATGATATCATTTTGAAAGCTGCAGTTTAGTAATTTCCCATCATCGTACAATAATATCATTGCTCATGCTTATAGAATTATCAATATTTGGTGATGGGTGATGGAAGTTAGTCTTTTAAAATGCATTTCCAATGCGCAAAAAGATGTTCTTCCGAATGATAGTAAAATAATGTCAACGCCCTAGTTATTTGCCACATAATTTTGGTATGTGAAGTTTGTTTGCTAATATTTGACATACAGGATTCATGGGTGGGTATCAGTAGCCTTTCAGTATGAAAAGTTGGTTGCAAAAGAGGGCTGTTTTGCCTCAAAGTATCGCCATTTAAATTATGTTGACCTCGTAGACCATGGGTTAATGATACATCAAGTATGTGAGAAGACAATGACCTTTACATGCATGCCCTGTTAACAAAGGTTGAGGAAAATATTTACATGCATCGTTATTTTTGTATATCTTGGTTGCCTAATGATTAGTGTCTGATTGATTCTTGATTTTTCTCAGTTATATTGGTGGTGGAGGAAGCAGCTTTTTATCAGAAGGTCTCGGCACAGCTTTAACTGTGTTTGACGACTTGGATAAATTAAGAATAGAAACAAAAAGGTGGGATATTTCTTAAATATTGATACTTAGTATACATTACATACATTTTTGTAGGCCTATACATTTACTGAATTATTTGGAATTCATTTTACCTCAAATCATACAATAAGATGTCTTTCATCCTCCCTAGTCAATTCCAACAAATTTCTGAGAAATATATGTCAACCTGCAGCCCTAAAGTGAACTATTCACCAAATATTCCTCTTTGAATAGATATACGATCATTGTAAATTGCCTGTTTTTAATTCAACAATTTTTGCTTCACTTAATCTGTTTTCCCCAAATAACCAATGTATGTTGTATGCGATGTCTGATGATTTCAGTACTGTGAGTGAAAAACACTGCATTTTGATCTGCAACTCTGCCAGCTACCAGTTGGTCTGTCAAGAATCTCGACAATACAGTGGGCTGACTGGAGACCAAATAATTGCTAAGATGACTGAGGTAACTTGACATTACAGCATGTAAAAATGTCACTGAATATTGATGTACTTATTTTCCTAGCTTGCATTTCATTGTAAATGATTATATTGGCATATATTTTCAGAGGGATATCAAATTTTCAATTATATCCCCAAGAAAAATTCCAGGATTGTATAAGCTGTTTGAAAAGGTACATTTAGCCATTTTCAATCTAGATGTAATTATTTTCACTATGATTAGCGTATGGTGCATATGGATAGTACATATGGTATTTATTATGGGTTTTGGTCAAATTTTTTTCTTTTAGAACCAAGGTGATGTAAAGCAATTGACCATGAAAAATTTTGCAGCAGACTCCAGGCATTTAGTTCTTATTAACGACATCCCACTTGAAGGTAAAATGATTTGCGTATATATATGTTTGTGTCCATGTAAGTAACAACATAAATAAATCCTCCTGGTATCTGAAATTATAATATGTGCAGGAAAGTAGGTTAAGTATACTGGAAATTTAAACTATAAAGAGTAACCCAGTATTCTTTAAGTAT
>CM032663.1:22747827-22773779 GCA_019095985.1 Streblospio benedicti
AAAGCTTTCAACTTCATATTAATCCTTCAAATGTATATAGTATTTGAAAGTGAAGTGAAATTATCAATCAGATGGTATTTCTGAAATCTGCAATGAATGTAATATAAACACTACATAGTTTAAAAACACTGATGGTTAAAATGTTCTGACTATTCTATATACAGTGTATCTCAATTTTTATTCATCAAAACATGGAAATTCTTATTTCTTACTGTTAATCTTAGGGATTCTGAATCTTTATAAAAATATTTTCCAATTTTCAGCAAACTGCAGGACTTCAGAATCATCAGAATGCTAGAGAAGTGGCCAATAACATCCTACAGCAAGTTGCAGGTACAGCCCGCCTTTAACCCAACTCGTTGGGTGATCCACAATACAGCAAAACGCTTTACACTGTGATACCTAGTGGTTATTACGAACATCATTACATCATAATAATTGATATTTTCTAAAGGGGTCCAAGTGCATATTGTCACATACTATGTATGTCTTGGCACACAGAGTACAAGTTGCAGTGCCAAATTACCAATAGAAGAGGTCATGCTATAAATTTAGTCCAATACAAAGAAAGGAAAACCATAAAGAAAATGTGTATTATATGCACGTTTGCCACCAAATTTCTTCCCATGCAGCTCAAAGACAGGAATTGCTTGATGATCTTTAGAAGAGAGATACCCATAGCTATTCAAACCCATATAGAAAATTATCATAACAATAGAAATATCATATCCTTCATTAATATTCTAATACATGGAACAAAAAATATGGAAGTTGACAAACTTATGTTCAAACTTATATTTGATTTCATCAGTAATATGGTATACGACCATCCAAGTGCCCTGGTCGGTTAGATTGAATTATTTTCAAAATGGGGGATGGGCGGTTACACGGGAGGGCGTTTGGTCTGGAGAGGGGGAGAAATGAAAAATATCCAACCTGTTTTCATTTTCTTTTTCAAAATGGGTGAAACCCATGACGTCATTGACAGTAGTGTACCGAACGAACTAAAATTATATTAACAGTGCAGGATGTAGGCATTTACACAGGGAAGCTAATCCTACAGTATTTTAGGACTGGTAATATTGCTTTGAAACATGCATGCTCATCATCATGCAATGATAGATTAAAGGATTTTATTCGTGTGTGTGTGGATACGGTAATTACTGGAATTACATGGAATATTTTGTTTTCTGTTGTGTGTGAAGGCAATTTTTTGTATTGGTAAAGGTGTCTAAAAAAATTACTGTTTACTTCTAAAAATGGTCGTGGACGAAATATGTAGTACATTATTGTGACATAGTGATGCAATAATGATAACAACACAAGGAAGTAGTTTTAAACAGTATTTTTATTTCTTAGCATAAAACTTTTTTCTAGGGAAATGGGGGGAAGGCGTTTAAGCACATTTAGGAAAAAGGGGGCGGGGGGTCGGAGCTTGGATGGTCATATACGGTACTCAAAAGGTTTTCAGGAATTCAGTATAGATAAATAAATAACTTTCATCTCATCAATTATCATAACAATGCATATTGTTTCATGAGTATTTGTGCGTATAAAGAACACCTTGTATTTTTTTTAAATAAATTTTATTATAGAAATAAAAAATTCTTCAAACAATCTACATTGTCACAATTATACAATGATCATATCTAATACAAACATTACCTATTGGTTATTGGCATTACATTTTTTTCATGTTAAAAGTGGTATTGTTTTCAAATCAGGTCAGAAATCGACATCTGGTGACAACCTCTCGGGCAGTACATTGGGAAACCTAGTCATGTCTCAGCCGAATGTGAGCCTAAATACGGCCACTCAGCCAGGTTTTCTCAACCAACCAAGAAATACGCAAGTAAGTTTTTACTTTATATTTTATGTTTGATTGAATGTATGACCAAACATCCATTGAAAGTTTAGGTGGAAAAATCCATTAGTATATAAACATAAGAATTCCAATGTTCCATACAGACTAAGTGGATTCAATGTTTTTTCATATCGTCTAAATTTTGGAGATGAGCTTTCAAAATGTGTATTTACCTTTGATTTACAGTATACATTAAACTTCATTGGGCGTGAATCTGTGTATTACGGGTACAAGACTTTGTTGTTCCTCTAATAACCAAATCAAATATCATTTAGCAGTCGGTGAGTTCGCTGGCATCAGCCACTCCCTCAGTCCCTCACCTTCAGCAGCAGATCATGACGAGTCAGCAACAATTCACGTCCCAGTCCGGACCCAGCATCAATACAGCTTCCTCCGCACAGGTAGGTCATGCCAGCCATGCTCTTAACCCGGTATTTGTGGGTTAGTCATTGATGCCTGCTATTGTAGCCTAGAATAAAGCCTAATATAAGATACGAGTTCACCAAGATGGATGTCTTATTTACCCAAACTCAGTGAGGGTGAATCAGACATCCATTGTGATAAATTGAGCTTATTGTAGGATTTATTCTAGGCTGCAATAGTGATACCATTTACCATTGCTTTACCTACCAATGGGTTAAAGTAAACATTTGTGCATATCTTTGAGTAGCTTTGATTTTAAAGAAAGAAACAATTTCTTTTTCATTTATCGTGTTTGTTATTCTCCAAAATAACCTGTTTAAACTTTATATTTTCAATGGTTTTGTGTTGTTTTTTGATGTTCAGAATTCACTTATGTTCTTTGAATGCTTGTATCACCATTATATCTATTCTGTCTAAGAATGAAAAGCTTTTTGCACAAGTCCAATTGAAATTTGTAGAGGAATAATCTGTTTTATTGTAAAGGAAATAAATTAAAAGCCTTTTGTGCACAAAGGTTCTATATGAAAAATCATTCTGTAAATATCAATTTAAAACAAAAATGAAAATTTCATCTCCAACTGAAATTTTGATCTCGAAGTTTGTGACTAGTATATTATGCATTATTTATTTTATGACATAGCGTAAGTTATGAAGTGGATAGAATTTGCGAACCCAGACTTCAATATGAACATGTAACGGTTTTAGTGCTACCCACATTGCTTTTGCTGCTTGTCTCTTTTCTTGCTTCGTAACTTGACTCTGTATCTTGCATGGATGAAGCCTGTGTGTCTTTAGATTAACTTGGTGATTGGCTTAAATCTTAGATATGATAGGCTGAAAAGTATAGCGACACACATTCTTCCCAATTTCAGTCATCCATGATGATGACCTCTCAAAGCCAAGGTCAAATGATGTCCAATCCAAATCAGTCACAAATGATGAGTTCTCATAATCAAAACCAAATGATGACAGCAACACACAATCAAAATCAGATGATGGTGACCTCTCAAGGTCAAAATCAGATGATGTCATCATCTCAAGGTCAGATGACATCACAGTTCCAGGGTCAAAATGCAAGCGGCGGATCCATTATGTCTACTGCTCAGGGAAACATGATGAACCAGGGACTCAATGGTAAGTACATCGGCTTCAATGTTATCCATATTCAGGTCATATTCATACCAAATGTTGTGCATTAGATAGAATCATTTACCGTCTACAAATGTCCAAGTGTCCACACCCCTCAATTAAGGCCCAACCCATTTGAACCATATAAGTGTCTAAACCATTGAAATTTCTTTATCAATTCATATTCACGTTAAAGCTTGCCCCCTTATCGCCAGATTAAACACCAGGACCGAAAATCCCATGGCCATTTGGATGGTTGTTACGGTATCATGCTACTTTTTTTATGTATTCAGATAGTCTAATACATGAACAAACTGAACATGAACACACTTTTAATGATTCTGTTAGACGAGTCTTCAAAGGCTTGGATTTTATTGGATTTTGTTTCTTAACAAGAGTGAAATTAATTTTCAGCCCAACCTGGATTCTCTGGTAATCAAAATATGCAACCTAATCAAGGTATGTATCTTTATTAAAAGTAGCTTGTACAATTACAAATACATTTATTTTGGGTTTGATTTTTGAGTAGAAAATATAGACATCAGAATGCTTATGTTGATTGGCAGAAAAAGTAGTTTAATAATGCATCTGCACGCTAATTATGAACTCGCCCCCTCCGATGAGCAGACCTGAGCGGGCAGCAGCACAACCCGCAGGCGCCGGGGATGCGCGAGCTGGTGGAGGCGCGGCAGCAACAGGACCTCGCCGCGCAGCAACGCAAGGTCATATGGACAGGTACCGCAGCTTTATATCAACCACGTCATGTCTCACAAAGTGGTGACGTGGCATTTGCTCAATTAAGTTAGTTGTTTAAACCCTTTACTGGCAGCGTAGTGATTGATGCCTACTGTGGCAGGCTAGCTTAAAGCTTAGACTAAGCTCAAGTTTAATAAGATAGATGTCTGATGACACAAGCATAGTGCCGGTGAATTTCGTAAATTTGAGCTTCTTGTAGACTATGCAAGGCTGCAATAGTACCATATTTACTACTTTTGCCACTTAAAAATAATGAAGTGTCATTTTATCAAATCATTTGGGGTTAAGAATATTCCACAAGTAATGCATCATCTTCAAACTTGGAGTGTGTATATTATTAAACCGCGATATATGATCATATGTAATGTTTGAGGGGACAATAACATCCAGACTAAGCAGCCAGGCCACACCCTCTAGAAGATTGATTCATGTCTGCCCAAATGGAGTGAATATTGTATGAATGAATTACTCAAAATTTATTAAAATAGCCTTACATCACAGGTTAAGGTAAAGAGAAAAGTCTTCAAATTATATTAATGTTCTATTATATCCGATGCTTCTATTTAATCAGTCTGAGGAAGTCTCTAGTTGCAAAAGTTAATTCAGTGAATATAAAGTTAGTCAAGTTGCTAGACAAATGTATCAATGAAGCTACATGTAAATACAATAAATGGCTGCACCACTCGTCTTAATGGATGTCCTTTTCGTCTGAGTTCTGATTACTATTTTTGTTTGATATTTGCAAATTTAGGTCATTTAGACTGGCCAGAAAAGACTAAAACCCAGGCAAACAATTCACAGCCCAAAGTGATGAGGTCACTGGAATGCCATGTGTTTATTACTCAAGGAGAGCAGGAGGTGTAAGTAGATGATCGATTTTTCTCTGTTCTATGTTATGTGGGTTTTTTTAATTATTATTATTGGATTTCTTACATTTACATTATGAAGAATTCCCATATTTTCTTCTCTGAAACTGTGTCATAGATGTGTGGAGTTATATTTTACTATATTTTATATTTTACTATATTTTACTCCTGCTCAGTAGAAACAGGAGCTGACTACAATGCATTTCATTACGGAACCTCATTTCTCATCTATTTGAATCTCGTTCACACTGCACAAATGCAGTCTATCAATATTTTCATCTTGTGTTAGTTGCAATAATTTGTAAATTGAATAATAATCCCAACATTTATGAAGATGCAAAACATAAGCAACCATGAACTCAATGTCTTGTGACTAAAATATTCATAGTCGTTTTTTTTACGGATAACATTTTGCTTTCTCATTGCTATTAAACCATCATTGCTTACTTTGCTTTAACACATAGTCTACCACATCGGAGTCTACCACGACTTTTTCACGGGAAAATTGCCCTCTCTGTCAACCAACTTTTCATACAGAACAAATGCCTATACTCACGTGGTATTCTAGTATGTCAAACTAAAGTGAATAAACTTCACATACCGATGTAAATTGTATGGCAAATAAGCAGGGTATTGATATAATTTTACTATCATTTGAAAGAACGTTTTTTGCGCATCGGCAATCCATTTCATGCGACTAATTTACATCACCAAATACTCACATTTCTATGAAAATTGGCCCCACATATCATATACCATTTTGAAGGGAATCACCTACTCTTTTCATTGATGAGAAGGAGGTACAAATATTCTAAATGACGTCATTAGGAAAAGCCCACAAAGAAACCACCTTGAAATCTCGCAATAATACCACAACAACGCACTTTATCTCTTTTGAAAAGGCTAGTTTTAAGAAGCTAGTCTATATCGCTCTGCTCCGTAATCGTGGTTACAATACGACGGCATGTGATAAAGGTTACTGCGTGCACCTGTTTACATGTACGACCAATGAGAAACGATGTCACATTGAAATTATGGGATATTAAAATGGCGTGGTAAGGAACAGTCCAAATGTATAATTTGTTAGAAATAATTAACTATCATCGTTATGATGAGGTATTCAACACGAATTCACACACCGGATGCTACATAATCCGATTGTTTGATGATCTACTGAACGACAGTTCAACCGGCACTGTGTATGATCTGATATTTCACGCCAAAGTGTGCACGTCGACATTGTTGATGTTTTTCACCTCGCAACATATGAAATTAAAAGTTGGGAGACTGCTACGTATTAGATGCCCTCTAATGTACATGTAAGTATTGCCATATATGTTTTTGTTCTCTACATGCGTTTTTTAATAGCTACAAGCAATAATATTACAATAATATTATTGTTCGATGAGAGGAAGTGATAAAACTACAGTTCTTAAAATTACAGCTCTGTGCAGTCATTTTCAATCGAGGGCCGGACCAGCTCAAAGTTTAGAAAATATTCTAGAGAAATCCAACCATAGTTTAATTACCAATTGCTGAAAATAAGAATGCCGATATGATTCTGAACGCACATGTAAATTTATGTAAAGAAATGACTATAAAAGTTCTTGTCTTGAACCTAAAACTGTCAAATCGGCTTTATTGTGGGCATGTATTTTTCTGTCAAACTAAGGAAATCGGTGGTAGACTATGGGTTAATAATGAACACCAATAGCTTTTATAAGGAACACCAATTTAGATTTTTGACCTGCAATCGTCTGCTCCTGTAGTGATACCAGCAAGTGGCCACCCAAGCTTGGTATGCAGCTGATCCCTCAGCAGCTGCTGTCCTCACTACAGACACAGTTCCGACAGTCGCGCACAGTGGGCTTCAACTTCAGTGACAAGGATCTGGAAGGACTCAAGTCTCTCTACAGGGTCATGTCCAGTGGATTCGTAAGTACATTGTGGTGTCAATAATTTATAATAGCACACTAATATAATATGTCCCTAAATCCTGCATTCTGATTGCTATAAAGCCAAAAATAGATGGAGTATATTTCTCCATATATATGCACACCTAGTTGGGGTACTTTGTCACGGTCCAAGATACTAAAATCGGGTCAAACTACTACTCAAATAATTACCACAAAATATTGCCAGCATTGTCATCTTTACACACACTAAAACTATGTTAATGAAATAGAGCTCAGATAATTTAGACCTATAAAACTTTTGCATGTATTTCATAACATCAATGCGATACTTTTTGTAAAGAATACTAACAAAGTCTTAGAAGTGTGTTGTACGTAAGCTTTGATATGTATCTTCAAATGTAAACTAGTACGTTCGACATTATTTAAATTATGTATATCGCTCATAACGTTCAGGTTGGTCTACTGCTGCAACCTACAGGAAACGTAAGTAACATAGACTGTTGCCATGTCGGATAAGAACTTTAGAAATTCATGTTTATTTATTATAAAACTGAAACTGGTGTTTTTAATGTTTTTTATATATATATATATTTTATATATATATATATATATATATATATATATATATATATATATATATATATATATATATATATATATTCAATATTTTAATGGAAAGTTTTACCAAATAATATCAAAGCAGCCAAAATGTATCTGACATATAGATATCTATTTAAGAATTATTGTACGGAAAAATATGATTAATTAAGTTAACACATAATTAGTATGTATTTTATTATTAATTTCTTTTGTTTCTTAAATTATTGTTTCTTAATATAACAATATTAGTATATTACACAAAAATGTTTAGATATTGTTTAAACTGTACTATGAATAGTTAAACTGTGATTAGAACATATACATGGGATGGAACTTAATAAGTAATCCACTTTTTTCCACCCCTGCCATCTACTACTGTAATTTCAAATATTCTAATGTTTTTAAAATAATTGTTAATTGTGTGTATTTTATATCTTAAATTTTATTTGTAAATATGGCAAAATAAATTAATAAATAGAAAAATAAATAAATAAATAAATAAATATTTAAATCTAAAACCCATGTTCCACTTTACATAAGAGTCATAGTGCAGGACTTACTATGACTCTTTACATTGTACAATGTTATACACAACTGTTAAAATAGCAAAAATTCTAGTTTAGAGAAGAGCAAAATTTTCTTTCTTTTCTTTTCAATTTTTATAAACAATATTCAATAAAGGATTCAATGGTAAAACAGAATCACCACTTCATTACTCCAACCATTACTAAATTCAGTTTCAAATTCTTGAGCAAAAAAGATCTCCTGCAAACAACATATGTCTATTTTATTGTTATCTAAATATCTAAAAACAGTTTTTTGTTTAACAGGGTTTCTAATACTCTTAACATTTAATGTTGCTAGCTTAAAACTTTTTAAAACCATAAAGGCTAAGAACTGTTTTTGTTCTAATAAAACAGTATTCAAATACTTTTTCCCATCATTCACAAATATGCCTATTTATTAGAATAATTTTTAATTTTCTTTTTTATTTTAGAACATTTTGTAAGCCCAATTATATTTAAGTATTATAAGTGTTTGAGAGAAATGCTAGTCCTGAGAATGGCCAATGTCTATTCTTGGTTGCTTTGTAGGAGATTATTCAGTTTCTTTTCTTTTGTTGAAATAATAGGAAAATTGTCATGTTCAGTCATAAATTCAAGGATGTCACCATCTCTTGGCAGACTATGACTTTTCCTTTTCTCAAACCTACAAATGTCTTGGTTCTACTTTTGGCCACTTGGACTTGTCAGCTGCAAGGCCTGGCCTTCCCTTAATGTTCAAATGATTTATACACTCTAAAGCCAGTTTGTTACTACTGGTTGCTATTTCATTGATATTGATAGTGTCATCAAAACTATTTATGTCATTGTCAGTTTTAACAGTTTCCTTTATCACTGAACTGATTAGGTCACTATCAGCAACACTAGTTGAGCAATGGTCAGGTAATGTGTCACTCACTACGCCATTACAGTCTTTTTAGCTCACCTGCTGTGAAACAGCAAGTGAGCTTTTGTGATCACCCGTGCATCCGTCCGAAATAAACAGGCTGATAACTCGAAGACTACTTGAGCTATTGATTTGCAAATTGAATATGTCTTGTTTGAGGAAAAAAGTACCTCTCAAAAAATGTTGTTTGTACTTTGGCCTACTTTTGACGAACTTACGAGCATTACGTAATAAACCTTGTTAACACTCTACAGGGAGAAGTATTTGACCTATGGTCACCAAAGTTCATATTTAGCTTCGTTGTACTACTCTCCAGAGCTGATTAGATTTTGGTGTACTTTGGCCTACTTTTGATGAAGTTACAATGTGTTTTTAAAATCAAATTATTACGTAATTCTGTTCATCTGTCTCCTGGGAACAGTTTATGACTTATCATCACCAAACTTGACATTTGGTATGTCTATATATATCTCCTCTCATGATTTGATATTGGTGTACTTTGGCCTATTTTTGAACTTACGAGCGTTACATAATAAACCTTGTTAACACTCTACAGGGAGAAGTATTTGACCTATGGTCACCAAACTTCATATTTAGCTTTGTTGTACTACTCTCCACAGCTGATTAGATTTTGGTGTACTTTGGCCTACTTTCGATGAAGTTATGATGTATTTTTAAAAACAAATTATTACGTAATTGTGTTTATCTGTCTCCTGGGAACAGTTTATGACTTATCATCACCAAACTTGACATTTGGTATGTCTATATCACTCTCCTCATGTGATTTGATATTGGTGTACTTTGGCCTACTTTTGAACTTACGAGCGTTACGTAATAAACCTTGTTAACACTCTACAGGGAGAAGTATATGACCTATGGTCACCAAACTTCATATTGAGCTTTGTTGTAATGCTCTCCAGAGTTGATTAGATTTTGGTGTACTTTGGACTACTTTTGATGAAGTTACGATGTGTTTTTAAAAACAAATTATTACGTAATTGTGTTTATCTGTCTCCTAGGAACAGTTTATGACTTATCATCACCAAACTTGACATTTGGTATGTCTATATCACTCTCCTCACGTGATTTGATATTGGTGTACTTTGGCCTACTTTTGATTTTTTTTGGAATATAGCTATTGTTACCACTGCACTGGGATAAGTATTTCATCTATGGTCATTAAACTTTACACTTAAGTTCAGTATACTAGTCTCCACAGTTGAATTGACATTGGTGTACTTTGGCCTACTTTTTACGAACTTATGAGTGTTACGTAATAAACCTTGTTACCACTCTACAGGGAGAAGTATTTGACCTATGGCCACCAAACTTCATATCTAGCTTCATTGTACCACTCTCCAGAGCTGATTAGATTCTGGTTTGATATTTGAGTACTTTGGCCTACTTTTCAAAATTGGCATGATCGGGGAAATGGCCTGATTGGGGAAGGGGAGATTTACGGCGTTCCCGACGACTACTTGTTGTACTTCAAACGAATCATTACAAATCCACATTTGAAATTTTGGTGTATTGCTGATGCCAATTTTCCTGGGAAAATTAAAGAAGTAGACTAAAAACAATCTTCCAATTCCAGATAGAATTTGAAACATATATATATTATAAAGGTGATATTATAAAGGTGTAAATGTGTTAACAGGCTGGGTGTGTGCACATCCCCCCGTCTCCTCAATGTGATGTCCGTGTGATGATGCTCTTGTACAGCAACCGCAAGAAGCAGTTCATGGGCCTCATACCAAACGACCAGACTGGATTTATTAATGGCATAAAACAAGTGATTGTCACCAACCGACCAAAGTCAGCACAGGTAATTTACATTATTATGAATACATACAAAAATTCTTGATATTTCAGAGCAATGTATTTGAAGGAAAAAACAAGAAACAATGTTCAAATATTGCCTCTCAAAAACATTTTTACAATCTCAAAATGCTCAGAATTCTTTCTGCTATAGCATTATATGTGTGCTACATGAATGACTCCTAGTTTCTTCAAACTTTTTGATAAACTTTAAGTAGCTTTAAAATGCTACTTGTCAAGATGTTGCTCTGAAATTTATATAGACGTGTATTTTGTTGATGTTTAGTGCTGTTCTATTTATTTTGATTAGATCAGTTTAGATTTGTAGGTCAGTCTCCAATACATATTTCAGGGCTGTAGCTACATATGAGGCAGGGGAGGCAACTGGCTCCTCTGTTTTTTGGAGTTTATTTTTTTTTTTTCAAACTCTGAATGAAATGCTCCAAAAATTATATAATTATGCCTCATAAATCCAACTCTGTACAATCTGTATCCATACTTGACAAACATTTCTAACAGGAAATGTTTGCCTTCTTAATACATGTAACTGTCTTATTTCTGAGCCTCAGAAGCTAAGAAAAAAGAGCCAAAAGCCAAATTAGAAAAAAAATATTGACAAGCGAGGGGGTGGGGGTGGGGTGGGGGGGCACATCCCCAATCCACCTAGAACAGCTGTGCGGCTACGGTAATTGTCTGCACCCTCGCCCAACACATTTGCCTCCTCTGTTTTGCAATCCTGGCTCCGGCCCTGTATTTCTTCAATTGTTAGTTGTATGTAATTTATCTTTAATAATTACTAGTTTGATGTTTTAACGTGTTTAAGAGTGGTAGTGTTTTTAATATAAAGATGTTATTAACAAAACACAATTTATCTTGACCAAAAATCAAGAAAAGTAGCTGTGTCTTACACATATTATGTCTCCTGTAATGTGCTATAATTTCATCAGAATTCTTTTTCTTGAATAAGTATTTTGTGACAACTGAATTAATTTTATTGCAACTAAGTTTTTACTTTCTATCTGATGACTTTTTTTCATTTTGAAATGTTACTAAAAATGTTTTTTCTAATTTTGATTTCTATGAGTATATATATGTATGTTTTGTTATATTAATAAGCCCAGCACATGGTCCTATTTTCCTTTAAATTAATATATTTCTGTGTTATTTTGTTTGTTTTCTAACGCAATTTTATTTTTATTTATTTACTCAGAAGGTCAATTTAGTCATTGTTTTATTAATCTATTTTACTATACTAAATTGTACAATTTGGGGAAGCTGAAATTAAAAGCACTCCTATTTATTACTACTAAAAAAAATTCATTTAAAATTTCAGAAGCTGTTCATGGTACCACTTTTTTACGACTTTTTAATAATATGTACATTTGTTTCACACTTTTATTCGGTTCCCGAATACAAGCATGAATGCTTTTAGGAGCTTGAAATAGAAATCAAAGAAAACTGACATCTTTAAATGACAAGCGCAGTCTAGTGATACGGTGCACTCTTAATGAAATGCCACAGCAACAATCTTAATGCTGTTTACCACATTTTTTTGGCCTGCTACAACCCCTGTCAATTGTGCTCCAGCCAACATCTGTGTATATACAAAAAAAAGTATAAACTGAAGCCAGAATTGTGATCTGCTGCTACAGCCAGCAGCAGCTGCCATCGGAGGCAGACTGGGCGGAGCCGATGGGCTCCTGCAGCAGCAGCAGCAGTCCCTCTCTGGCTCAGGGGGAATCCTGGGTATGCAACAGAATAGTGGGCTGTTTGGAACCAATATGCCCCCGGTAAGTTGAGGAATACTCAGGCTGCTTTGATCATTTGAGACCCAAGAGAAACGTAGATATCGTCTTGCTGCTGTAGTGGAGGTCACTCAAATGGTCAAGAAATGTCTGTTTCCTATCAAGGTCTCTTCTGCTTCAACCAGTCAATGTCCTTGATCCATAGCAATCACATTCTAAACGCTTCTATCAATGTAGTAATAATTGTCATTTTTGAATCACATTGAGTATTTTATGTTTCACAATTTGGTCAAAATGAAAAAAAAAAAACGCTTATTTTGAAATAATGTTGATCTCATCAATTTCTCTATTGAATTGTGCATGTGATTCTACATGAAATATTCTTTTTTTTCGCTTGCTTAATATCATGACTCTTGGTATTAAGACATGATACAATGCTTTCTTCCCTGACAGCATGAAACCAAACTTGTAATCTTTTTTCCGTAATAGCATGATTGTGGGGTTTGTTATTTTTCTCTCTTAAAGGTGGTATCATGGCACAAGATATTTTTATTTCATCTGGTCTAGGTCTAGCAACAGTTTATCTTGATGTAGCGTTGGCATTTTGACTATGCAATGGCAAATATTTAGGCAATTATAAGTAAAAAAACGTCTTGAATTATTTGCATTATTTTCTGCTTTGCATATAATCATCTATTTAGGTTTAAACCCATAACGTGCTTGATACTATTACATGTAGGTGCTGTAGTGGAGCAGTATTGGTTCAACCTCTGAAAAGACATCTCAATCGCAACTTGATATGTGATGATGCATGTAATACCTCTGTTTATACATATGTGCAATTGCATTTATGGTTATGCTACATTGTTGCTTATTTCTTGAGCAGTTTTTGTGAGGAGTTTTCTATTGAGGAAATGCAAATTGCAAATGAATGCTTGGTGCTGGAGGAAGAGTTGGAACATACACAAATACACATTATTAGGTGATGGTATGTATTGAGATGACAAGGGTGGCATGAGGTACCAGGATGATGATTAACTTCTGGTTGGTATGTATGATGTTATGGTATTAGGGAATGGTGCAAGAATAACAGCATCTCATTGTGCCTCGTATAGCCCATGTACATGATGATGGAAGCTCCCCAGACTGGAAGAGTAAGTTCTCCAATTGGTGGACTCTTAATGCCTAGGAGAGAGGCGAGTCTTCCCCCGCCCCCTAGTTTCCATGCTCATATGACTGCCCAAAAGGAGGTATGTTGATTTCTGCTCTTGTTTTTTTAATCAATTGGCATTATTTCTTTATACTCTGAAATTAACACTAAGTGTGTGACAGGTTGTTTTTTATCTTTCCACATTGTCATGGGGCTTTTGTGCTAACAATTTGAGCCAGTTTAATTTGCGATTTTCATGTGTGCTATTTTCATTCATACCCTGAGTCTTTACTGAGGCTGTATTGATTACTGGCTCAAAGACAACAAAGCCTCCTACCATGCATGCTTTCTTATGATTTCAGAAAGGAAGAATTTCTACAGAAGGGGAGACATTAAGCATCATTTTTCAACATGAATACATTTATCTGTGCAGAAATTGAAGGGATATTTATTTCTATACTTTCAGGGAAAATAGTAACCATTTTTGTGCTTTAGCTTCATTTTTTTTTTTTTTTTAGATATGAAGATGGTTGTATTATTTGTCTAAATTTCAGAAAATTTACATTACAATACATGAGTATTAATGGTCTCCACATAAAACACAACCCATTTCCATCCATTACTTTTAGGAAATTTGCCTTTTGATATCACAAGTATACTTGCATGCTTTAATGATTTGAATATAATGGTACATTGTATCTTTATCATTTTGTTTTTGTAAATTCTAAGTATCAATAATTCAATCACTTAACAAAATACTGAATTCCGTTTATGTGGTATTTTTAGCAAATGAATAGACCGTTTATCAAGAAGTTGCAGCCTGAATGATATCCCCTTCATTGATAAATGACACTGATTGTTGTGTTTGGTGTTCCAGATGGGTGGTGCGTCAGCGGTTGTATCCACAGCACCGTCTGCGGCGGCAGGAGGACCTAATACTGGTGGTATGTCCACGTCTGCCATGATGACCCCACAGGTATGCTACTTACATAATGTTTGCTCAAGAAGCTGTACAATCAGAAAATGTCTTGGGTGCTGTTATTTGAATGGTTAACATTCTAGATTAGGAGTAAATTGTTTGAGCATTTGTACAGATATGTGTTATTATAATTTCCCATGGCAAAGCTGCATTTTGACTGTTGATAAAAACAGCCTGATGCAGAGGGAATGTGTTCCAATGTGTCACTACTAGGACAAGAATAAATAGCTCAGTAATTATTGTTCTCATAAAAAGCTGAAACTTGTTATGCCAGTAATGGACAAAAGTTTTAATTTCAGTCACAGGTAACAGCACAAGCAGTGATGGCAGGTGGTCAGATGCAGCAAAACCCACAGTTACAGCAACAGCAACTACAGCAGCAACAGTTGCAGCAACAACTAGGCAACCAACACCTTGGCCAGAACATGGTATAAAGCACCTGCTTTTGTCCATATATTACAAAGTAAAATACACTTATAGTTTCTGAATATTCCAAGCTGTTAGCAAATCGGGGAATCCCCCACTTGTTGTTTTTAATCAGGTAATCTAAGAAAGAGATGATTTTTAAAAAAATTATCAACAAATAAGGAAAAAGACTTCTTGAAGTATAGTGATATATATTGTTTCTTGTAGAACCAACAAGATCAGTTACGGTTTCAACAACAGCAGCAGCTACAACAAAAGAATCTTACAATGGCACAACGGCAGCAGTTAGTTGGTGAGTAAAGTAGAAACCTTGGACTCTTTTAAGAACTTGTTTTTCTATGTTGGATTTTAGTTGGAAACTAAGGCATTTGCCCACCAATATTTTGAACATATAGGACATTCAGCACAACGAAGGTAAAGTAACATTTGGATATAAAAATGTACACAAAATGCAGGATTGTGTACATTTTATCAACCATGTGGTAATTTAAACTCATTGTAGATTTTTAAAAATGTGGCAGCCGAGTGAATAACGTGCATACGGTGCTGATTTGGTGCTGTGAAAGAGAGGTAGATACTTTGTGAGTCCAGGGAGACTTCCATGTCTTCTTTTCACAAATATGCAACCGGGACAGATTTTCAGCATCGCTGCTCCTATGTGTACTTAAGGATCTTGTGTGTTCATGGGGTTTTCATAATTTACAATTTTTGCTTTTAACTGCACTGCATATTTGGATTTACAGAACGACAGCGCCTTCAACAACAACAAATGCAGCAACAGCAGCAAATGCCCCAACAGCAACAGCAGCTGTTACAGCAGCAACAATTGCTTCAGCAACAACAGCAAATGCAGCAGCAGCGAATGCAGCTGAACCAGCAACAACAGCAGCAGCAAGGTGGCCAACAGCAGTCGACAAACCAGCAGCTACGCAGCCTCCTCATCAACCAGGTAATTAACCATTTATGGGTATGAGTCATTGATGCCCGCTAATATAGTTTTTATTCATGAAGTATTATATTGATATTCATGATTGATCTAATTGTAATATCACTGTTGCATACTATGTTGCATCTTTATCTATTCGGGCTTACTACTTATTGAAAATAAGCCCTTATTCAAAAGCAGCAATAATGCTGACCGATATTGGAAGCTCTCGACCAATCAAATCAACTGACTATGTTGGTTTTCAGGTGGTTTTTCCTTTAAGTTGTTATGTTACACGATCCACGTTACGTTTTACGTTTAATGTTCCTTTAAGCCTTGTCTACACTGCTAAGACTTCCTTCTAACGGTAACCGATGAAACAGTCTTAAGCAGTTTGATAAAAAAATGTAAAGACATTTTGTCTTCCACAGAGCCTGTCTATACCACTAAAACTACAACGATTAGTCGTGCACTTTCTACGTAATGTATACAGTGTACGTAGAATCAGAGGTAACATACTGTATCACTCTAGATCTATGAACTGAATGCCACCGTATGATTGGTTAGATTATGCCCCGACGATTCGTCGTGTCTCTAAACCTGTCTACACCAACACAACTGTATCAAACTACTTCAAACTACATCAGACCAAGACTTGACATGCCAAATATCCACGACGGCTTGAGAAGAGAGGGATTGTCATAGAATCTTGGTTTTAAGCGTGTCTAAACCACAAACACTTTGTCAGACAAAACATTGTGTCGGATACTGTTTGAAGGAAGTCTTAGCTGTGTAGACTGGGCTTTCGTGTTTTTTTTTTACGTCATATGTGTAATGGCGTACATTATGGCCAGTACACTATAATGTTCCACCAAAAAAACATTTCACTTCAAGAAGCATCGATGATACAAAAACATTTGTAATTTAAATAAACTTCCACACCTTTTTAACTTAATAATCTGTTCTGTTTTCATATGGTATGGTACAAGCAGCTCCAAGAACTTTTTATAAATAGTAGTTGTGTTTTTACTGTGAAAAATGGCAACATAAGTTGACCTGATGCTATTCTAGACAAAATGTCTAGACATCAGTCTCCATATTTTTCATGCGATGCTTGAAAATAGATTTTTAACTTACAGCAACAGCAACAGCAAATGCGGCAACAGCAGCAGCAACAGTTGTTGATGCGCCAAAGAGCACCCAACCCGACTGGCCAGCCCATGATGTCGTCCAATGCCGGCCAGATGGGAGGACAGCCGCAACAGCAGCAAGCCACGAACTTTATGTCCGAGGATTTCAATATCAATGATTTGCTGAGCTAGTCAGTGCTTCATATTCAGCTAGTCACGCATTGCGTCTCATCCAATCCAGAAGTCATGTCCTTTATTAAAAGGATCAAATGTGGACTTTTAGATAATTATATTTTAATGTCATGGAATTTACTGTGGATAAGGTGATTTTTGTGGCTAAAGGCAGATAATGTAAGATGATGAAAATATTCTATCCTAGAAATCGTATAGGTGATATTTATGTTATTTATCGTGTAACAAAATGCATATTCTACATTTTGAAATGACAATGCTGCTTGCTGATAGCAGTATAATTACTTAAAATTAGTTGAGTAAGGTTCATAGCATATTGGAAACCATGTATCATTTTGAGTTCTTTCTTTATAAAATATGCCTAAATGCCTAAAATATGCCTAAAAATTTTATTTTTCTTCTTTCACTATTATGTCAATTTATTGTTCTTAGTATTGTTAATCTCTATTATTATTCTGTCACATACTGCAAAGTATAAAATCCCCTTTCTAAAATGTGTTAGGTGTCTTAAGTACTTGTTTTTATTGTATTCTGATGAGGACAACAGTCGAAAACAGTTAAATAAATAATTTTTAGATATATTTAGTAATTTATATGGTTTTAATTTTGGAATTTAGGCATATTTTATAAAGAAAGAACTCAAAATGATACATGATAGCAGTATAAACTTTGATAGAAATATCAGATTTTAAAATTTCTTGTGTTCAAATGAAAATGGAGGTTTGAAATCAGTCACATTTTCAGAAACGTTTTGTTGAAAGTTGCTTGCATGAGTGAGTGAATGAATGTTTTTAAAGTGAAAGGTTCACATTTATACTTAAGGATATTTAAAATATTCTGTTTATGGTTGATTGTGCGTTCTAACAATTTCATTTAACATGATTTTGTGTTAAATGCTTTAGTGAACATACTTCATTCCAATTATCATTTTTTTGTTTAAAAAAGTATAAGGTCAATGTTAAATAAAATAAAAAAGCATTTTCTTACACTGTATTTATTTTAATGAGACCAGATCTGAATATTTAATTCACATGATTTTGAGATTCTTCAATACTGCTATACATATAAATATATACTTTTCACATATGAAACTTTCAACATCTTAGAACATAAAAATAATATTAATTATAATATGTAAAGCATTGTAAATCTTCATAATTATATCTGAAAAGTTCTTCTCTTATCAGTAACATGGACAATATACAAACAGGGCAATTGATCACATAAAAATCCTGTTTCCTAAATCTTAAAAAACAAAAGCAGTTGTAAAATTGTTGATTGATTACAGCAAATTTGAAAACAATCGCTTGCTAATTATAACAAATGATTTCCATTGTCAGTAACATGATCAATGCGCAGAGAGCAATCATGAATAATTCTGGGTGAAATACCGCATGTGCCATTTGGGCATACTTGCTCAAGAAAAATGCTCCTTTGCAAGCTTGCGTGAAAAAACAACAAAAATTACTATTTTCACATGTACTGGTAGATGGAATGTCACATAAACAGCGAAATTCATTATATTGAAGATATGTATTATGTTTATTAAGTCACAAGTATGTCTTAAGTACCAATTAGAAAGACAATGTCCTCATGGCGCAATGGTACAGCCCAGAATTATCCCTCAGTAATCAATCACTGTAAAACCCTTGTTTCCTGAGATCTTACTTAAGCAGCTGCAAAATAATGATAGATCATAACCAATAAGAAAACAATGGTATGCTAATAAGAAATGATTAACTAAAAAGTGACAAGTATGCTGCGTATCCCTCTTCCTGGTAGCGTTTTGCTTCCTCCACAGGGTTTTCTGCATTGAGAATACCTCGACCCACAATAATCACATCACTGCTTCTTTTGCTTATCACTTCTTTTGGGGTGAGATACTGTTGACCGAGGCTATCACCACCCGGGGACAACTGCACACCTGTGATTGAATACAAAACAGCAGGATGATACTGCCAATTTCCAGAATCTTCATAATATTAAACTGTTTTCAATTAAAGGTAAATGAATATTTCGTTACTTTACAAATAATTTGGCACCAAATACATTAGTGAAAATTTTAAACTTAAAGCATGTATCAAGAATTCAACACATTATAGAAGATCTAGCTGACTTAGTAGATTTTTATTTCAGTTAGAATATTGCAAGATAATCCGGGTAAACTAAATGTAAATTATTCAGAGTATTTACCTGGAGTCATATGTATGAAGGTTGGGTCCGAACTAACTTGAGATGTACATATAAAACCTATCACAAAATCTTTCTCTTCTTCAGCCATCTGAACGCATGCTGGAAGAGAGAAATTTGACATAAACTTCTTAAAAACAACTTCATGTGACATAGGTGTTCAGTTTTTAGTACAAGCATGAAATTTGGTACAATGGTACAGTTTAATGTGTAGATCAATATTTTTAGGGGACACAAGCTGACCGACTTATGTGTCTGCTTAAATAATTGAAAATTCAAAATGTCCGCCAAAAAATCTTATAATCGCTGTATCTTTGCATCTGAAATGCATACAGTCATGATTTTGGTGTCAAATATCATGTTTTTGAACACAAGGATTCTAAATCTGCTATTATAATGACCATAGAATTAATATTTCATCCACAAATGAAACATTATTAGTAAAACAATAACTAAAAATTGAAAAAAATACGATTTTTTGGTGAAAGTGTTTTTTAATGAAAGTGTCACATGTTGGAGCATAATGTAAATCTAAATGATTACATTATTAGAAAAGAACAATAAAAGCAATACTTAAATGTATCAGATGATTGCAAATGATAACATAACAATATATTTAAGCTGTACTTTACTTTATTCAACCACTGTAATCTGCACAATAATCAAGTTCACGCACAATGTCAACTTGGCATTTAAACTTGTCCAACCTTCATAGTGGAATACATCACTAGAACCTATTACTCATCATCCTTGTAGCATTTTCCATCACATATGCAGAGTTGGGTGCACTTTAAATCATGAGAGCGACAACCACATCTTCCTGAACATGACTTTTTGCACTTGCATGAAATAAGCCTGTCTTCATCTTGAGCCTGTCTAAGAGTTGTCCACTTTAGTTGCCATGGGCCATCTTCACTTTCCTTTTGCCAGCCCCAGTCACCTGGACTGGGTAAGATTACTTGCTTTGATGTACATTGAGCCCAAATTTGACCTGCTTGGTATGCTGCCCGCTTTACATGCCGACTTAAAGCTGCAGAGGTTTGTGGTATATCTAGCATGCGACTGTGTTTACTATATAATCGCTTCCTAAGGGCATCAACACTTCTGAGATCTGAGGTTCTATCATATGCAATCACTATGAATCTTTCAACAATTTTCATAACATCATCTGGGACATTATTTGGCTGCATCGATATGGACAACAATGCCCCAGTAAGCTAAGGATACACTGTCCACGTTTCCTACATCGTCTTCTTCTTCTTGCCATAGAAAAAGCTGACAGTATCGCACCCAGTGATAGCATGGAAAATATGCATTACACTGCTTTTGACCCTTCCAATATTCTGGTGAATGCTATGTATAGGGATCATGCTCTAAGCAATGAACAAGCCCAGCTTTATCACCTTGGCGGAGATTACCCAAGTCAGAAATGGAAGGGGGATATGGTTGGTTCTCATACTTGAAAAAGGTATCCATATCTCCATCTCTTGTTTGGCAGGAAATGTTCATTATGGAGAATAGTACACTTTCATTTCTAGTGGCTGCTAGTTGTGCTTCGTATTTTGGTGCAGCTGTTGTCTCTGGTGTCCTGAACAACTTAAGCTTTGCATTGGGAATAGATGCTTTGATGCCTTTCTGTCTCTCAATGAATCTCTCTTTTTACAAATCTGTTGCATCGATCTTTACCAATCTCAGTCACCTTTTCCATGGAATTCACAACAGTTTCACCAAGAATATCCTTTGAACTAATGTTGTACATCTCACCACTGTCTTCAAGAAATGGGTTACCCATAGATAACATTGTCTGAACTAACTTTCTTGTTTCTTCTGCAAACTTCTGTTGTGTAGCTTTAGTTTGCTCATGGTATCTTCCTTTTGGGCTGTCTGTTGAAATGTTGCTGATAAGCTCAAATTCTTCTATCATTCGAGCAACTTCAGGTCCAGCCAAAGACCATCGCTGCAGGGCTTGGGCATTTTCATTGATACCCACAATTCCCCCATCCCCCTTCAGATGTGCATTCGTTTGTTCGTGTGATTGGTCAAGAGCAATGTTTGCAAATGGATTGTCTGTTTTGTGGGCTACAAACAAGCCTTCCTTTAATTGTTAGAAGACATCTGGGTTGGAATTTGGAAGGTTCTTCATGTCCCTTAGATGTACTGAAAGCCATCTTGAGTAATGGGTATGATCCAATGCGAAGACGCATGGCATGAGATTTGTGAGTGACTGTACATAGGTATCAAAATTTGCCTCTCTGATAGATTTCACAAACTCTAATATGGAAAGCTCTAATTGTAGTGTCCTGTTCCAGAACATGAATTGTGGTTGATCATCACACATTTCTTTGCACCATCATTGAAGTCGGAAGGCTCACCAAGTAGGACAGTTTCACAGTACATGTCATAAGCCATGTGTTGCAGGATGTACAATGCTGCTGCTGTTACCTGGTGGGCATGCCTGCATTTTGTCACATGGGACCCCTTAGTAAAGGAGTCTGCGCTCCCCTCTGTCGCAATGCCAGACAACTCTAGGGCCTCTGTCCAACCCGTCTTATCTAGCCATTCACCTGCTATCTTCAGTAATGTCATCTCCACATGCAAACCACCAAACATTGCAACATATTTGTCCTCACCATATTGTTCATATTAATTCCACTGAATTAATTTGGCCAAGGCAAATAGCGGCTGGTCAAAGGCCAGTACAGGCGTCTGTCCTGAGCTTAAAAAATCTGTTGCAGATTTGACAACCTTCATGGAATGCTTGATCATTGATACAGTGCTTGATTTCTCCTCAAAAAGTGGAAGAAGTGTCATGGAACATAGAGGTTTATTTTCATCATCATACTTAGATGCATGGTATGCTCCCCAGGACAAATTAGAGTCCTTACCTATACTTTCACTTTCAAAGTTGTTTCTTACATGTTCCAACCAGCTTGCTTCATTGTCAAAAGCACACTCAGTATATTCAAATGGCACCATGTTCCCAAATGTTTGTGGAACAGTTGGGTTTTTCCGTTGCACTTCAGCAGGGTGAACTGTTGCATATGATGGTAAAAGCTTTGGTTTCCTATCCATGTTTGGAATCTCATTGTCTGCTTGCGTGGGCGGATCTGCTTCTTCAGCAGACAAAGGGTGCTGTGTGATGGAAATTCCTGTTCCATCAAAAGAAGGTTTGGATGATGTGGCATATAATAATATTAATATAATAATAGTAATATAATTACCAAGACCAATTCAATAGCAGATTTGGCATCCTTGTATATAAAAACATTATATTCAACACCAAAACCATCACTTTATGTATTATGGTTGCGAAGATACAGTATTTATAAGATTTTTGGCGGCCATGTTGAATTTTTGATTATTTAAGGTGATCCAAAGGTCGGTCAGCTTGTGTCCCCTAAAAATATTGTTCTACATATAAAACTATGATTCCACCAATTTTTATGCTTGTACTAAGAAGTGAACACCACCTTTGTACTGATGCTGAACAGTGTTACCTATATCAGCAAACTTTCTGTAAAACGCATATTTAAACATAATACAACTGTAAATTGTCACTATGCATATTTACATTTTAAAAGGGACATTGAGATGATTCGGAAGAAATTGCACACTAAAATGAGTGAATATCTATATAGCCTTTGTGTTTGCAACAATTGTATATTAATCATATAACTAGCCCAGAAAACTGGGTACATACAATGTATCTATATACAATTTTGCAAATGGGGGCATGGCTTTTCACTTTTATTTTGGAAAACCGGCTACCTTCACTTTCCTACGGCGTTTTCACACTTTTGTGCTTCAAGGCACAGGAGACTAACTTTAAAATTTATACATTTTCCTCTACTTAGTATGCTTGCTGCTTTTAACATTGTCGAGAAAACTGGTTTCAAAAGTTGCATTTTTGTCATTTGCTTGAAACAGCCATGTTGCATTATGTTCTTGTGACACAATCGCTACTTCACGAACATTTTCACTGTGTGCATTAGATTTGCGTGTGCCCGTCTACAGAATCGAACACAACTTGCAGCGCAGCAACCACAATGATATTCAGATATTGCTGTTTTTGCTGAACACTATTCCTACTTCCAACTTCAAAATTCTAACTAAAACATATTTCTACTTATAATATTCAGTGAGATAATGGACTTCTTAAAATTAAAAGTTTTTTCCCAGCTAATAAAATGGGTGTCTGTGTAGCGACCAACTGCCGGGCCTAACTCCTCATAAAAAGACACTACACAAAAAAGAAAAGAAATTAAGAACATATATATATATATATACAGTTAATTTATATACCTATCTTCAAAAATGAGGAAGTTATGTTTCTCAGCTAGATTACTGAGATCTTGAGTGATTGAAGGCGTGAAGTCTTCCAATATATCGACATGGGTCTTTAGCATACAGATGTGAGGACCAATCTGATCTGCCAACTGCAATGAACCAATTCACATGCATGCAACAAGTATATAAATACTTATCTTCTTTTATGAAGAATATCTTTATTTACTATTTATGTATATCTAAAAATAACATTTAAAAAGGAAATACAAAAATTCACGCGTAAAATGGACTAAATATGACAAAATTTTGAATAGAATAAATATCTTTTGCATTTTTCATTTCTACATGAATATCCTATATACATTTGTACTGTGCATACATAATAATAATTAAAACTATTTAAAACTATATATATATAATCTTAATAAATTTTTGCTCGGATTATTATTATTTGGTTTGGCATTGGAATTAAGTGAAGTAGAATTTTTAAAACGATAATCCATTATAAGTTTTACCCTAGTAACCTTAGTTACATAGCAATATTGAAAAAATAAAATTTGAATTAATTTGTTTATGTTAGGCTGCTTTGTCAGTTCTTAATTTTATAGACAATATTGAGTTATATAGCTATAATAAAGAATTCCCGATCTTAAGATTATATGTTCTTTATTTATCTATAAACCATACATATAATTAATAATAAAGACAAAGAATTAGAGCTGTGTAAATGATATTTCTCAAAAAAAAATTGAACATCACAATTTTTCAATATTTCAGAGGTTTGAAGTTGCCACCATTACAGGGTGGTGCAAAAATATAACTGCAAATCAGTATCCATGTCTTTTCAACCTACATGTATTAATTGTATTCCTTTCCAATGCTGCTATAAAATCAACTTAATTATAATGAAAAATCTGTTTGTCAGTTACATATACTATTTCAAAAAAGATACTGGCGTTTTACTGTAGAATAGTTAGTTGAGTTGATGGATTATAACATTTTGCTAATCCCCTGTGTTATGCTTGAGTGGCTCTGTCACCAGGCTAGCCACAAGAAATTATAATCCCTGCAGCACAATATTACTCAGTATCATTACTACAAACCGCACGCTGCTTTTCCGTTATTGTGTAAAATAGTCTGATTTTCAATGTCACCTAAGCTTTGCCCATATATATATAGTTATTTGCACTAACTTGTAATAATAATAATAATAATAATAATAATAATAATAATAATAATAATAATAATAATAATAATAATAATAATAATAATAATAATAATAATAATAATAATAATAATAATAATAATAATAATAATAATAATAATAATAATAATAATAATAATAATAATAATAATAATAATAATAATAATAATAATAATAATAATAATAATAATAATAATAATAATAATAATAATAATAATAATAATAATAATAATAATAATAATAATAATAATAATAATAATAATAATAATAATAATAATAATAATAATAATAATAATTACATTTGTAGAGCGCTCTATCCATAAAATGTTCTAAAGCGCTTAAACAATATATGAACAATAAAACAATGATGCTGTCCTAAAACAACAGTTAAAAATACAATTAAATTAATACAATATCAATATGTACTGAAACAAACCGTCATATTCAAATTACAAGTAAAATGCCTCTTTAAATAAAAATGTTTTAAGTTGACGTTTAAAAGAATTAACAGTGTCACAGGTCCTAAAATGAGTGGGCAATTTGTTCCAGAGTCCAGGAGCCGCTACACTGAAGGCACGGTCTCCATATGCCACTGTTTTTGATTTTGGTACCACTAAAATATTGGATGAGGATGACCTTAAACACCTCGAAGGTACATAAGGTGTAATAAGCTCTTTGAGATATGCAGGACCATGATTGTTCATACTCTTAAAACACAGCAATAAGACCTTAAACTTAACACGCTGTTCTATTGGCAACCAGTGGAGCTCAATAAGTGATGGAGTCACATGATCATATTTTTTTTGATGCCACAGATAAGTTTGCATGCTGCATTTTGTACGGACTGTAATTTAGAAGTGAGACTTTTGGGAGCCAATCAAAAGTGCATTATTCTGATCTAATT
>CM032663.1:22781529-22803252 GCA_019095985.1 Streblospio benedicti
AACAAATAAATGTGTACAATATATGAGAGACGTCAAGGTATTGCTCCTACTTCTCTGCAAGATGTCATTTTAGCTCATACCTTCATAATTATCTAGAGAGGCTCAACAACTGCTATACAACTTCAAACACCTCAAACCCGCCCTCAAAAGCTTAATTGCGTCGCTTTAGCAGCTGAAGCGAAAGCCTTGTGTTTCCTTTGTTTGTAACTGTGTATGCATGTATCTATGTATGTTTGTCTCCGGACAAGCTAGAGCTTTTATGCTTCACCCAATTTCGTTCAAACTTTACACAACTATTTGGTATGATGCGACACCAAAGTGATTCCATTTTGGGCACTTTGCCAATTAAAGTGTGCTTTCTATAGTGCCATTTTGGGTCCATTTTTAACATTTTCTGCAATAGTTTTGTTGATGCTTGTAAGAAAGCGTTCAAACTTTGTACAATGCTTACATACCTACTGAACATTGACTGTATTCAATTTTGGCACTTTGCCAATAGGACATGGAAGTTACGAGAACAAGAAATACCGTTACCAACCAGACTAAACTCAGCTGGATTATGGAGTGAGCGATGATACAAGCTGTCCCAATGTTATGGTTATGGGAGAAATTGCGCAATACATTTTGAATGCACATAGCGCAATAAAACTTAAGACTTCAGCAATCTCACTTACATACATCACAGATAATATATTTTCCTTTCGTTCAATAGTAAATATACTATAAACTATCACATTTGGTATATTTAATTAAGTTGAAACAGTGAAATCTTTGCATGATCATAAAAAGTCTACTGACAATATCAGCAGGCGACGACAGGTAAAAAACACCTCACAGATATATTGGATCATATCTCTCTTATACATTGTTGTATTAATATATAATTTTGATGGAAATAATCTGCAGTAAGATGCGATTCCATTCATATATATATATATAAGTCTATGTAATTGGTTAACTAAATAGTTTAATTTGACCATTAATCACATCCATCGCCACGTCTAACACAAAGCGTTCGGCGTTTGCTGTAAAATATATTGCCTATTACTCGATTTTGTCCAAATTGGACTCGTTGCTATATATTTTATTATTCATTATGATGAAAATAAGAAACTAGAAAGTCTTCAGAATGTGTACTGTTAATATGAAAACGTTTGGATGAAAATCATATGACCTACTAAAGGATTATTGTTCTATGTTAACTCTGAATCGACTGACTAGACTCATGCCATTTTCTGGTCTGACGAAAACGTGTTGGTTAGCATGATCCAGTGATCGCTACCTCGCGTTAAGTACCAATTTAAATCACATCTCATTGAAGAACTTCCGACCGCTATTAGAGTTTACCTTTCAGATGGCCATTTTAATTATTTTCATTCTATTTTTCCACTATAGTTTCAATACTGTGCGAAACATGACCATCAAATTGACATAGTGGTTATATTGGAATAAAAGTGCTCAGAGAGCACAGCATTACCATATTAATGTCGACTCATGGGCAATAGATATTTATTTTAGCCATGCTTAGAAACCGCCTGCAATCCAAAGCCAATTAGATCAAAAGTGTTCAAAGAACACTGCGTCGCTAGAACGACCTTGACTTTTGGGCAATTAAGATAATATACTGAAAAAATATATACTTTACAATCAAGAAATCTATGAATTTGAGGAGAAAACATCAGAATGAATCAGAATCAATATATCCAGCATAAAGCTATCTGTGTTGTCATACAATAGTACTGGATAACAAGATGATAATCAATATCAGTTTCAAATCCTTTGAATCAAATCAACTGAATATCATTAAAAATGTCATAAAAGCGCTTCTAGAAAACAAAATTTAATTGGCAGAGCACCCAAAATCGAATCACTTTGGTGTCACCTCATACCTCATAGCTGTGTAAAGTTTGAATTAAATCAGTGTAACGGTTAAAATAATAACAGCAATAATAAATATAAGAATACGAATGTTAAAAAAAAGAATCTATGCTTTTATTACAAACACTGCGTCAATGACACTTCTATGTGAAAGTATACAATGTACTAACACAATAAACCACGAACTACAAAAGATCACGTAATCCGTGCAAGGCGGTGTGAGTTATTGGTTGAACGGTTGTCGTTTGGACGCCTGACGTTTGACGCTTGACGCTTGACGCTAAGTGCACTGAATATCATTAAAATTTCATAAATAGCCTTCTAACATACACAATTTAATTGGCAGAGCGCCCAAAATCGAATCACTTCGGTGTCGTCTCATACCTCATAGCTGTGTAAAGTTTGAACGAAATCGGTGTAACGGTAAAAGCTCTAGCTTGTCCGGAGACATACATACATACATACATACATACATCTATTATATAAATGGGGAGTGTGTGTTCGTTATATGCGCAACATCTTCAAAAGCAGATTTCCAAATACCACGAAACTTTGGCAAATCATTCTTCATAACCCAGTGGGTGCACAGAATAAGATTATGTTACCTGTACACGTCCCTGCTACGAACAATTTACGAATTTACGAATTTACGAATTAATAGATGCCATGCTCATTACAGAGCCATGTTTGTGTAAATAAAACGTTAAACGTGCAGGTTTCCTCTGCATATACGTCATACGTAGTACGTTACACGTCTTTCTTTGCTACAGCTAACGTTACCCGTGCGTTATGCGTACTTTAAACGTACCTCATTCTGTGAAAAACGTTGCCTACGTAAATTTAAGTAAAGTGAATACAAATAAATAAAACCAATTAGTCTAGAGGCCTGTTAATTAGTTATGCAGTATATGGAATCATTCTTTTTTTTTGTAATATTTTGTTACTGCTTTTTTATTCCAAAAGACAAAATAAGGCATTTTTTTTTTATTATATATATATATATTTAAATTTCGAAGCTTTAGCTTCCTGGTCACTATATATAAGTACATTAAAAATCTAAATCGAAATTTAAAATATATATATATATATATATATAATAAAAAAAAATGCCTTATTTTGTCTTTTGGAATAAAAAGCAGTAACAAAATATTACAAAAGAAAGAATAAATAAATGTCATTGAACCTCAGATAATGGGTTAGGTTGGACAAAATTGTATACAAAGGTTTCTCAACTGATTTCTACTCTTTATGACCTACTGTTTGAGTAGAAAAAAAACTTACCATTTTTTACCCCGGGCAAAGTTGTAAAAAATGGCGATTTTCAAAATGGCCGCCGAAATACCATATTTTACCATTAAAGTACATTTTAGGGCACTTAGAGGCATGAACTTGGTGTCCACAACCATGTTTTCAGGTACAAGGAATTTGAAAGTGCTATCTAAAATTAAGTTAAGGTGTCGGCCATCTTGGATTTTCAAAATGGCCGCCACAGTTGATTCTCTCAACAGTTTTTTATAACCTTTCATTTGAAATATTACTTGTTGTACTTAAAAAATGCCATATATTTTTTTACATTGTTTAAAAATAAAAATAGGCAGGTAATCATGCCATGTATTATAAATAGTCCTTTGGATAGCATTTATAATAGGCTGCATTATGAATCATTAGTACATATGTTGCATCTATAATCAGTGGTAACATCGTATGGTGACATTTATTTATATAGTATCACTCTCTGAAACATATTTTAAATATCCAAGTAGATTGTAAAGATTTCACACCATATATATTTTTGACAGTACAATGATTTGTTAACAACATGTTAATGTACAAAATTGGGAAATATACAACTAAATTGAATATATGATTGATTATTCATCATCTGTGCTGTTAATTATTTCAACATTGGTGCAAGCTATCCCTTTACATATACCACATGCTAAAGTACACTTCAGTAAGTTCTTCCTGCAGGTGCATGTCTTTCTATCACATAGTCCGCTGCATTTGCATCTGATAACTTTCAACAAAGATGCTGGTGCAGCAGCTTGTTCCATTCTTTTAGGTCTCAATCGATTAGCTGTCTCATCCTTAATCCAACCCCATTCTTCTGGATCCATGTTGTTGCCTTTCCATGCCTGTACCTGGTGGTACACTCGCCGACAGTGGAGCCCACTTCATCTGCATCTGGATACACATTATCATGCTTCTTCATGCATTTAATTTTTCTCCGAATGTTCTCTCCTACTGTTTCAATAAGAGCATCCATGTTATTCTCAGTGGATTCAGATGCATTCTTGTGTGCCTCTTGAATGATTGTTTTCACATTTGATGTTAGTGTAACAACTGTAGGCTGCTGGTTTTTAGTTGTCATAGACACTTTGTTACCATAGTGATTTTGAAGTTCACGCTTGAGCTGACGAGTGCTGTAAAGGTCATCATCAGGTAATCCACTTTTATTCTTCATAACCGCGTATAGGTGCTCAATGGTTACAGTCTCATCATCATTTTCTTCTAGATAACCAACTGCTAGCTTGAAAGCATCAACTTTAGATGGAAGCTTTGGCCTGCCCAAAAGCTTTGGCTTCTTGCATGGTACAGGAAGGTTGTTTTGTTTGTCTCTGGGAATGTCTTTACCATTTATAAAAGCTCGAAAGCAATCCCTACAGTATATTGCTTCTGCAGCTGGTAAGTCATTAATGGTCAATAGCCTTGCATTCACTACTTCAGCCCAATCATCTTGGCGTTTAGAACAATGCTTCTCCAACGTATCTTTCACTTCCAAGCACAAAACACAGCTATACTGAAGGCCAAGACGGTCTGGATATTTCTTGGATTTTGCTTTATCCACAAAAATGCCGCACAATATACAGCATGTTTTATGATCAAATGGCAATATTTCTGACCTTAGTGTCCTTTTTCTCTTTGTAACTTTACTCTTGTTCTTCAGCTCCAGTTTAATGTATTTTGAATTTGTATGTTTGTCTCTACATTTACTATGCACGAATTGCGGTTCATTTTCAGAGAAGACAAGTTGAATCCTCTCCTCCCCACGCTCACTAGTAGCCTTGTTGATGCTTGCACATCCCTTTTCAGTAAGTTTTGAATGTGTTTCAGGGTTGTTGAAGTCTATGTCTTTGTTACACAGAACACAGCAAAGAGTATTACTGATGTGTGGTAAATAGTCAGACATCTCTGTTGTAAAGTCTGTGGATATGTTTTTGAGTATCCAGATCCAAATACTATTTTTAACAAGATATGATTCCTGGAAAGCCACAGTATTGTATTCATGGAAATCAACATCAATAAATAATCTATATTCAGATCAATAAATAGATCAATAAATATTCTAACTTAATTCCTATGACCTATTTCAATATTTTGGTGTGCTTCTGTGACTGAATTTTTTAACAAGATGTTAGATGCCTAGGTATATTGTTAACTATGTCTTCAAACAAACCACGATTGGTAGCGGCCATTTTGAAAATCCAAGATGGCTGACACCTGATCTTAATTTTAGATAGCACCTTCAAATTCCTTATACCTGAAATCATGGTTGTAGACACCAAGTTTGTGCCTCTAAGTGCCCTAAAATGTACTTTAATGGTAAAATATGGTATTTCGGCGGCCATTTTGAAAATCGCCATTTTTCACAACTTTGCCCGGGGTAAAAAATGGTAAGTTTTTTTCTACTCAAACAGTAGGTCATAAAGAGTAGAAATCAGTTGAGAAACCTTTGTATACAATTTTGTCCAACCTAAATTGTTCGTTTATAATGTCACATTTCAAACCAAATAAATTGGTTTTCATGATAAAACCAAAAAAAAAGAATTTATAGAAAGGTTACTTACAGGGCCATGTTTGCTAAAGGTGCGTGATAAGTTAAACGTTTGAATATGTCAAACGGGTACTTTGCACGTCACACGTACAGTCATACAACAGGGAGCCAGGGAGGGTGGTAATGGTGATTGAGGTGCATTTTATCTGCTCCAGACCTGTTTTGAGGAAGGGTGTTGGCAGAAAGGGTGTGTGTGTCCATATGGCGATGGGCGGACATGGCAGGTGTCCATATGGGGTAGGGGTATGGCTGGTGGTGAGGCAGGGAGGAGCATTTAATCTGTTCCAGATCTCATCAATTTCAACCCGAGCAGCAGCAGAAAGGGGGTGATTGAGATGCACATTTAATGGTCTGCACGTGTTTACCAGGCATAGGAGTAGCTGGAGGGAGGGATATTAGACTGATCAAGCATTGCCACATACATGTAGTGTGTGTATGGCTGTCACATATGACTGTGGGAAGAAGGTGATGGGAAGTGTATTTAATCTTTCCCGGACCTTTATAGTGACGGGAGTTGGTGTGAGGGATGTGGGACAGGGGAGAGAATGGGGAGGGAGGAGCATTCAATATGTTTTTGATCTCATCCGTTTCAACCAGAGCAGCAGAAGGAAGGGGGTGCATTAATTATAGACCTGTTTCGATGTGGATGGGGTAGAGAGGGTTCGGGAGAGAAGAGGGGGCGGCGGGATGGAAGAAAGGGTAGGGATGAGTGGAACATTTAATCTGCTCCGCACGTGTTTACCATAGGTAGCAGAAGCTGGGGGAGGAATATTAGAGGGATCAATCATTGCCATATGTAGTACATTTAGTGTGTGAATGGCTTAGACATATGACGATGGGAGGACGGTGATGGAGGTGTATTTAATCTGTGACAGACCTGTATACTGATGAGAACTGGTTCAAGGGATGTGGGACATGAGGAAGGATGGGGAGGGAGGAGCATTTAATGTGTTCGGATCTCATCTGTTTCAACCCGAGCAACGCCGGGTAAACAGCTAGTACATACATACATAGAAACGAAGTGATCACAAGGCTTTCGCTTCAGCTACTGAAGCGACGCAATAACATAGATGTAGGATGAGTCACACATCAAGTAAGACTTTTTTTCTGCTTTGATTGCAAAGCAACATCTTTATTGCCCATGAGTCAATGTTGCTCTAGCAACGCTATGCTCTCTGAGCACTTTTGATCTAGTTTCTGTTTGTGTAAATTGTGTTGGTAACATAGTCTTTCAAAAGACCTTATATCTAATAGTTTTTATTTCTATTATTACAGAAACCCTTCGTGTCAACCATATATTAAATGCAAAGATAAAGAGCAAGTGCAATTGTGACAGCTTCTAGCTCTAATAGATATAAGGTCAGACCATTTAAAGGCCTTGAGATAGGCTATTGGTAACAGGACATGGTTGGGGGTATTAAACAGACATTTGAAATAGCTTTGGTCTTCTAAATGTCAGGTTTGAAAAATGAACTTTAAAAAGGATTGAATTTTCTTATGCCAGAATGAATGCTTTCTTAAAAATCGTAAGTGTTAAAGAAATAGTATTTCAGAATGTGTAGAAGTAGGGAAACCAAATGTCCAGTTGGTGGAAGTAACTCATGTCCAGTAACTCCCACTAGATTGTGAGGGTTACTGGAATCTTTTTTTTTGTTAAATTAGTCATATGATTTCCATGAAATATAAAGAAGGCTTGATTTAGAAGTCTTTTTGCGGTGACACTGCTATACAAATTACACCTCAAACCCGGCCCCCAAAAGTTTAACTTCTGTTTGTGCACATTGTGGTGGTAACAGGACATGGTGGAGGCTGGATTGTTACTCCCACCGGTCGCATTCTAGTCAACTTACACAATAACTATTAGAGGAAAAAATATTAGGATACGTAACCACCCAGAACATCCCATGATTTATCCTTAATAATATGAAATGATATTGTTAGTTATTGATGGAGAACCAAGTGTGGAGCAACATAACGCCAATATGTCCCGAAAATACGAAAATAACATGTTTAACATAGGTGTCACAACTGTTTGAGTAATGTAAATGGGATAATTTTAAGTGATTCACATCAAGCGATTCACTTACCAAATATGTCTTTTACACGGGCAGGCATTAAATCTAAGGCATGTTGCGTTGTTTAAAAGTTATAATGCAATATGTGGGAGTAACCACTTTCAGGGACATTGTCAAGCACCACCGTGACGATTCTCATATATGAAAAGATAATGAAAGTAATTCATTACTCTAAGCAGGGCATATGTAGAGCAGCTTTAGAATACATGTACAATTAACTAAAATAGGACATCCCTATTAGACCACCCATGAGACTAATCTCTAATGGTCTCAATAGAGAGGTGTCTTCATATCGAGGCTCATTTTGATCGGTGTATGAACGTTTGGGAGCGTGAAAAGTGGTCTTATCATAGAGGTGTTCTCATTGTACAATTCTATTCTCGCTGATATGGCAAGCAAGCTCCTACCACTGTACATCAGTCAGTCATGCAGTGGTAGGAGCTTGCTTGCCATAACAGTAAGAGTAGAATAGAATTCACAAGCAAACTTGGGAAAGATAAACATACAGTTGTTCATTGTTTCATTACAAAGGTGGTCTCAATTGGAGGTTCTACTGTATTTGCAGCGAGCATGCGGCTGCTGTCGGCGGTGAGACACTCCCTTACTCCAATTCAAATATGGCCTCCAAAATTGGTAATAGTATGTTTGATTTGAACGTCAAACTTTTGATCCTAGTATAATTGGTCCATGAATGTTGTGATTTCATTGTTTTTATTCCAATGAAATGAATAAAATAAGTTGCAGGATGCTATGTTAGCAGAAAGCACTCTACATCCAAGATGGTCGCCAATATTGGTTGTGGTGTGATGGACTCAGGCAAAGGCCATATGGCACGCACGACAGAACCAATAATATGCTATACCACTGTTGCATAATCTATATCCAAGATGCACAAAAATCCTCCTCAGTCTAAATATTACAGCCAAATGAGTAAATTAACTGTTGGTATGATACTCCAAGGTCTCTCTAGCACTAAAAATGGATTAATCTAAATTAATCCCAGACAATTTTGATGCCAATATTTCTTCACCTAATGGTAAATTGTTAACACATAACCTTTGGAAACTGACAGCGTTAATGAAGAACAAGATGAAAATCATGCTGATGTTAGTTTTCTCCAATTAAATGACCAATTGAAAGTCAAAACCCAACACAAAGAAGTAGGAAGCATGGACGTAATAGCACTCCACAAATATAAATTGGGAAGAGACTGCGCTATACTTAGCAATATGTTAAGAAATGAAGGAATTCAACAAGACATGCACAAACAAAAATACCACACGAGAAGTGAACCAGGACTTGCTCAAGCAAGAGTGTTAGAAAGACCAAACAAACACACAAAGTTTAATGAGGTAGCAAGCTGGATATGTCCAACAAGACAGCCTACAGAAATAGAAAATAAAAATATGCTGGCACCTATCATCATAGCAGATGTCATTAATTGTATGGACATCCATGTATACCGATTCGATGAGAAAGACAGGAAACAAAACGACAGAGGTAGCTTTGGGAACATACTGACTGAAGGATTGGCAGAATTGATAATGATATGGTCGCTAAACAACTTCAAAACTCAATGCTAGAGAGAACATTATGAACACCTTTATTATTGAAGCCAGAGTTTACGAGGACAACATGAACATCATTTTCCAATAAACGAGCCAATTAGCCCCCACCCGTGGTCAGTGTGGATCCTATTGATGACTTTTTCATGGTGGTAAACACAATGATTGGAAGATATTCAATGGTTTTCTTTGATAATGTTCTAAGCACTAATTCTTAAATAGATCCACAATCCATAGATCTATTCAAGAACTAATGTTTAGAATATGCTTTCTGTCAATGGACCTTTTATGACCAGTGGTCATCATGAATCCTGTCATTGAATTTCTGATGGTTCTCGTAATAGCTAAGTGAGTAATTATATGGTAGGTCTAGTTTGATCACTCAGGGCCGCTTTTATATCTTGCATATTACATTGTTAAGAATATTTAGGTTTTACAATAGGTGAATAGTTTAGACTATAATTTGAGCTATAATAATAAGAATATTCTGCTTCAGTATAAATTACATGGGAACAATGATATATTTTCATATTGTAATATTTTTTTCTTCTGATAATTGTTGCGTGAGTTGACCTGTGGGAGTAACATTCAGTTACTCATAACATGACCCTTTACCACCACAATTTACACAAACAGAAGTCAAGATTTTCAGGGCGGGTTTGAGGTGTAAGATGTATAGCAGTGCAACTGCAAAAATACTTCTAAATCAATCGTCCTCAAATTTCATTGATATTACATGACCAATTTAACAAAAATAAAAAAGTATGAAAAGTATTGAACCTTGAATAAGAAATGTAACCTTTTTTAACGTTGATATTAAAACATGACATTTAGAAGAGCAGATATATTTCAAATTTACTTTTACCCCAATCATTTCCCGTTACTACCACAGTTTACACAAACAGAAATTAAGCTTTTGGGCTTTTAGGAGCGTGTTAGAGGTGTAATAAGTTGTATAGAAGTTGTCTAGCCCTTGCTACAACGTTATGAAGATACAAACTAAAATTCAAAAAAAGTTGACATTTTGCAGAAAAGTGGAAGCAGTACTTTGACCACTCTCACAGTCAATTCAAAAAAACAGGGAAAAAACACCTTCGTCATATCTCAGAACTACATGCACAAATGGTGAATTGGAAAGGAAATTTTGAACTTATTCAAAATTCTTGGACGAATATACAGTTTGGTTCAAATTTGCTACCAATAGCTATACTGTGGCTGGGGATCGCAAAACTTTTGCAACTATAACTAATACTTTGTTTGGTTAAGCAACTCATCCACCATGCTTATTAACTACGTTCAATATTGCCTTAATACGCCCAAGTTCACGACTTTACACAGTATGTTGAGATGCAGTGCATGTATTTGCTGACGATTGCTTAGCCTGCTTTACACATTAGCGAATTCCGCCTACGTAGCTCTACGTGCATGGGCGAACTGGCAAATTTGTCAGGAAATTTTGAACATGTTTATATATTTTGTTGATTATACAGTTTGGTTAAAGTTCGCTACAAATATCTATGCTGTGTCTGGCTATCGTAGAACGTTTGCAAATAAAAGTAACACTTCATTTGGCTCAGCAACTCAAAGCACCATGCATTTTAACTACGTTCAATGCCGCCTCAATAAGCCCAAGTTGATGAGTTTACACAATACGTGTAGATGCGTTGCATGGATTAACTTTCGATGGCTTATGTGTGAAGTGTTTTTAGGCTGTGTGGTAATTGCAAAGCCGTGAAACCGCCGGTGCAAAAAATACTTACAGTCAGAAGCAATCAAGACCATGACTGCTCAGTTTATATGACAAGGGAGAAAACTCGTTGTAAAGTATAACTTACACCGCAATCTGGCAAACATGAATAGCAGCCCCCGAAAATCTACTGTGGGATTGATTAGAACCAAGTTGAATCGAAATCTTCACAGTCAAGTTTGGACACATTTTACCAACAAGTCAAGCTTTTGTCCAAGTTACAGATATTTTCAATCTGCATGCCAAAACAACAAACTGGTTTGCTGCCAAGTCTCGCTCCTCGGTGATGATTGGACGCCTGATGACTCTGTTGTCTACTATTCACGGTAAAGGAGGCAGACACAAGCCACCACGTGACACCTAAATGCGCGAAATCAGCAGTGGCTTTATCAGCAGTTAAGGGTGGTCATGGTACATCACATGTGTCTGGCACGTGTATGTATGTACGTCGTTACCTTGCGTGTCATAATGGCTTGACTCTTCTATGACACTCTTAAAGTGTATTGTATTGTTGCATAAACAGAAATAAAATGATCCACACCTTTCTGTTGATAATTTATGTTGTACTCAACACTTCACTCAAGGGTACAACGATGGAAGTCCAGGGCCGTAGCTACATATGAGGCAGGGGAGCAAACTGCCTCCTCTGTTTTTTGGGGGGATAGTTTTTTTTTTCGGACGCTGAGTGAAACTGAGAGTTAACATGTTTGTTTTTTTATGTTCTCAAAATTATATAATTATGTCTCATGAAACTATACAAATTTGAAAAGCATCTGCATCCATACATGACAAACATACTCCCTCATTTGTTTTCTTAATCAATAACTGTTTCATTTCTGAGCCTTACAAGCTAAGAAAGAAATGGAAAGAAATATTGGAGGGGAGGCATGCCCACAATCCCCCCCTAGAAGAGCTGTGTGACCACGGCAATTGCCTGCACCCTCGCCCAACATATTGGCCTCCTCTCTTTTGCAATACTGGCTACGGCCCTCTCAGGGTAATTTTATGAAATGAAATGATTGTGTGAAGCAAGCAAGCTCTGATGAGTCTAAAATGGCATAGACTGGCCTGATCTAGCATAATGCAAACGTATCCAACGCAGCTATGTACATTGTATTTAGCTCATACAGTCGACATTCAATATCCTAATTCAAAATCCATAATAGAGGAAACTCGTGCTTTTTCTTGGTGGTGCTGATCATCTTTGGCAGTGCGTTTAGCGTATACGTGGGTGTTTCAGTGAGGGATCCAAGGGGTGTGTGTGGGGGGGCTTTGTTGGGGGCTTAAGCTCATTGATGGAGCACACATTAGAATTATTGTTCCAAGAAAACACGAAAAAACATTCGTGAACAGAAAACAGTAAAAATAGTTATTGCTTAGATTTTAAATTAAAAAGTTTGAATATTACATAATAACTGTTTAAACATTTTCATATGTCATTATAGGTTAACTATTGATACAATAATTCTGGGAGAAATACAGTGTGTGCCATTTTGCAAGATGCTGGGTCTTACTCAATCGACTTGTGTGTTTTCTTAGGAAATTGCTATTTACCCTTGTACTGATAATTTGTGGTATTGAGACAGGCAATAATATCCCAAAGTAGCCAAATCAAATATATTGTAGCTGAGAAATGACACAATAAGCTTAAAGTGATTGTGCCAATCAGATAAACAATGTGCCTATGGCGCAATGCCGCAGCCCAGAATTATCCCAGTTGATGTTTGTATTTGGTTGATTGTTATCATAGTAATTACTTTCCTTTCAATGTAACATTTCTGTCCTTAATGCTGCCAATATGATACAAACTCATAAAAACTCAAAAAACTCAAAGAAAATATAGAAATCTCAATTTAAAAATGTTATTTTTAGATATTTCAATCACATGATTGATCTTTGTTAGAATCAAATGCAAAAAAGTGGGTGGTTTAATTTATTTTTTCTATATCAACTTGAATCTTCATTTATCGTAGGGTGCACAGTATTAATGTGCAAATTGTGACAGATTCCGATGGCTACATCTGGGATCTAGATGCCAGCTGGCCAGGGAGTACACAAGATTCCAGGGTGCTGCGGGAGTCCGCTGCTTATGAATACATGCAGGCATATATGCAGGCATCGGTCTGATCATAGTTACATCTTCAGTGTGTACTGGCTTAACTGTCTCTTCTAACTATATGTTATTTGATTTGCAGAGACTTGATTTTGGGTGATTCTGGTTACCCAAGCATGCCATGGCTGCTCACTCCTTTTGTACATCCACCGACACAGGCGCTGAGAGCATACAACCGGTAAGATCACTATGGTCTAAAATTGATTGCGCAATAAAGCTAAATGAACCATTTATTATGAAAGTAACACTTGAGGAAAGATCATTCTCCATACAAGCCCCTAAGGAATGTAACTGACTAACAGTTCAACCTAGAGACTTTGACTCAATACATGTGTTTAAAACAAATGTTTAAACACACTTATTTGATCAATGCTACTTGTAAAACACCTATGATAATAGTTATGTATTCTACTAGGCGCTGCGTCAAATGTGTATTGCATTGTATTACATTATATTAAGAGGCCACCGGTTATTACTCTTATTGTTTTTGCTTCATGACAGAGCACATAAGTCCGGTTAACGAGTCACAACAGGCATACAATCGGTACAATTTTGGTTTATGATGTATACTTGACCCTCAGCAAAGGTGTTTGTGAAATCGGACAACAAACATTATGCAATACCCTATTTTTCTCAACTCTTGTTGCTTTTTATAAAAACAAATCAAATTAGTCAAAAAAGTTTCTTTTAACCTAAATTTATACTACAGTGTGTGAGATAAATACAAGTCTGTCAATGCTGTTTCAATTATTAATTGTCACGGAAGTGAGAGAATGGCATTAAATTGTACTTTATAGTTGTGCCCGCCTATTATTACTTTTATTACGTTTGCTTTACATATGTATTATGGTGATGATCTGAGGGTGGGGAGGGTGCTATGAACAAATGACACTGTATCAAGAATATTTAAATTATTCCAACCTAAGTTTTGAAATTTCATCACACCCCCATTACCACAAGAAGCCCCCCCCCCCTCCATGCTTCCCCTCAAACGCACACTCTAACACAAACATAGAGCACTCATGTGTTTCTATAAGTGCACTCCACACTGCTGGGATCTTGTAATGCACATCTGTAGTGCATTGCTTTCCTGGTTTGGGGCATTTTATTTCAATGCCCAGTTTTGATGTTTGGTCAGATGACTTGCAGCATCCATCTGGACTGACTACCATAAATATATGACCATTGTGATCTACATGACACCCTTGTTCATAAAATGCCAAAGCAGGTTTCAAACTTGGCAATATCTTAGCAACTAAAGTTGCAACAGCATTGATCTCATTATCTTGTCCATGTTTCATCGCTGATTTCGCCAAATCCCCAAATGGGGATTTTTCTTTACCTTTTATAACATGATTGAAATGTTCAGGGTTTTTTTCAACGTGGAAAGTCCCAGGGCATTATTCAGAGTACTGCATGTCACTTTAGCTTTATTCCTAACTTTATGCCATTCTGGTGACAGCTGTTGAACATATATAGGATACATATCTGGAGATAAATCATTTGACTTCAAATACTGTGGATCCACGCCTAAAAGACACATATAATTCTCTTGTTTGCCAAGGTCTATTATATCATTGGTACAAAACATATGCATGGTATTAGCACAACATGAACAAATTTTGGACAAGATATCTGTACATTCTAATAAATCCCTAATTGCTTTCTCGATACGATACAATGACGTCTTTAGGCCACTAATTGCATAACTCAGCTTTGATTCTGACCACTTGGGCCCAGCCTCTTAAAGAAGTCTTTCATATGTGTACTGCTTCTTGAGTTTTAACTCCCTAAGTGCCTTGATTCGAAGGCCAGTCGAAGTTATAATGTCTTTGCTGAGACTGTATATTTGTGAGTTCTCATCTTCTACTATACTGGGTAAAAGCACTTTGTTTTTACTTTCCATGTGATCTAGGATGTCTGTTATAGCCCTCAATAAGTTCTTTTCATTCTCCTGGGTCCTAACTCTTTCTGCAAGGGTAGGCGGGGATTCATTTCCAAACAAGATCACATCACCCCGATTTTTTCCAAATCCCATTGAAATCTTCTTTTCATCGAATGCCAATTTACATGAGTTTCCATGATTATTGAAGACACTGAAGTATTGTATATTCTTATTCAGTATTCCAGGTTTTGCACACTGTTCCTCAAATATTTCTGTTCCGCATGGGCATATAAAAATGAGCAGAACTCCCTTTTTGCCATGCTCATGCCACCCAAAGCATACAAATTTTACTTGAACAACTGTATCCAAGAAACAGTCGATAAGCAAATATATTGCCATTATCCACAAGAAACAGTCGAAAGATATTATCCACAGGAAATGTCCCACCAGCTAATTGCCGCATGGCGTGCATCCAGTCATCTAGCTGGCCATGTTCCCGGAGAGAGAGTCTACAGCATGTGGAAGAAGTCTTTTCAGTTCTTCCACATGATAATCATCAATCGATGAAAGCTGGCTAGAGAGATGTATATCTTCATGTTTGTTATCCTCCTCCTCATCATCATCATCACCAGGTTTAAATAACTGTTTCTGACAGTGAACTGTTTTCATTGGTGTGCTGGCTTTCATAACTTTCTCAGGTGGACTGTTTCGCTGCTGTTTATCGTTTGCCACTTTGATGGTCATTGTGACCTCATTGAACACAATGTTTTCAATGTCACATGATAAAGTAGCTGGAACCACATTGAAATGAACTGCCCTGTATCGCTTAGTTCCGCATGCAAGTGCCCTTGGTAGTAAAATACAGATTTCTTTATCATTATGTTCATTTATACAATGCCAGATAGTTGAAGATGCTGACCCAATCCGCCGATGGCAATAATAACATCTGCCTAATTGCTCATGTAAAATATAAAATAAATGTTCATCAGTAATGAAATGTAACGGAGAATGCAGATAAATAGAATAGGGTCTCAGCATGATGTGGACATTTGCTCTTTAAATATCGCACCAGAACCGGAATTATACCCTTAAAAGTCACATCAGAGCCGGGACACTATCACATTAGAACCAGGACATAGTATAATAAATAAAAATCACGAATATCTTTCAAAACCAGGAGGTCCTGATTAAGATGACTCACACAAATCATTGACAGTACATCATTGTTATATAGTAAACTAATTTTAAGGAAGATAAATACAAAATAAACTTTCTTTTCTACATTTGATTGTCAAAATCAATGAATTTTACAATGAAACACACTATACTACGCCTTAAAGAGATTTATGATTTTGAAACGTACAGAGACTCATTATCAATGTATTTTGAACAAGTTAAAACAAAATCTTACCATGTTTATGGGTCAATATCTATGTAAAAGTCTTTGAAATAAAACTCGGATGACTATGCCATGCAGAAAATCGCAACAGAACCAGGACCTATCACAGCAGAACCATGACAAACTATCACATCAGAACATTTCATGCAGGGACACCTCCTCCCCAGTGTGTCTCGAGCAGCTTTTTCTGAATCTTCTTTCTTGCAATCATCATAATGTCCTACAAAAAAGATCATGATCAATTAAAATGGGATTAACCAACATATTGATCGTGTCTTATTAAATGATAACTTCTATAAATATCGTTTATTATGAATATATTCATCAGTTATAATACTTACAAAAGCAAAATATTGATCTCCATCCAGATTGATTGATCTTCAACACTTTTTGGCATAATCTGCACCTGATCCTCATCTCGTCAAGAGCCTCACAATTAAACATATATTTCTTCTGCAACGTGATTATATTCAAAATTTCCCATGGTGCCTAATGATTTGATTTTCCTTTAATTACCTCGGATATTATTGACCATTTTCCCTAAACTTCATGATTCAATGACTGTCTTCCAAACGTCAAGATTTCTTTGTTGCCTTTCATTTCTGTCATTTGCATTGCCAGTTTTTAAGTTGTCCCACAAACGTGCATCGGCATCAATCTCTTTTTTTTGTTCTTAGACTTCCCTATATCATATAACATTATATAATAAGATTCTTTTTTCAAGATACTGATATGAGCTGACAAATTTCTAAAAGGGCTTTTAATCAAATTGTTTTTTTTATTTCAGTGCACCTTGCATTTTTGATGCATAAATTACAAACGTATGGCTATGTGCAAGTATAGAGAACATATTTTCTAACCTTTTGCCATTCTTATCTGATGCACTTGTAACAGAGAGGTCACCAGAACTCGCAGAAGCCTCTACCTCTATACTACCAGTACTAGTACCCCTTAAAATTAAAGCACTTTCAGCAATGCTTGATGCTTCTTGTATAGAGGACACAGTTGTGACTTCTTTTGTCATAACTGCAGAGGAAAATTGAGAACATGAATCATATAGTCTATTGGATGTGTATACAAATAACTTGTCACAGATATGACAATGATAACCATTTATACCATGAATCATGATGTGCTTCTATTAAAAAATTAGGTCCACCTGCTATCTGGAATTCTGATTCCTTATTGTGGCATTTGTGAAGAGCAATTTTCCATTGGCTACTCGTCAGGGATGCTTTGAAATCACTGAGGTGAGGTTTTCTCACATATCCCATCTCAAAATCGGATTTCATCATTCCAATCTTTTTTTGGGAGAAATTCTAATCCTTCTCTTTTCGAGAAGTATTTTCATGGCAGTTGTAAGGTCAAAATCATTTTCAGTAAATTGCACGTCAAGTAAAATCTTTTTTGAAGGGTGTTTTGCTTCTACACTTATAAAATAACATTACAGTATCCCATACATATTCTGTTTGAAATATTTCATCCATTTTGTGCATCAAAAGTAAAAAATAAAAGTGATAATTAAAGAACATTGTCATTGACATTCAGCATGGCACTGCATTGTTGTTGTCGTTGTTAAATCTCCCCCGCAGGACAAGGTCCGAAGGGGAGATGTCTAGCTTTGCCTCTGTCGCGTCCGTTCTTTTCGTCTGACAGTTTGTCCGAAATAAACAGGCTGATAACTCAAAGACTACTTGAGCTATTGCTTTGCAAATTGAATATGTCTTGTTTGAGGAATAAAGTACCCCTCAATTTTTTTTGTTTGTACTTTGGCCTACTTTTGACAAACTTATGAGCGTTACGTCATAAAGTTTGTTACCAATCTACAGGGTAGGTATTTGACCTATGGTCACTAAACTTCATATTTAGCTTTATTGTACTGTTTGAAGAAGCAATATTCATGAAGATATATAAAAATTAGATATTCATGATATAAGATTTATCATCAAAATATATTATCAAATACAATAATACAATATATTAAAATATTATTTAAAAAGTGACCTCTTGTAGAGAGTGCTCTGAGATGGCTTCGTTCACTGGCAGGGTTACATGCGATGGTGCTCTTCCCTTGGTGAAGCTCAATTTGAGATTATGGGTATCAGGGATTGCTGCTTTATGCTAATGTGCCAGAGCTATGTCAAGAACTTTTCCAATGATTTTTATGATGATGATACCACGATAGTTGCATGCTAACTTGATAGGTTTACCCTTTTTGTGGATGGGATGTTCCACTTGTAAGGATATATGGATATTGTGCAAGGACCTCTTGATATTTTTCCAAGTTTGCCTTGTCCCACTGCATGAACTGTCTTGGTTTCTTATTGACGGTCTCCTTGGTTGTAATATCTTGATCTGGGAGCTTCAGCAGAAGGGCTTGGTGTGGGGAAGTGTTTAAGTGGCCTCTGGTAGAATCCTATATTCTGCTCATTTTATGCCAAGTGTCTTGCTTGTGAAAAGTTTGTAATGTATTTTTGAAGTACTGGTACTACCATGGTGTATGTACGTGTTTTTATGGTATTTACTTCATTTATCTTGAACTTTTCGTTAATGTCTGGAAGTGTTTGGATATTGCATCATCTTGCTTGTGTATATCTACATTCATATCACCTGCCATTATGATATCTGTGTTTTGGTACTTTAAACATATTTCAGCTAACTGATCTACTTCACCTTTGAATTCTTCCGTGGTGTATGTGTTTCTGCATGGGAGGTAGGTATTGATGAGGAGTTATTTTTTTTGTTGGACTTGGACTTGTTCGTCTTAAACTTGAGTAGTTTTCATAAACGGAGTTCTGGAGTTTGTAGCTTGTTCTCGCTCACAGAGTGTCAGTGTTACATTAGATGTATTTAAGGATGTATATAAGATGAGTAAATGAGGAGGTTGTGTACATTGTTCAGCAAGTGCCCAAGAATTCTTCGCTCTATAGTGTTGTTACAAGCGAGATAATTAAATAGCTTTTCAGTTATAAGCAGCAAACTATTTACCGATGCTGTGTTGCGTAACATGGTACGAAGTCGTTTCTCCAAATCAATGATCACTTCAAGGCATGTGACAGCAAATCTGATGAGTTGTGTAATAGGCTGCATAATTGGTTGGTACAATGGTCTTATGAATTGTGTGACCACTATATGGAGTAATACATATATATAAATATTGTTATGGTATCGTATAGTTGTGAATATGAATGGCACTATGACTCGTAGTGTACAGTAATAGCTACAACACCGGGCAGTATTGGTCACTTACCCGAGCTCATACTACAGTATCTATTGATACACACAATAGATGAGAGGGGTTTGTTGAGTGACACCTCCACGCGCCCCTCTTGGAAATGTCACTTAAGACGGCTAAGATCACTCAAATAATGATGTTATTGAATTTAGTATCAAGATTAACTTATAGTAATGGATTGGGCATACGGCATACAGCAGTTTAAACTATAAGTACTACAGTCAAATGACAATCTACAATAAGGCCATATAACAATCACATTATATAATTATTGAACTATTTATATTTAATACTTGCCGCTTTTTTTGACATACTATTATTATTTGGTTTAACATTGGAATTATGTAAAGTAGAATTTTTAAAACGATAATCCATCATTAGTTTTACTCAAATAACCTTGGTAAATAGCAATATTGAAAAAATAAAATTTGAATTAATTTGTTTATGTTAGGCTGCCGATCCAACACATCTAAAGGTGGGTCGACCGTCACTGCCGCCACCACCTCCGTGAAGTTCTCCCTGCCCAAGGGAGACGACACGGCTTCGCCCCACAAGTTCCTCGAATAGCCGATCTTCAGCTGTCGTCAACCAGTCACCGTCAAAGATCCGAGTCTCGGCTTCCGGCCTCAGCAACAACCGCGGCTCCTCGACGTCATCAAACAGTCGATCCTCAGCTGCCACCAGCAAACCTCCATCGAACATTCGAGCCTCGGCTTCCACCAGTAGCAACTATCGAGGTTCCTCTGATGGCGTGGGAGGCGTCTGTTTCCCGTGATCCCTGCATTCATCGTGCCTTGCCCGATTGATCCGAACACGGGATACCTGACGTCTCCATCCCCTCATTAGTAGAGTCATTTTATGATTTTTTTATCGAAAAAATTGCAAGAAATTGTTTTATGATTTTAATCAATAGATATGATGTCCCTCCATCACAGAAAAAAAGTCTACCAAAATCAACCAATCCAAAATAGGATTTTTTAGCGATTTTTCAAAATGGCCGCCAAATATTATGGAAAAATTATGTATTTTATTTTTGAAGCTACATTAATGTGTAGTACATGAATTTTAGGGTTTTGAGGGTCACTGATTCCATTTCTGGTGTTACTTTAATGATTTGACCTTATCTTGACCTTCAAATTTAAGATGGCTGCCACTTATAGTTCGGATTTTACGTATTTTATATTTGAAGCTACATTGATGTGTAATACATATATTTTAGGGTTTTGAGGGTCACTGATTCCATTTCTGGTGTTACTTTAATGATTCGACTTTGGCTTGAACTTCAAATTCAAGATGGTTACCAATTGTCATTCATATTTTACTGTTGAAACTATATTGATGTGTAACACATTGACATCAGGGTTTTGTGGATGACTGAGTACATTTCCGGTATCAATTTAATGACTTGATTTTATCTTGACTTTCAAATTAAAAAATTCTACAATATGAATAGGTTATGGTGAAAATTGAAAAAAAAACTGAAATGTCTGAAAATTTACATAATACATTTAAATACATATTTCATGCAAAAATACTATCAATAAATATAATATTTAATATCTCGCAATCTGTGTTGTCTATAATCAATTTATAATATATCAGATTTTCTTTAACAATTTGTCCAATATTCTTATGTGCATAATTTTCATTATTAAATTTACAGATGGAGTTAGTTCTAAAAATTGAATATGAAATAATAGCTATTATATAGTTCAAACATTTCAATTTCTGGCTTGAATCGTAATTAACAAACCCACATATAATTTGTTTCAAGTTAACATTACACTTTAAGACACGAGAAACCATTTCCCATAAATGCCTTATTCTTTCATTAATTATATAAATGTGCTCCAAGTTTTCAACTTGTCCACATGCATCACAATATTTGCTAATATTCTTAAATTTTGATAAGTAATATCCAGTTGGAAGTATTATGTGTAAAATCTTAAAGTTAAATTCTTTCAATTTTGAATCTTAATGTCTATAATTTT
>CM032663.1:22803352-22817685 GCA_019095985.1 Streblospio benedicti
TAAATGTTAAATCCACATTTAACATTTACATCTCGTGGCACATATTGGTAAGCACAATGTAAATGATAATGGAATATTTGCTTATTTATCAGTTTTGATTATGAAGGAATTCCAAACAAAATCTTTAAAAGCTACATAAATTTATTACAATCCAAAAAATGTCGCATACAACAGATATCTGGCAAATGGGTTGTTTTTCAAAAGTTTTTAATTAAAGGAAACATATATTTAAACATGCTTTCTAGGGAGGTGAGGAGCCATAAGTTTTCTAAAATGATTGGTTAAAGAGTCTGAGTTTACAATGCTGCTAGGCTCTTGTCACTATGATTCTTCATTTTCATCTTCCAAAACATTGTTGTAGCGGTTGTGACATACACTTAATTGACAAGAGCCACATGCTGCTGTACATGCCAGATTGTACAACTGACAGCTACATTTTTTTGACTGACAATTTGTTGTGCAGTTGCAGTGTATAATGTCAATCAGACACTCTGGTGCTACCTTTTTATCAGTCATTTTAGGACTATACTGTGTCTTCCTTTCCCACCCCCATTTAGAGGGATCTTCATTGCTATTTCCCATCCATATCAATATTTGGTAGTAGACCCTCAACGAATGATATTTGCTGGATGATACTGTAGGCGGTAAGCGCTCAGGTGTGACAAATTGTTTGGAGGATGTCACTTTTTTTGTGAACATTTTGCATCTCAACGCATCGAGTGAATCTTTACTATTGCCACCATATAATATTGTTATAGCTTCACAACCCAATTTTATTATTGTTTCAGGTGTCTGATAAGCTTTGTACCCAAATTTACATGTTCAATAACACATTGATGCATTTAGTACTGGAAAAAAATTTAGGTTGAGCACTGTATACTGCATGTAGTACTATAATTAAGAGTAGGTTACTTACAAAAATCAATATTTGCAATGCACATTACTTAACTTTCATTAGTAGAGTCACTCTACGTCAAATACAGCTCAAAAATCAGAAAATATGGAAGGTGCTCACATAAGACAATAAAATGTTTCACTATGTGCTCTATAAGACAGGATCACTAACACGCCCAGGCAGACAGACCTTTTAGCTCTCAAGATGAATAAATGGCCAATGCGGATTGGATTTTGGATTTGAAAGTCAAGATAAAATCAAGTCATTAAATTGATACCGGAAATGTACTCAGTCATCCACAAAACCCTGATGTCAATGTGTTACACATCAATATAGTTTCAACAATAAAATATGAATGACAATTGGTAACCATCTTGAATTTGAAGTTCAAGCCAAAGTCGAATGGTACAAATATCTTGTTACCACACTTTGGGAGAAGTATTTGGCCATTGTCGCCAAGCTTCATTTGTAACTTCGATGTACTACTCTCAGACCTGATTAGATTTTGGTGTACTTTGGCCTACTTTTTGATGAAGTTACTGATGTGTTTTTAAAAAAATATTATTACGTAATTGTGTTTATCTGTCTCCTGGGAACAGTTTATGACTTATCATCACCAAACTTGACATTTTGGTATGTCTATATCACTCTCCTCACGTGATTTGATATTGGTGTACTTTGGCCTACTTTTGAACTTACGGCGTTACGTAATAAACCTTGTTAACACTCTACAGGGGAAAAGTATTTGAGCTATGGTCACCAAACTTCATATTTAGCTTCGTTGTACTACTCTCCAGAGCTGATTAGATTTTGGTGTACTTTGGCCTACTTTTGATGAAGTTACGATGATTTAATTATTACGTAATTGTGTTTATCTGTCTCCTGGGAACAGTTTATGACTTATCATCACCAAACTTGACATTTGGTATGTCTATATCACTCTCCTCACTTGATTTGATATTGGTGTACTTTGGCCTACTTTTGAACTTAGAGCGTTACGTAATAAACCTTGTTAACACTCTACAGGGAAAGGTATTTGAGCTATGGTCACCAAACTTCATATTTAGCTTCGTTGTACTACTCTCCAGAGCTGATTAGATTTTTGGTGTACTTTGGCCTACTTTTTGATGAAGTTACGATGATTTAATTATTACGTAATTGTGTTTATCTGTCTCCTGGGAACAGTTTATGACTTATCATCACCAAACTTGACATTTGGTATGTCTATATCACTCTCCTCACGTGATTTGATATTGGTGTACTTTGGCCTACTTTTGAACTTACGAGCGTTACGTAATAAACCTTGTTAACACTCTACAGGGAAAAGTATTTGAGCTATGGTCACCAAACTTCATATTTAGCTTCGTTGTACTACTCTCCAGAGCTGATTAGATTTTGGTGTACTTTGGCCTACTTTTGATGAAGTTACGATGATTTAATTATTACGTAATTGTGTTTATTTGTCTCCTGGGAACAGTTTATGACTTATCATCACCAAACTTGACATTTGGTATGTCTATATCCTCTCCTCACATGATTTTTGATATTGGTGTACTTTGGCCTACTTTTGAACTTACGGCGTTACGTAATAAACCTTGTTAACACTCTACAGGGAGAAGTATTTGACCTATGGTCACCAAACTTCATATTTAGCTTCGTTGTACCACTCTCTAGAGCTGATCAGATTTTGGTGTACTTTGGCCTACTTTTTTGATGAGATTACGATGTGTTTTTAAAAACAAATTATTAGGTAATTGTGTTTATCTGTCTTGTGGGAACAGTTTATGACTTATCATCACCAAACTTGACATTTGGCATGTCCATATCACTCTCCTCACGTGATTTGATATTGGTGTAATTTGGCCTACTTTTGAACTTCTGGCGTTACATAATAAACCTTGTTACCACTCTACAGGGAGAAGTATTTGACCTATGGTCACCAAACTTCATATCTAGCTTCGTTGTACCTCTCTCCAGAGCTGATTAGATTTTGGTGTCCTTTGGCCTACTTTTGATCAAATTACCATGTGTTTTTTTTTAAAACAAATTATTACAATTTGTGTTTATCTGTCTCCTGGGAAGACTTTATTACCTATCATCACCAAAATTTTGGCCTTAACTATGTCACTCTCCTACATACACTCAAAAATGGCCTTGGAATGACCCTAGTTTTTAGTTTGATGTCAGGATGGCCTAGGGGATGGGTGTGCACTGGTCTAATTGAAAGATGTATAACGCCTGCCTTAAGTGATTGGTGAATAGGTACCACAGTGGTAGAGGTCCAGGGTTCGAGTCACGGCAGAGGCTATGTGATATAGCCCTATAGACTTGGATGAAGAATCCTCTAATGAATGTAATAGAATATGATTAAGATTTTTGTTGTCATGAAAATGACATGACATTGTAAAAAGTGGAGTAGTAATGGTACATTGTGGTCATCTTTTGTTTGACCATGTAATTTTGGATTCAGTTGTAGAAGTAAATCTGTACCATGGGCCCCAGCATTGTCAGAAGGTGGCAGGAGTGGTATATATACTATATTTACTATACAAACACTTCTTATTCATATAGAATTAGGAGCCTTATTGGTGGAAATTTTACTACTCAAATATTATCCTCCATGACCCGATCATAAATGAATTTCTTCTAAAAATGGACCCAAATTGTACGGCTTGAGATAACTACCAATTAGATTCAAGGGAATCAAATGTCGCTATCTATGATTGGTCGTTGGTGAAAGTCCGCGAAGATCAACACAAAGACGGATTAAGATAATTACTAATTAGACTCAGGAGACTATGGATGCTAGCCGTGATTGGCCACTGGTGGTCTGTTACTTAATACCCCTAACAGAAAATTCCTTAAAATTACTGTGCATACGGTTTGTGCATCACTGCAGCCCTGATAATATGACTTTTGAGTATTCTTTGCATGTTCATGTGTACGTGTAAAAAGTTTAAAACGACAAATTTTATTCTATAATTGAGTACTCGAGTAGAAGACGTGTACATGATTAATGGATATATTATCCTCAAGTTACCTGTGGGGACGATATATAAAAGGGTTTCCAACTTTGAGTAGGTATGAAAATTTGGTAGAAATATTTTGATTATGATGGCATAGGATTGATTCAGCTTATTTCAATAACTTTGAGTGATAAGTATATACATTGTCTACTAGAGTATAAATCCAGCCTCAAACGGATGCCCTGGGTCTCCATTGTGAATCCGAAGATAGATATCCTTTCATATTTTATAAGAAGAGTGTTTGTATAGTAACTAAAGTACCTCACCCCCTCCATCTCACGATGCTTGGACCCCTGATCAGTGATCAGTACCCTGGTATGTAGCCTTGATATATTTTAAATTGTGACTATTTTAACTGATTTATCAAATTGTTTAAACATGCAAGATTAAGGACAAATAATGAAAGTTTGAAAAAATTTCCTTTGAATGGTTTCCACCATATTTGTAAGACAAATGAGTACTCGTATTCATGTTTAATTCTAAGCTCTAATAATGTATACAGGAATTTTTCTTTTCAGAAATCAAATGTTCTTCATAATCATAATGACGGTAATCTTTCTTATATAGGGCGTCCTCCCAAGAAGAGAGGTCCTTGGGCTTATCAGAAAGAAGCGCAAGCCAAGGCCTCCCCCTCCAATTCACAAGAGCAACAAGCTCCGTCAGCACCATCCTCTCCCTCTCCCTCTGTAGCCTCTAGTGTCCCTTCCCGGCCCAGTACACCGTCTTCGCGGCCCTCTACTCCTTCCACCAAGGGTAGAGCTACTCCATCTGCTAGCTCTCGACCTAGCACGCCGGTCAGTAAGCGGTCAGCAGCTAGCCCAACAGAAAGCAACATCGCTTGTAAGAGGAGTTTGCTGGACAGTGAAAAGAGCAACTTAGAATCTAAGCAGGGCACAATGGATGAAACTGGTGATGACAATGACGATGAGAATAGCACCAAATCTGAGGCTGCATCTGTAAGTTGTAGGTTCGATTGCTGTCTTTGAGCGCCTCTTTTTCCTCCTAGCTGAATCTCTCCTGATTTCTTTGGATTGTGTCGATTTGAAAATAAATGAAATTTCGAAAGGTTGAGATTGATTATTGATTGAAATTTTGAATCAGAAATTTTGAATCAGGAGGTGTATTCTTGAGTGCAGGTGTATTTGTAGTTCTAAGCACTAATCTAATTATTTTTCTCAATTAACTCTTTTTTCTTTTTCATGTTCAGCATACATTTTAGCATGTTGCGGATTGGTTGCAGATACCCTTCTGTCTAATTTCTAACCCTGTGATTTCACTGTTTCTTGCATAGAACTAATGCTTGTTTAAACACCAAATGCTTCAATTAACAAATCGGTGTAGGTTTATGTAAAATTGGTTTTGTTGACTATGCTTTTATTCGGGTGATCCGTTTACTAATGAAACCAATGTTCTTTTTGCAGGTTCTTTTATTTACCTTCCAATAACTTAGTTATGTCCATTATATTCCTGCCGATACTAATTGCTAATATAACATTTCATTCTTAAAAAAACAAAAAAACAATCAAAGCTTCTACCAATGAATCAATTTAATCATTTATGTTGTTAGCATTTAGTGTAGTTATCACTGCATGTATTGTTGCTTGCTTACAGTTGTTTCACATGACAAGTTAATTGATAGAGTAAGTGTAGATAGTAAATTTTTGATGTCACTAATTTATTTATTTAATTATTTTACTTTTCATCTGTTAAAATTTGTAGTTTTTCTTTATGAAATCGTTTCACTTTTTGATTTGAAATAATGTGGAGTAAATAAATGTGAATGGTTCTTTGATCAATAGTTTCAGTAATAAACTACATATAGATAAATATTTATATATTGACTTATGGAAATTTAACAATTTTCTGTCCTTACATAATGTTTTTTTTTTAATTGTTTTTTTCCCCTCTAATTATTATCTTTTAAAAGTAATCTTAAGAGTAAAAAGGTACTTTTTAATGCTTATGTCTATAGAGCGCTGAAAACATGACTATAACATTGGTAGCTGATTTTTATGTTAAATGCACCTCATTTACCCCGTTACATTTTACAGGCAGACATCGAACATTACTGTGCAGTTTGTCGCAGGAGCGGCGAACTAATGATGTGTGACCTCTGCTCAAAGTTTATCATCTCAACTGTGCTTGAACCGCCACTGAAAGAGTTCCCAAAGGAGTATGGAAAACTTGTCAAATGTGCTGTAATGCTCATTTTCTTGTGGAGGAAAACTTTTTTTTTTTCACATCTTTTTAAATGTTACCGTATATCATTAAAAGGAATTAATCTGAAATTCATCTGCTATTTTTGTAATCATGGAGAATCATAGTACATTAAAATTTCTGACAGTAACAATCAGGGTTGGGTTTTGAAATGCAGTGCGAAACTAGTTTCGTACCGTACAGGTGTATGCGAGGAAACTGTCTGGCTCACATCTGAAACCTGTGCAACGTTCAAACTGTATGAAACTGTCTGGAACTGTGCGGAACTGTCTCGGAGACACCTAGATGACTTGAGTAAAACCTGGATAGAACTGGACAAAATCAAAAACTAATGTTCATTATTATTGAAGAATATCCTTATTACACTTTTTTTAGTATGAGGCATTCATTCTGACAGGTCTTGCAGTCAAAATGTGTTGACATTTTTTACACTTTGCTTTACTTTGGCTTTCTGATGTTACCTCAGAATAATAGCCCCAAATAGGGTCCTTTGGCCTGCCACCAGGTTTTAGAGCAGATTTTGCAACAAAAATATCTCATGTCTGGTTTAATTGACTCTGCAAATAACATCTGCAAACAACGTCCTTCAGCACAATTATAACCAGTAAATCTTAAACTATGTCACTTTAGCTTAACTGTATTACATTACACCATTGTCCTTACTGGCTGCCATAACTGGAACTGACTAACTGCTAACTTCTATTCATGGTTTGAGTACATAACTGGCTTGAATATTGCTTTTAAATACATGTATATCAATTCTATAGCGTTTTGAATTATTACAGAGTTGTACAAGATAAAATACATGTATGTGGAGAATGTAAGTCAGGGAATATATGAAATTAAAATAAACAGGCCATTTAATTTTGTCCAGTTTTAACTAACAAAAGCTATACAAGCATTATTATCTTTCATGTAGCTTGTTATATATTTATGAAAATGCATGCATCAGCTGGCATGTATTAAGCAGTTTTTTAAATAGTTTATATATTTACGTACAGTTTTGTACAGTGTCATACATTAAGGTTTAAACCAATGGTTAAAACACACTTGTACGAAACCCTATCAACCCTGTATGTTGCTTATATATCCATATATATGCATTTATCAAGCATTCTTTAAGCAAGTATGCATTACTTATTATATTATGACTTATAAAACCCATTTAAGACAGATAAAGCTACAAAATAACAAATTATTGAGTTTCGTACAGTTTCATACAGTTTCGTACACTTTTTACTTTAAAACGCGGTTTAAACACAGTGGTTTAAACACGCCTGTACGAAACCCTGCCAACCCTGGTAACAATCAAATGTATGTATTTAGAAAGAGGTCTCTGAAGATGGTGCTTGGTCCGGGAATCTCGCCATGGTGCAATCTTACATGCAGCAGCGCTCCTCGAAAGAACAAGAAAAAAAGAAATTAGAGAAGAAGCATGAAGAAATGCAGGGTGAACGAATTAGGCTTGAGAATAAAGCCAAAGCGCTCAAACAAACCTTATCAGTAAGCAGCATTAGATTTTTATAGTTGCACTTTTTTTAATCAAAAGTAATCATGTTTTTAATGATTATGTTAGTTTTATTTAAAGGTTATGCTCAGTGGCCGAACAAGTGTGCTTGCACAGAAACATTATGGTGTGTTTTGTGCATTCTGAAAGTTCCTTTCATTTAAACAGTCTATTAAACTATCTAGAGCAATTTGAATACCACGCCATAAGCACGCGGCTAGAAGCCCATCAAAACATGTGAATGCCAAAAATGTAAACCGCATGATTTTCGTCAGACATAAATTGCACGGTGCACGAAGAAGCAGCCTATCTCACCCATATTAAATGTCACGCCTGCCATTAGAAATCCACAGTACGTCCGCAAAATAATTCGATTATGCAATATCACATGACCTTGTGTTTTAGTTAGCAAGATAGCAATGGTATTTTTTAAAGGTGAAATAAGTATTAAACGTGGAGAATATAAATACTATTTTCATTACATCATTACATTAAGGCATCGTTTATTTATACTGGATTTTACCGAACAAATATGGTTTTGGCTGAGCAATATCTTTAAATGGTACTAAGTTAGTGTTATTTAAAATGGTATTAAGTAAGTCTTTCAAGCAATTGATGCCTTGAAATCTTCGATATTTCATTAATAAAGCTTTTACCTTTTCTAAAAAGTACTTATTATTGTGTGAACGCCAGAAGAAGCAAACTGAACTGTTAATTAAATATAAATGGTCTCATATTAAACCAATATTTTATCCTTGTAATATTTTGGCTATTTATAATCATCAGAACTTGTGTGTATCACAGTATGTATGAATAACATTCTGTCAACCACATCACTGTATTTATCATTTCACTGTTGGAAGAAATTATTGTATTCTTTTATTTCTCTTTGCAGAAACATATGCAAGAAAGAGCAGACCTTACTGAAAGTCGACAAAATTATCAGACACAAGTTTCTCAAATCAAAGAACTTGTGAAGGTTCTTCAAGACTCATAGGTTTCATAAAGTTGGCAAAGAACCCATTAGGAAAATGAACTGCAAAATAGGAATTGGAAGATATTGCTTTACTCGTATTTAAAGATTTGAGTCAATTCCATTCATGGTACCTTACCCCACCCAACATGTCCAACAAAAATCTAATTTACCTGTACTATTTCATTTTTTGTAAACCATGATTACACAAATGTTCATAATAGAGTGACGTGATATGATCTAATTCTTATTGATATTTTTACTTTATGAATGCACATATGGTTGAAAACTCTTGGTTAATCATCAAGCATTTTTGCATATTTTTTAAGTCAATAAGACGATTATTATATTGTTATTTTAACATTACTGCACTCAATTGGTTCACATTTTTTTTTAATTGACAACTTAGAATTCATGGGTAAAATGAAGAAAATTTGATTTTTATGTAGTGTATTATTTACATGTATTAAGTATTCTAATGTAGAAGAAAAAATAACTGATTAAGATATTAAAAGCTATACTAGTATTGGTAACTTGACATGATATGGGTTTATAACTTAACTTATATAATATATATAAACTATAATTTTTCTATGTTTAATCTAGAACATTTTTGTCAATTGTGAATTTAAAGTAGTATTGTAGAGAGAAGCTATTGTTGAATTTTGAAATCGAGCATGTCTTTAGTTGTGATACTAAAAGGACTAAATGATAAAAGGGATTAGGAGCCATGTTCTTCTGCAGTGGATCATGTTTATTTATTTAATGTAATTATTTTCTGACTCATAAATTATTATTTTTTAAATAATTATTCAAGAAAAAATTTTGTTAGCTATTGATAATGACCAAAATATTTAATACATACTTTTTAATTTTGAGTAATCTAAGCCACCATATGTAATTGCTTATTTTGTTCAAGATAATATTTTATTTGGATATGTTATGAAATGATAGCTTTTCATATGCAATTACAATATAATGTGTTAATGCTCTAATAGTTTGTTCTATGTCAATATTGTTTAATGTAATTAATGATTGTAAGATGTGTTAGATATTGAGTGTATATCAAGAGCGTTCATCTTTTTTACGTGATATTAGAAAAAGCCAGGTGTTTTTATTTGTGAATTGTTGATAGTTAGCAGTCTCGAAAAAATGTTAAAGAATGTTTTATCCAATAATTGATATGTATTTTGTTGTGGATATGAAAATATGATGTTTACAATTAATATTTGTTGATTTTTTCACTTCCCAGTTAGTGTGTAGCCAGGAAATATTTGAATTGCTACTATTGCCTCAAATAGTCATGCCTACTTCTGGTTATTTTGAGCACTTTTCATATAAACTATCACAGTTAAAGTAGATGATCTACATGAATTTTTCTTTAGATATCTTTAAAAACAATAAAGTTGAAATCTGCTAAAAAGTATAATTCTGCATACGTATTTTAGTAGATTTCAACTTTATCGTTTTTTAAGGTATTTAAATAGGAAATTGGAGTACACTTTGGCAGCATAATTATCTTAGAAAAATTAATTTTAAAAGCTGTTCAAGTATTTGGAATCAGAACTTTTGCTTCAGTTTTATGGATTAAGTATCCAACAAAACCAAAGCCAATTTTCAATATTTGAAGAAAAAAAAGGGAAAAGTCTTTTTAATGAATACAGATGCTAAGAAATCTTAATGAATGATAAACCGCATTTTACACATTTTTATTTATTAAATAACTGGCTATTCTCATCATGCTAACTTGAATTTCAATACCGATTAATACTAGACTACTTCGATCTAGTCTTAGGATACCACTTTCCACAAATAGATCTAGAATACAAAAATAATAATAAAAACAAAAACAATTTTCTCACCTCCCCCCCCCCTCACACCCCCTCACACACCCTCACACACCCTACCCTCACACACGCTCACTCGGTGTGGGCAAATGCAATGGTTACGAGTTTACGACTCGTAATTACGAGCTTACGAGCTGGGAACGTATACTTTCGACATGGGAAGCTCGTATCCTTACGAGGTGGGAAGTACACACGAATGCACCATTATTTTTTATTGCTTTACCCTCACCACACCATCTTGGCAGAATTTTTTTTATTGTTTTTATTATTATTTTTGTATTCTAGATCTATTTGTGGAAAGTGGTATCAATCTCGTGGTCAAATCCTACAATGTGTAAAGTTTATTGCATTAAACTGCTCTTTCTTAGTGGGACCTATCTTTTTTGTTAAATCACAATGTAAACTCTCAAAACTGAAGAAATGTAATCATAACGTCCACAAATATCAGAGTAAAACAAAAAAGAGCTGAAAAGTCAACATGGGTTTCGATTTAGAGAAATTGATTGTAGAGTTGTACGATGTCCAGGCTGTAAAGTTTGGTTCATTCACTTTGAAAAGCGGAATTGAATCTCCTATATATTTTGACTTGAGAGTCATTGTATCTTATCCACAGCTAATGGTAAGAAATATGATCTCGTTCATCCAAATTATCGCTCATGTGCACATGACTTACTGTTACTGTGCCGGGGGACAACGATGTTATAATGTATACTAGCTACTGCCCAAGTCTTGACAGCACTCCCAACCATACAGGGGTTGTATTACAACCCCTGAAACACGAAATTACATGCTGCATCATGATGACACATGAGACACCTAACACTACATATATTTATAACCACTTTCATAGACGCAATTTAGAGTCTTAGATCTAGATCTACACACCACAGACCTTAGAATGAACAGACTGGAAACTCGGCAAAAAGCATGTAACAACGCCGTGTGCTGTTCTCCGTGTTAACACTGTCATGCTGCTGTGCTCTGTTACAGCTGAGTATGCAATGCATGACTCTGTTATCTCTCCTTTCATTGATTTCTAATTAGTGTACTACCACAGACCTTACAATGATTCATTCTAAGGTCTTTGGTACTGTTATTTTTATTAAATTAATAACATTACTCTCGTAGAAATACAACAAAATAACAGTTATTATCAACATCGTGTTTCAGCTGTCAAAATCATTGGTGATGGGAAGCTAATTTTGACTATTAAAGTTTAGTGATGAAATATCTACATGTAACTAAAAAATTTTTATTGGCATGGATAGAAACGCATACTTCTATAGATTATACATATATTAATAACATATTTTTGGGTGAGGTATGGATTGAAATATTAAGCAAAGTCTACTGGCATCTTTTTTTTACCAAATCCGCGTTTTGACAATGGCTGCTATGCATAAAGCCTAGACTAAACAGTGAACATCTTGTTACACCTGTCAAATACTAGTACACCATCGAAATAATGGCCATTTTGACTTTCAAAGTTTAGTACTAAAATGTTATACTAAATTTTTATAATTGATATGGATGTGGATTGATATATTAAGCAAAATCTACTTGCAGTATCTTTTACCAAACCGCTTAGTGATGTTGTGGCTGTCAAATTGAACATCGAGAAGATGCACATTTTGATTATCAAAGTTTAATAATGAAATATCGTACAACTGTTTCATGATTGGTATGGTTGGAGACGCATATTTCTTCCAATTATACAGATATTAATAGAATATTTTTAGGTGGAGTATGGACTGGGATGTTAAGCAAAGTCTACTAGCAGGTTTTTACAATGGCTGCCGTGCACACGGAAGTGTCATGTCGGAACATGTGAAAGGAGAGAAGCTGATCAAGAAAATTTATTACAGGACATCATATAATGCATTAAATTATGAAAGAATAAAGAGTTTGATAACAGACAGTGTGTACTTTCTTCTTTTCATGATATAAATAATAATGTTATGATAGGCAGCAAGATAGCATTTACATCTATTGTAGGTATTACAGTTGTTAAATCCAATTATCTAAATAATGCCCATATTTACCTTCAAAGTTTATTGATAAAATGTGCTTCCAATTTTTTTTAATTCATATGATTGGAAATGCATACATCTATAGAATATATGCATAATAATAAAATATTTTTGAGTGAGGTATGGAAGGAGATATTTAGCAAAGTCTACTGACTGTTTTGCTTCCCCACTCGCTGTTTTTCACGCCAAAAAATGCTTTGATCTAGTGATCTAATTAATGCTAGAAAATAACATTGGATCTTAGAATGAAGATAATCTGTTATTGAATAATAATCACGATGAAAAATATAGGTAACATTAAAAAAACAGCAATGGTAAATGACCATTTCCCCCTATTAAATGCATTGCAAACAGTACACGCAGAGCATTCTAACACGGAAAACAGCACACAGCTTTGTTACATTTTGCTGCTATGAGTTGTATAGCAGCAGCCGCAAGCTTTCCTGTCTGTTCATTGTAAGGTCTGTGTACACACTGCAGAACCTTCCAGGCTATAAGGCCATTTGGATGCTGGACGTGTTCCTAAGAGAGGTGTTCTCTTTATGGCTGCTTGGGATGATTGTATCATTCTGGTCTCACAACCTTGGGGTCGTGAGTTCAAGTCCTGCCAGGGCCACTTGATATAGTCAAATGGAAGCTTAGGCTAAGGTTGTAAAACTTGTCTTCAGCTAGATCTAGATCTTTATATCTATCGTTGGTAGAAATATGCTTGCTTAAAAGACGTGTGAGAGAAGTTTGAAAATGTATTTTTATATTATTAGTTTAATTTTTGTTGATTATAATGCAATATCCATATATTGTGAATTATATGTCCAGATCCAGATCCACATTTAACAATTAAGTGCAACTAATGCTCATATATATGGCTGCCTGGTGTTCTTTTTTTTTTTTGATCGCACTAATTGGTCAGGGAAAAAGTCAGGGAATTTGTTTTTCAATCTTTGTGGGAAACCTAGCTGTTAAGAGGATTAAATGATTTATTTTTTATTCATAGACGGAAGTTTCTGAAATTTTATGGCAAGTTGTTGAAGAAGCAGGTTGTAAATATGACAGTGTCTGTGGTGTTCCATATACGGCTCTACCTCTTGCAACCATCATAGCCTCTCACCACAATAAACCCATGCTCATCAGACGGAAAGAAGGTAAAGACTACGGGACTAAAAAAATGATAGAAGGCCATTTCAAAGCTGGTGAAAATTGTCTCATTGTTGAAGATGTTGTTACAAGTGGGTCAAGCGTCTTCGAAACTGCTCAAGTAGGTACACACATCAATAGTATTTTAGCTCCAACACTTGACATTATAATGGTGTTGAATTTAACATTCAATTTTATGAATTATAAACCAAAATTTGGTAAAAATATTATTTATATAAATATTGATATATTTTGTAATTGTAAATATTAATTTAAATATTTTTATAATTGTTCTGATTTTTATCATCATTTTAGGTTTTGAAGAAAGAAGGAATTCAAGTGTCTGATGCTGTTGTGTTGCTGAATCGAGAGCAAGGCGGTAGTAATATGTTGTCATCACAAAATATTAAACTTCACAGGTAGACCCCCCCCTATGTGAAAGTATTTACTTAAATCATTAGTCGGTAATGCAATTATTTTTACTGTTTAAACAGCAATTTTTAGGACCATGTTTCATAGTTACTGGCTGTGAGACTAATATAATATACCATAATTGAACATAAATGTTATGTTATGATGCATGTGAATGCGATAATGTATGCATAGCATAATAAAATAGACGTATGTTAGAGGTGAGTTGCCAACCTGGACATAAATCAATATATCTACTCGTCACACATACATTTTAGTGACATGATCTGCTG